>VZTH01004622.1:308599-524728 GCA_013397815.1 Aleadryas rufinucha
CAAGTACCTTGGCAATGACTCCCTCTCAGCAATGTACATGTGTGGGGAAAAAATTCTTTCAAAAGAAAAAGAAAATAAAAAGAGAACTCTTAAAACCCCAACAAGCACGTTGACTTCAAATCCTAGTCAAGCACAGTGTAATCACTTTAAACCTGCTTTTAGTGGCAGGACAAGGGGAAATGGCTTCAAACTGAAAAAGGGTAAATTAGATTGGATATAATGAAGACATTTTTCACAGTGAGGGTGGTGAGGCACTGGAACAGGTTGCCCTGAGAACGTGTGGATGCCCCATCCAACTTGGAAGTGTTCAAGGGCAGGTTGGATGGGGCTTTGGTCAACCTTGTCTAGTGGAAGGTGTCCCTGTCCATGGCAGAGGGGTGGGGACTAGATGAATTTTCAAAGTTCCTTCTGAACTAAACTGTGCTGTGATTCTATTATTCTGTGATCTTACACAATTTTGAAAGAGTATTAATAATAGCTCAGATGACCTGGTAAATTCAGACTGGGGAAGCATATTTTGCCCTCCTAAATTCTTCCAATGGATATTTTTTTATCTTGCTCAAATAACAGATACCTAGTTCTAGAACTGTTATCTATTACCATGTTTAAAAACAGGGAAGAAAGTCAAGTATTTTGAACTTTTAAGTTTATTTCTTTCATTTTTTGTGGTTTTTTTTTTTTATTTCTCATTCCTCCCTACCAGCTCATCTTTCTCTTTTAAAGTTCATACATAACCATTTTGAAGTTAGTCTTACTGTTATTGAGCCTTATCTTTGTGCATGTATCTACCATGTAGGTCGCAGTGGGCAAATACGTGGTTTCAAACTACAGCTGGTTGTAAAATTAGCTTATATTGTAAGCTAATCTATGTATATCTATGAATTTCATGGCCCAGGATGCCAGTGGAAGTATTATAAGAGTGTAATGAGACCCAGTCTCCAGTTATTCTTAGACAACCTATATTTTGTACAATAGCATAGGAAAGACACTGATGTCCAGTTTTGCTACTCATAACAGGCTGGGCACAGCCTGATATTGAAAAGGGCTTTACCTTTATTCCCTGTGTCTGTCCTGAAAAATAATTTGGGGGAAAAAATTGTCATTCTTCTCTGAAATATAATGTTATTACATTTCTAAATGTGTGAGTCCAATCAGCCAACCTCCCATCTTGGGGAAAACAACTAGGCTTTATATCACATTTTGGCTTTGCACAAAATTCCAGATGATATGCTCAGATGTTCATGCCAAGAGAGAATATAGATTATTTCCTAATAAAATGCATGTTTGATAGAAATCTAACACTTACAATGCAGAGAAACATTGAATACTTTAGCCCAAGCATCTTGACTTTTCCCAAATCCTTAACAAAAATTGCAAATATGTAAAAGATACTCTTTTTTTCTTCTTTTTTTCCAATGCTCTGACAGTTTCAAAAGCATCACTGAAATTCATATATGGCATTTTTCTAAGTGGTCACTTGTTATGCAAAGAAATATGAATTTAGATTATGAAATGCTTATCTTCTTGCACATATTTTTGCTTACATTATTTATGAAATCTGTTCTGCTAAGACAGGAAAGAAACTTGCACTTTTGGAATCAATGCAGTGTTATTTTGTTATTCCTTAAGGTGTTTTGAATATTGTAAGTATTAGTGATGTGTCTGTCCAACTCCATGCAAAAGTTTTTCAAAGCACATTTTAATCATGAAATATATTATCACACTGAATACTTGATAGAGTGTCTGGCCCCATTGAAGTTGACAGCAAAATATCCTTTGACTTCAAGAGACAAAAGAGTAAAATTAATCTGGTGGGTTTTCAAGAATAACTTGAGTTACATCAGCAAAATTTTGCAGATCCAAGCCATCACATTTCTCCTGTTATGATGGGTGGTTCAGCTGGCAACTCCTCAGATTTACGTGGAGCTGACCAAAAGGCCAGCTTTTGATTCCATACACCATCAGGAAAGGCTAGTTTCAAATGAAAAGTTAATGAAATTTCCACCTAGATTTCAATATAAGCAGTTTTGCCCTTTTCTTAGTGTGGTACATATCGAGGTAAAATAGAATATGGGATTTTTCGAAGCCTCAGTATAAGATACTTGTCAATTTAAATTTTACATTCTATAAATAAATAATTCCTTAGCCTCAGGGAGCACAGAAAACTAACATCTGTTGGGTTCATGACAGCAACTGACTTCTCAGGATGCTTCTCTATTAGCATTTTTCACCCTTCTTATCAATACTGTACATCTTGCAGGAGTACCATGAATAGCTGCAAAAAGTAGCAATACAGAGGAATAATGAGGGTTCATACCAGACATGAAATGATTTTTTCTTTGGGTGTATTTTATTCCACATTCAAGCGAAAAGCCCCTTTCTTGCAAAACTTTAATATTCATCATTTGAAAACAAGAGTCTTCCCTTGAGCAAATGTGTAGTAGGAACAGGAGAGGAGGTAGTAGAGAAATCTGTACAGTGGGTAGGTGGCCTTGCTGAGATTGCAAAAGAAGCAGAGTGAATCAGGCCACTTTTACAATTATGTTTTTAATTGAAATAGTGAAGCAGCTAAATTTGGAGCCGTTTGCTCCCTTACAGCACAAAGACAGTTTAGCTGAAGGCTCATCCCACTGGCAGCAGGCAGTCTCAGTGGAGACCCAAGATCTTAAGTTATTGTTCACGTCACTGTGACAAAAATAAGGTCGTTCAAGGTTTTTTATTATACCAGTGCTTTAAATTCTAATCCTTAATGGATTACAGTATTTTCTTTTGTATGTTTTATTAGAGAACAGTGAAACCTCATTTGTGGGCTAATTCAGCTGCAAGCATTGCACCAAAAGTACTAATTGTATGCTCTACACAGTAAATATATAATTATTTGCCATTTCCTTTCAAACAAATGGCTTGGTCAGTTATGTCTCTAATTTAAAGAGATTAAGACACTTTAACATCTGATAGGAAACTAGAAATTGACAGCAAGATTTCCCTCTGCATAAAGCATTTCAGCATTGAAATATGCTGAGGCAGTAACTTACCTGGCCAAGGAGGTGCATGCATACCAAAATTTCTGGGATTACAGTATTTTGGTGTGGTTGCTCTGGTACTTCAAAGGTCTGCTCTCTCTGTCCTGTTCATTTTTCCACATTAAAAACAATGCTGTGCCAAGTAAATCCTAGCAGTATAAGGATTAGGGTTAGATCAGCCTTTAAAAGAAAGTAAAACCTTCTAAATTCTCAAGGAAACCACAAACTTCACACCATCTGAACTCTAAAATTATGCTTTTTTTCAGTTTAGTGGACTACATAATCTGGTCTCTGAATAGGCAGTTGGGCAACCTATGGTTTTTCAAGTGCCACTGAACACTGAAAGGTAGCAAGATAGGGATTTCACAATGAAATAGCAATTTTTGATCTTTCCAACTCCAATTACTTTCCTGATTACACTTTAAAATTTATCTGATTGCACATAGATTTAATTATTATTTCATTCTTCAGTGAGGATAGGAAGTTGTCATACCTTGTTAGGAGCAGGTTTTGTAATGCAGAGTCCTGTTGCAGCAGTCTATCAGCATGAACTTACTTGAGGGATTGGCCAAGGTACCTTTTCCCAAAAACGTTCATGGTTTTATAAGAAACTGTTAATAATTTGGTGCTACCATGGAAATTGTTGCAGCAGAGTGGGGAGAGACTGGTTTCTTAGTAATATGTTTGCACTTCTTAGTTCAGTATTTGGGCACAACATGTTATTTTGCAGTTTGGTGGAAGTAATAGTGTAGGTAGCTGATATAAAATAGCATGCAGAAAATCTAAGGTTTATATGTTACCTGTGTACTATGCCTTGTTTCTGAGTATTTATTACTAATTACATAATGAAAAATCTGTATCTGGGACCCAAACTGTTGGAAACCCTGTCTTTAAATAAATATATTTCAATATGTCAGTAAACTTACAATTTTTTTACAGTTTTTGATAAATCCATATACTGGATTAATGCTACCTGTTTCCAATGATGCATGCACTCAGCTGCATGTGAAAACAGGAGCAAATATCTAGAGCTTACTTAAAGTGAGATGAAAAGTGAGATATGAAGTTATTACGTGACAACTGCTGTGGTATCAGGATGAAAATAAGTAGTGTCCATAAATTTCAGTACTTGTTTCATGATAGGACAGTTTCTTGGTATTCTATAATCTGTTATATGCTGTTAGCAGGAAGAACAGACACTCAAATTTAATTCATTTTGTGTTATAAGAATATTTATAGAGAAAACATAAGATGCAAGCTGTCCCTTGTGTACTTAAAATGCAACTGAAGCAAATGCAGTCCAGGGTCTGGGAAACAAGAGCACACCTGACCAATAAAATGCTGCACCACAGGTGTCAGATTCCCCCCCGCTATCTCATATATCCAAACCTGTGTTATTATGTGGTTTTATACAATCAGCGTCTTGGCTGGACCAACAGTGGGATCCCCAAACTAAGCATCTCCAGAAGGTCCTGATTTGTTAGGTAGACTGAGATCCTACTTGGAATATGTTGGGCTAATCTAAAAAATAAAATATATGTTTATATAAGAAGACAATAAGGATATTTTGGGTGATGGCACAAGTTTTTGCTAGTAACCTCATTAGAGTACTCTGATGCCATGATGCTTTTGCATCACTCACCTAGGAGGTATGTTACCTGGATGTTAGACTTCTCTCAGGCACACTGTCTGTGTTGAGCACCCCAACTGCCCAGCACTTCCCCTTTTCTCTGCTGAGCTCACAGCATCACTGTGCAATCAAGAGTGGAAATTTTGAGGAACGGAGCCAGAAAGAAGCAATATGGGGGACCAGCTGGGATATTTGTTGAGAACAGGGAATGCAGGTTCTGCATTTTGTGTCCCGATTTTTTCAGTGATTACAATGAAAGAATTCTCTTCAAATTGTTGTAAATACAGTTTAGGTTTGATTAGGTTTGACCTACCTTAATACGGCTAGATGCCAAAATAATCTCTGAAGAGTATCATAATTAATTGTTAAAAGTGACATGAGCAAGCAGATGCTAAGAACAAAAATACTGGCCCAGGTGAGACTTTCAGCAGTTAAATTACTATGTTGGGCTGCACAGATTCAGTGGTGTTGCTTCATGGGGAATAGTTTGTTGTGGTACCAGTGCAAGTGGACTGACATGCTTGAACTGTTAAGTCAGTTCAAATACACCAAATTATGTACCTTCTGGTAAAGACAACAAAGGCTTTGTAATAGAAATAGGAATAAGATATATAAATTCGTAGAAGAAGACTTAAGACACTGCTTCTTATTCCTATTGTTTTCTCGTGCACACACATCCTCATGGAGCATGGGGGGGTGGGGGGGGAAGGGGAGAGAGAGAGAGAGAGAGAGAAAGAGAGAGAGACTGTGTGTATTCTCCTAAGTCTCCCTTACATATGTCCTGAATCTAATTTTATGGGACAAATTTTCCTAGAAAACTTCTAAACAGCTGTGAGAAACAATAGATACAGCCTTTGGAAGAAGACAGCACACTGCCTGTTTTTGAATTGTGTGAAGAGGAGTTGGAAAATATCCGCTCTCAGAGAGAGCTCCTTTGCTATGAGAAAAGAGAATTTCTTACTAAATGTTCCCCTTCCACTTACAAGGTTTTTCAGCAAGTTGCTGACTTGGGCTTTTCACAACAGTGCTGTGATGGAAACCAAAGCAATTTTCTGGCTTTTACTCCAGGAGGTGCTACGTAACTGGAATCCGTTTTTGTCATTCCTTGCTTGACTAACGCCTGTGTTTCTTAGCTTTTTATTCTTGAATGCAAAGATATGTTTAATTACTCTTATTCATTGAATCCCTAAATTTCAGCACCTCATTTATAGTTAGGCTGAATACAATAGAGATCTCCTTCTCTCATACTTGGAAAGGAAATCTTTGCCTGGTCTCAGGAGAAAGGACTGCATTTTGTGACTCTCTTTAAAAATTAACCAGAAAATAAAATGGTTTCCTCTGTAATGGAGTAAAGTCTAACCTGTTCATATTAAGTTATCATGTCTTTTTCAAATGTGCAAGGATACTTACTTAATGGAACACTAGAGAAAGGGATTAGTTTGTGTTCTTTTTCTCATTGAAAGCTCTCTTTCTTTTTCCTGTATTCTCTTTGAAGTAGTGTGAATAACACTTTAAATTGTGTCAAATGTTATTCTGACTCAGAAATGGACACTGTCCCAGAAATGTAGTGATAATTTACGAACTTAAACACAATAGCACTTTCTTCTCATGTGAAATCCTGTTTCCATGCAACTTCTTAGCACAGATTTTCTTCATTTTTCTGTATTTCTACAGCACTTACTGTTTTTCCATTGGGAAGAGCATCATCTGTTATTTATCTGTAGCTTCAAGCAGCCTCTTTGCATGTTTCTTTCAAATATGAAGCAGCCGGCACTATTTCAGCAGGAGAGTAAGTTTTATGGAACATAAGACTTCATTTAAAAGTTTCCAAGTTAAATTTATGTATTTGTACTGACTTATTCGTAGTGCTTGATTTTCATTTTGTTTTGCATAAGTAAAGCCTCTGTGCAGTATTTTAGGAAAGTACACATGCAAATCCTTTTTGGGTTTGGATGAAATTACCTGTTCCCTTCCCTGTAGTAGTGGAAAGATGTGTGTGCTGTCTTGTGACTTGAAACATAAGGAATTCCTTCTTTCTCATAGGTCATTAAAAATTGAAAACAAAGAGTAATGCTGTAGTCTTATCTGTAACAGTGTGGCAGAATTGCATCTGTCATTTCAGTCTGTTAGCAGGTGTTGATCCTCAGAGGATTATCTAGATTGGTACGATTGAAATGATAGGGCAGGGATTTCTTATGCTATCCAGACAGAAAGGAGGTGTGGTTGGCCACCAGAAAAGAATATAGGCAAAGACTGAAGCAATGTGTTTTTAGGTCTGATGGGGAAAAAACAATTTTGGAAAAGGACAAACTGAAGTGCTGAGTACCTCATTTAGCTTGACTCATGATGTTACATTACTCAAGTGAAAGGCCTATCCTTCATAAAACACATTATATCCATTGCAACAATATGCAAAGAAAATGAAAGTATATTCTTGTGCTGCAAGTTTACTCCAGTTATTTACATATTTTCGAGATACTGAGCATGGTCAGGTAGGAGCTGTTTCATATTTTCAGTGCCTAGAGACCTGATTTTGCTTGATTTTGCTCCCTATATTTGCTATAATTCAAGATCCAAAATGGTCAATATTCAGTCTCATTCCAATGGACAATATCTTGTAGTTGATCAGTATTCTTTGTTTCTATAAGGTAGATAAATACAGTCTCAGAAGCATTTGCATTACTGCATAGAAGTACCTGAGATACCACTTTAGATTATGATGGTTTTAGACTGTTTTGTAAATTATGTATTTGTACTTCTTTCTCTGTCTCAATCCTCCAGTATTACATTTACAACAAGATACAGAGCCTACAAATGTGCATAGAGGAATAGCACAGTAAAGATTTTTTACAGTTAGAAAATGCCATTAACATTTCAAAGTTTTTCCCCTTTCACAATAAATATGACACCAAACTTGTGTATTTAGGACTTTATTTAGAGACTTTGTCTACACTTTATATATAGCATGTCTCAGACACAGCTTGGTTGCTCATGATTAAATTCAAGTAAATTTTTCGTACAGAATGAAAAATCCATCATAACCATTGTGCATTTGAAGTCCTTGTAGCACTCTGTTGATTCATTCATTCACATACGTAATCACAGAAAGGTCAAGGTTAGAAGGAACCTCTGATGACCATCTGGTTCAACCTGCTGGGTTGTGCCCAGAGCGAGGCTTGGGATTAGGCTTCCCAAGGACCTGTTAATCTGTCTTCAATGTTCCCAGTGAAGGAGATTCCACCACTTCTCTGGGAAACCTGTTCCAGTGTTTAATTGGTTTTGCAGTGTAGAATTTCTTTTCCTATGGAATTTACACCGGAGCAACTGCACCACTTGTGAAGCCCTTCACCTCTTATCTTATCAGTGGACATCCTTGTAAAGAGAGTGACTCAGTCTGCTCTATAACTACCTTTTAGATATTACAAGACTGCATTTATATCCCCCTGAGCCTTCTCTTCTCTTCTCTCAGCGGAACACAGTCAATTCCAGCAACCTTTCTTCCTTTGTCAGCTTCTCCCACCCTCTCATCATCTTGGTGACTCTCCACTGAATTCCCTCAAATTTTCCATGCCGCTCATGAACTCTGGCAATTAGGACTTGGTACAGCAGAGAAGGATAAACAGTGTTTCAACTTTGACCTAACAAGTGCAGGGCAGATAGGACATTCCCACATCCCTCCATCTGCTGGCTGTACTCCTCCTGTTGATGCAGCATAGGACATATTTGCCTGCAGGTTCATGTTCAGCTTGAACGTAAACAAGTCCATGTGCACCAGGACCTGCAGGGCTTTTTCCACAGAGCTGCTCACCACACAGTTGGACCCCAGCCCATACTGCTGTGTGAGTTACTCTGGATGCAGGAGTTCACATTTATCTTTGTTAAACCTTGTACAAATCTTCTTGTCCCCATCTGCCAGCTGGTTGATGTGTTTGTGTGGTGGCTCTTCTTTCTGGCTGACCTCCTTCCATTTTGGTACCACCCACAAGCTTGGTGAGGGTGCAGTCACTCCTGTCACCCAGATCATTCCTAAGACATTGAATAATATTGGGCCCAGTATCCCTGACAAACCAACCAGTGGTAACCAGCTGACACCTGACCTTTGAGCCCTTGCTCACCACCCTTTTAGCCGAGAGGTTTAGCTGCTTTTCCATCCATCTTGTGATCTGTCGAGTTCATTTCTTACCTGCTTGCCCCTAACAACTTCTGCATGAGGCATCATGTTGGAGACACTCCATATACACAGGCATGTACATGTAGACGTACATATATATAAAAAAAGGGGGCGTATGTATATCCCTATATGTAATTTTATCAACACTGCGTTACCATTACAGTTCTTTGGCAGAGGTGATAGGCTCATGAATAATCTTTGTCAGTGAAAATTGTCAGCCTAGTAAGAAAATTCTGAAGATGTTTCAATTCTAGGGATTTATTACCTTAAAACTCCCTTAAAGACTCTTCATGAAAGTATTACAATAGTAATTTTTGTCCCTTGGTATTTTGAGAATTATGCTTCCTTCATTTTAGGAGTCTAGTGCAACAATTTTCTTTTTAAAACAGTCAGATTACAATAAGTTTAAGCAGCTAAATCATCTTTCTGAAATGCCTCGATTTGTTTTATTGATGCCTTAATTAACAGCCATGCTACTAAAATACTAAATCTAGAAATGTCTTTGTGGCAGAGTCTAGTGGATTCATTGGACTAAAGGATCAATTGTTAAAGCACAGAGTAATGCCAAAACAAGTTTTGTTTCTGTTCAATGCCATTCTACCTGAACTTTCCTTTTATGAAATGGCATTCAGCCCATTACATTACTTTGTTTGAAGCACAAGCAATCTGCTTCTTGAAGACATACAGTAAATTAAATCAGTCATTTTTCTGAATGTGAACCTCAGGCTTTGCCCAGTCAGATGCATTGTGTTTTTGTTTGCCAAGACAACAAATGAAGTACAACACAAAGGACCAGCATGCTGTGGCATCAGAGACGCTCAGCAATAAAAATCACTCAGCAAAGATGTTGTCAAACAAAAAGATACCTGCTGCTATTACCTCGAAGGAGGTAATATTTTCTCACACAGATGCTGCTAATGATGGCAGTGGTGTGCTAGGATTTTCTTCAACCTTTGGAGTGCTAGCAGAAAGGAAAGCTGTAACTTCAGAGCCCTGAAGCTGGAGAGAACAGGACCTGTGGGTCCTTGCAGGTAAGACAGGAGGAGGTCTGGTATTAACATACCACCTGCCACTCCTGATTTAGTAGACTTAGTCGTACTCAGTCTTAACAACACAGGGGAATGTAAAAACTCAAAAGAATTTTTAACGGGATATATTATGGAGAAATTGCCTCAAACAGGGAAGTTACTTTCAACTCCATTCTTTGATTGGCTCAGAGATTTAAAGTGCCTAATATTAATGCAAAAGTTGTAGACACTGGTAATTCACATGCTCTAGAAGCTGTAAATGAATTCTTCAAAAGAAGCTTTGAAATTAATTGTCTCCTAGCTATAACAAAAACTCCCAGCTCAAGTAATTGGTCAAAGTCCACTCCTGGTTTTCAGTAAATTATTTTAAGGAGGTATAAATCCATCATTTAATAGCTTGCCAAGCTTTCATCCAGATTTCATTGGAAGTTACTTTCAAAATTTGGGCTTGATTTGTTGAGATTCGGCATTAATGAAAGTAAGACAAAATGCATTTTTCATGTGCCTGCTAGAATTTTCTTATAGATAAATTATCCCAGTGAATTACTAACTTCTAGAATCTGTTTTCCTTCTCACAGAACAAACTGGTGAGGCCCTCAAAGCATGTAATAGATCTGATCAGAGCATACATTGGCAATGATATTTGGCAAGCCTGTGCTCCCTGAGGCTACATTCTCATGTTTCCACAGTGGATCTGCTGCCAGAGTAGTAAAAGCTTTCAGTCAGATGAGAATTGAGCTTTGTATGAAGCATGTCCATTTATTTTAAACTAAAAGTTGCTTACTAACCACCCTGATTTACTCCTGTTAAGCAGCGGCTTACAATCCAATTATCCTGAGTTGTGAGAAAAATTATGGTGATTTGTATGATTTCAGTGGCAAGATTCCGTCATGTTCCCTGTGTGGTTTCCACATTTTTTTTCAATTCCAAGTGATGTTTTATTGTTGTGACCAGCCTTTAGAATAATGATTGCCAATTGCCTCAGAACCAGTTAACTAAGAACCTAGCATATCTGCAACTTGTGTGACATTTTCATTTTGCTAATTTTGTAAGAAACTTTGTGGAATTTTTCCTGGGAAAGATATTTTAAGAGGAATTTTTTTTTTAACTTATATCTGTAATAGGCAAGCAAATAAAAAATTTTCTAGTTTCCAAGAGCAGGTTGGATGTGGCTTTGAGCCACCTGGTCCAGTGGAAGGTGTCCCTGCCCATGATAGGGGGTTCAAACAAAATTCTTTACAGTCTTTTCTCACCAAAACTATTCTATCATTCTGTGATCATTAACAGAATTCTCTGAAAATCAACTGAATTCTGTGATAATCCAATCCTATGTTAATCATCTGATTCTGTGATGATCAACTGGATCTTCCAGACCACCCACTTCCATAATGTGTATTGGCACTGCCCTTTCCAATGCTCAGCCAGAATCCATCTGCCAGACACTGGTCTTCTCCAAAGACTGCTCCAGAAAAGTGAATCTTTTCAGAGACTGTTTTACTGTTATTCAATTACTGGAGAACTTCACTGTGCAATAGCAGATGTCTGCACTAGTCTTTATGCTGTTTGCTCCCTCTGGATGGGGCTCTGCTTTCTAGGGGAATAGCAGTGCTGGAAGCATCTGCTCTCCTCACTAAGGACAGATAAGATTCTCATGGAAGAGGTTCCCTTTCTAAGGGAAAATGATCAAGTAGGCCCCCAACATGACTAAAGTTTTCATTCCTTGAAAGATAATCCTCTTTAGGAGAAGATTGTTTTCAGATCTAAACAATAAAATTCACTGGCTGTTTACAGTCCTTGTTTTATCCCCCCACTTAAGTTGCGTATTTAGATAAATGTGTTTGAAGGACTTCGGCCAGACTGAAACCATCCTGAGATGCCTCATGTGTTTCTCACCTGCCATCTAGAAATGTCCTCAGTCAAGCCCCTGTCTTCCTAAACTCCAAAGCAGTACCAGACTGAATTAATAACAAGTCTGTTTTTCTGGCTCTGTGGACTTTGCAAGGAGAGACTTTGAATATGTAAAATTATACTTTTTTAGTAATTCTCTGAGTAGCTCTTGCTCTTACTATTATTTGTAGATAGCTCATGGTATGTTTTCAGCCAAACAGGATATCAACATTTGATGTAGATGTGAATCTGTGAATTTAATCTGAGATATGGACTTAGTCTAATAAAGGACATTAGTATCTAAAAAAAAAAAAAAATAGTATCTTCCCTTAAACTTAGATGATTTTCCATTGAAGTATGCATTTGAACCTGTAAGAGGAATGGAGATCTAAGAATTTTCTCCTGATTCATTTTAAACAAACCTAAACAAATACTATGTAGAGTCAAGCATTATTTTTCAAATATCTTTCAATTAAATTCATGAAGATGCTTGAAAAGAAATATGTAAGAAATAGCTTAGAGTGACATGAAAGAAAGCCTTATTTCTAACATTCTGGATCAGAATTTCTGCTCTAACCAAATCCCAGACTGCATGAGAGAGAGCTCTTGGAAAACAGCTCCGTTGACAGGCAGAGACGAAATTTTTCATTCTTCCATTCAGAGCTCAGATCACTTCTATACCCTTTGCAACAAAATCTTGTATGGGTTTTTCCTAGCAGCTGCCATCTGTGTTTTGGATTTTATTAAGTGAATTTGTTTCCCTGAACAAAACAAAACATCATTCAAGCTACAAAAATAAGTAGACAGGTGGTCTACATAAAAGATATTTTTCCCATTGTATTGTATGCCACGATTTAGTCCAATTATCCCTATCATCTCACCCCTCATATTGTGATTTTTTTTTTTTCCCCCCACAGGAAAGAAATAATGGCATTACTTTTTGGGAACAAAATTAACTTGGAAATCATGCAAAAAAGCAACACTGCCCGTTGGTAGCCTTGCAGAAGTACTATGGCAACAAAATAAAGGACATAAAAGGGCATCTAAAATTTATTAAATCTGGGAAAAAAAAATAATTAAATTATTTTCCGGTTCTGTGCCTGTCCTTGAGTTTCTCTGCCAGTTCACATTAGCCTTTTATGACTATTTGTGTTAGAAGTCTGAATACAAGATGAAAGCTCATTCAGTTGTGGGGAATACAGCTCTGTGTGGGGCTGTGGTACAGTGCTATACATTAGGAAACAAGAAACAGAAATTGTGTTTCTAACTTCTGTGAAAGGAGGGAGATTACCCTGTTGTAACATCATAGCTTAGCTTTTGATACTTCTTCAATTTTCACTTCTTTCCTCCCCACTCCACCCTATTCCAAGACTACCATAATAATGCATTTAGCACCATCAGTTCCTGGCCAAATTAGAAGTAATCAGCTGCACAAAAATGTAATTCTATTAAATATATCCATTACCATGCATCCTCAAAGGAAATTTTACAGCCCATTACAGCCCACTCCCTTATATGAAATGGTGAGAACACCAAGAGCAACCGCTGAGATGAATTATTGTCAAGTGTTTCATTTGGCTTTAAAAGAAAAAAGAAAAGAAAGCTTGGGCCAAGTTCTCAGACATGTGATATCTTTCATGCACTTAGGTAAAAATAAGGTGAGGCTTCAGGTGCTTCTGTCCCTCAAATACTAAATAAAATACAACACTCAACACATATTCCCACATACTCACATTCTAAAAATCTGCATTCTGTAAGTACTCATGCTTGTATTGGTCTTGTGACTGTTAACAAAAGAAAGAAAATTCTGTGTGGAAAAAGTCAGAACTTAGAGCACCTAAGCATTGTTAGAATGAACCAGAATAAATAAATTTGTAAATGTATTGCCTATATCCAAGTCCGCTTGGACATTTTCACCACAAGTAATTAGAGCAATCTCTCAACTCAGTGTCTCAGCGGAGTGGCTAAGAAATGAGAACGACATTTCTAACAGAGCATGGGGTGTTATTATGTGGGAAACGCTGAGAAACAAGCCAGGATTAAAACCAGAACAATTGCAACGGGAGTTCAATTCCCTCTTTAGTGAATTGATCAGCTTTGCAATCTATTTAGGTGTACCAGTGAAGGAAGAGAGCACTGCACAGCCCTTTTGGTCACAGGACAGCGTCTTTTCTCCATTAAAGGACAGGCATTTACCAGTGCCTTTGTTAAAAAACATGATCCTATTGCAAAGAAGGGGAGGGGCAGACTGAAATCCTTCTGCTATGAGATAATTTCAGGGGGTTGGGGTACATAACTAGAAAACCTGTAGGTAATTTATTGATTCCTTAAAGACCTAGAAATAAAACAACACACTTTCAAGACAATATTAGTATAGGAGATAATATAAAGGGTGATCTTTACTGGAGGCCTCCAAGGGGCAGATATGGAAAAATGCCCACCCCACATGGGGTGAATACAGTTTTATAAGTTTGGCAAATTAGCTTAATTGACAAGAATCCCCAGTTAAAAGCACAGATGATGAAGTAATTCCCCCCCTTTAGGTTCCACCTCTTCTGTAGCCCCCTTCTAGATAGGAACTAAACTTTGTTTATGGAAATGTGTCTTGAAGAGCTGGTTTCAACCTTGACTCCCAGGAAGAACCTAGACAGGATAGGGGCCTTGGACCCTTTGGGGCTTGGAGCCTCTGGAATGTGTTTTGTCTTTCTGCCAATCAGGGTAGGGAAAAGGTAGGGAAAAGTACTGGAGCTAGCTAGGAACTATATGACTATACAACAATAGTCTACAGAGCTACGAATATATATGAAGGAAGTATAAAAGCAAAAATCATTCTGGCATCATATAAACCCTCCCTCTTCACGTGGCTTTACAGAGGTAGGATACAATAAAGTTCTGCTTCCAGCATAGCCTGAACTACTCCACTAGTTCAGGTACAGTTGCCAGTACAACTGAATTTGAATTCAAACTCAATTGAATTTGCACAATGGATCAGAGAATCTGGCTGCAAATGTTGATGTGTTAGACCCTGATAAAATGGGGAGGGGGATTCTCAATACACAGCATGAAAAAATTATTAAGTCACAGCAGGGCTTTGCCTAATTATTTCATTTAGTCCTCGTTTCTCAAAAAAAATAGCAGTATCTGGATATTCATGGTGTTGAAAGCTGTGTTCTGGGAAACATGTAGGACTAAATTAGTGAACCGCATAAAGAGAGGCAAAGCTAGAGAGAAGCCAAGGCCAGATCTTGCTTGTGGGCTTTCTATCAGTGACTGAGAGAATGTACTCTATTGCCCTCTAGAAAGACCTCTTGACTACACCATAGCTGAGACCATATTGACTAAGATGAAGATCAAACACAAGCCCAATTTATTTTGTCTCTATTTCCCCCAAAATTTAAGTTAGCATTTTAATAGTGACAAGTGAGAAAAATGTGAGAGAAACAGCCCTGCACACACCAACGTCAGCAAGGGAGGAGGGGAGGAGGTGCTCCAGGCACCAGACCAGAGACTTCCCTGCAGCCCCTGGAGCGGTCCATGATGAGGCAGCTGTGCCCCTGCAGCCCATGGAGGTCCATGGGGGAGCAGAGATCCTCCTGCTGCCTGTGCATGACCCCACACTGCAGGAGGCACACATGTCCTGAGGGAAGCTGCAGCACATGGAGAGAAGCCTATGCAGGATCATGTTTCCTGGACCAGTCTGTACCTGAAGGACTGTACCCTATGGAAAGAAGACAGTTGGAGTAGTTCTTGTACTACTGCAGCCTGTGAGAAGGACCCACAATGGAGCAGTAGGAGAGTGTGAGGAGACAGAGAAAACCAATACAAACTGACCACAGGCCTCATTCCCCTTCCCCCTGGGCAAGTGGGGTCAAGTAGAAGAGTTGGGTCTGAAAGAAGACTGAAGTTAAGATTACTTTTTTTTTTTTTAAATAAGCAAAGAAAAATGTTTTCACTAGTTTTGTTTATAGTGGGATTCTTTCGGCTGAAATTTTTAAAGAATATTTCAAAGGAAAACTCCCAGGAACACAAAATGTCAGCCCATACCCACAGAGGTGTGTTAAGGTTATAAGGAAGGTTTATAAGGTATTTGGCAGCCTACATGGTAAGTGGTGCTATATGCTCATGTATAAAACATACCATCGTGATCCACAGAGCTTTAGTACCACCTGTTTGACATGATGGCAAACTTAATAAAGTCAGCTGTACGTCATACTGCATTCTTGTCACTATTTCCAAGTAAGTTCTTGAGCTGTGTGAAAGCCAGGGCAAGTTGTGCCCATGTCTAATTCCCTCAAGTTCAACAGGAGTGCTTCATGAATGTCACTGTGGAAATGTGGCACAGCTGAGAGCACACTGCCGTGACCTCTTCCCACAAGCAGTCTGCAAGTAACTGAAAAATTCAGCAACCTGCTGTTATCATCTGTCACAGTTCACTTCTCCTTCCTTTCCATTTATTCCTCAGTTGCAGCTGATAACGTATCAAGATTTTATTTTTTTTTTTCTTACAAAACACCAGCCTGATTTTAGGCACTATAAATATGCTTATGGAAGTCTGGCATTTTTTCTGTAGGGTGAAAGCAAGTCATTGTGGGTGTTGCAGTAATTTGCATGCAAACATAGTTTTCCACAACATTAAAATATGATGAATAGATTCATTTTTAGCCTAATCTCATAAAATTGATACAAATATTTTAGTGATATAAATGCACTACAGTAAAACTCTTTTATTGTCTCACTTGATAAGAAGGATGTTCTTTTTTCTTTTTCTTTTACACAAAGAATTTTTTCAATTAATTTCTTCACCAAACCACCTTAAATGTAGTCTCTGGAAGTGGTAAAAGACAGAAAACATTTCTCTTTTTTACTTGTGAGTTATAATATTGCAGATTCATTCATATTGCACATTCCAACTGCTGAAACACAACAGTAGATTACAGGCAGTGGTACTTTTCACTGCACAAGTAGCCATAATCCAACAATATATGACTTTTAAGAAGTGAGATTTTCTTCCTTGCAGTGCAAGGAATGGGAATTTTAAAGCAGCCTCCCAAAATACTAGCTGCCAACTCTTATTAGCCTCCTAGTAATGGGGATGTTCCCCTGTGTCACTGTTTGCTTCACAGGAGGCTGTATGGAGTTCCATGTGATTGCATTGCACCACTGCTGTTTGGAAGTTACCATGTCAAGGTTAGGAGGGGAGCAGATGGGCAGCACGGAGTGCAGTGAACAGTGTGTAAGAAACTGTGAATCCCATTTTTGGTCTGTGTCCTATCTTGTCAATACCTTGGAGTCCCTTTGATATCTGTTAAGCCAGTGAAGGGATCTGCTGTTCTATTGATAATTTTGGGTTCAGGACAGTAGTTAGTTGAACAAGAAGTCCTTACTAAAGAAAATCTTCCATAAACATACAATAACATGCTTTATTGAATAATGAATAGCAATAAAAGAATGCTGAGCTCATGTTTCATTTCATTTTTATTTATGCATAGGTTGTGGTGGTCTTGAATGAAGGATGAAGTTGCAAGTTTTACCTTTATTCTGATCACTGACTACTGTCTAGGGGAAAAAGACTATTTCCATTTCAGAATGCAAAATTGTCTGAAGGATTATCTAATGCTTAGAGAAACAGTACTTCCACATCAGTTGGGTAAATTAATATTTATGAAGAGGATGAGTAAGAACACATGTGAATGTGTTTGCATTGTCAAGAACATGGCAAGCAGATATTTTCAAAATAATGTAATGCATAAACCACAATTATCTCTGCCTCATGTGAATACAGTATATGTGTACGTTCTTAGATTAATAATTGTTAATGAGTTAAATGCATGTCCAGGGGGTTAGAACAAGATGATTTTTAAGGTCCCTTCCAACCCAATCCATTGTATGAATTTTGTAGTTCTTAGAAATTACCATATCTGTAATTCTTCGAGTGTCTTACAATTTATCATGCATGATCATAACACCTTAAACCCTCATGAAATTCACAGTGGCATCAATGGCATGTTCTTTTATAAGCTTGCAACTTCATCCAGTACATCGAAGGATTAGTGTAAATGAACCATAAAGAAGCTGGCAGTATAATTCATTTCATTCCACGGTCTGGTTTCAGCAGCGGAGTATGCATGGAAGTACCTTTGTTATAAATGATAAAATTATGCTTGAGAACACAATATCCAGCATAGCAAAGAGCTGTTAGGAAAATATGTGTATGTACAAAGTCAGAGTTTATAAAAGTGGTTACTCAGTCTCTACCAACAGCATCTTGCTATGACCTATTTGAACATACCTATTTTTGTGCACCCAGTCTGGAGTGATCTTCATTCCAATATTTCTTTGTGCAATCAGTGACTAAGTTTTATGTGTAGGAGCAAACAAGAGGGATGTGAAGGATTGCCAGAACAGTTNTGAAGGATGAAGTTGCAAGTTTTACCTTTATTCTGATCACTGACTACTGTCTAGGGGAAAAAGACTATTTCCATTTCAGAATGCAAAATTGTCTGAAGGATTATCTAATGCTTAGAGAAACAGTACTTCCACATCAGTTGGGTAAATTAATATTTATGAAGAGGATGAGTAAGAACACATGTGAATGTGTTTGCATTGTCAAGAACATGGCAAGCAGATATTTTCAAAATAATGTAATGCATAAACCACAATTATCTCTGCCTCATGTGAATACAGTATATGTGTACGTTCTTAGATTAATAATTGTTAATGAGTTAAATGCATGTCCAGGGGGTTAGAACAAGATGATTTTTAAGGTCCCTTCCAACCCAATCCATTGTATGAATTTTGTAGTTCTTAGAAATTACCATATCTGTAATTCTTCGAGTGTCTTACAATTTATCATGCATGATCATAACACCTTAAACCCTCATGAAATTCACAGTGGCATCAATGGCATGTTCTTTTATAAGCTTGCAACTTCATCCAGTACATCGAAGGATTAGTGTAAATGAACCATAAAGAAGCTGGCAGTATAATTCATTTCATTCCACGGTCTGGTTTCAGCAGCGGAGTATGCATGGAAGTACCTTTGTTATAAATGATAAAATTATGCTTGAGAACACAATATCCAGCATAGCAAAGAGCTGTTAGGAAAATATGTGTATGTACAAAGTCAGAGTTTATAAAAGTGGTTACTCAGTCTCTACCAACAGCATCTTGCTATGACCTATTTGAACATACCTATTTTTGTGCACCCAGTCTGGAGTGATCTTCATTCCAATATTTCTTTGTGCAATCAGTGACTAAGTTTTATGTGTAGGAGCAAACAAGAGGGATGTGAAGGATTGCCAGAACAGTTAGATTCCTATAATTAATATGTTAAATCACAAATGTGTATTTTCATATTTGTAGATTATAAAGAGAATGTTTCCAGAGGATATTTTAAAGGTATTTTACTTGGAATAATTTTTATTATAAAAAATTACTAGTAGTTGACAGCATTGAATAATAATTTTAGCGAAGAATGTCATCAATTTTGCAGGATGCTATACATGGCATTTTTTTTGCTGAAGAGTGAGCCTACATAACGATGTGTAGTTTCTTTTTTTAACTCTGGCCTGAGAGTTTATAAGGGAGGTAAGATAATTAGAAATACTCTTTTACTGAAATTTTACATAGGAAATTGTTATTTTCAGTTTTACAGTATATTCAAATAATATATATCAAGTTCAATTACAAGTATTAAGAAAAACATACATTGATATCTGACATGAAGATTAACTAGATTTAAAAAGACATTTCTCTGTATTAATTGAAAATACATCTAGTTATACTGTGTTGGGTAGTAATGGTTTTGGCCTACAGGAGAGACCACAAGAGTATTATGCCTGAAATAAACATTGCATGTGTTTGCATTTACATTACAACTGACAAGATTTCTTCCTCTCAGGCTCCTCTGGCTCATTGCTAATATTTAAAGAGTTCTTGATCAAATCATTCCTGTATGCTGCTAGTACAACAAAAAATTCAATTAATATGCCAAAAAATGAAAGACAAACATGAAAAGAATGTTTTAAGCACCGCATTCAACTGTGCATTTGGCATGAACATTTTGTCCTCTATTTCACAAATATTTAGTATTATGAATTTTTATTTGCAAATAGATGAATTTGCATAGGATTATTCAGGTTAGTATAATTAATCATGTGTGTTTGCAGAATGATAGATGTATATATTAACCAGTATTTAACTTGCTATTTAACTGTTGTCCAATTTTATATTTTGTTTCTTGTTTGACATGAAACAAATGTACAGGTATATTATGTTATCTCTGTAACATATTAGTTGGAACCCTTCCTAGATCTCAGATTTGTAATATGAGTTATGAACAGGGATATAAATAACCACGTCAGCTTCAAAAGGAAGAATATTTTATATCACCATATTTTTAGATCATTCAGGACTGATGAAAGTTAGCTACTTAGTCAACTGCCATACAGCATAGTCTATTCTGATTTTCTTTATTTTGTCAATATACTGCAAATTTCAATACTAAATTTTTGCTGGAATAATCTTCCATAAGGAAAATAAATGAAAACGTAGTAAATTACTTGGTCATTTTGCAACAGGGACAACAACCCTGCCAACTGCACCAGAATCTGCTACTAAAGAAATCAAAGTTTGGTAATCCACTGTGTTATTCACACAGTGGATTTTTTGTGGCTTGGGTTTAATGTTTTTCTAAAGAAAATGAAACATGAAATATCCAATTCCACCAGACTTGAAGTTTTCTCTTTCAAATGATACAGAACATTTTTTCACTAAAGGTTCTGGGGGTATCTTTCACTGAGTGTATCTCTCACTAAAGCCCTCTTGCCTGGAGAGGCTGTGGTGAGCAGGCTTTGCACAAATTGCTGCCATGCAGCCTGCGTGAGTTGTAACAGAATGAAAATCCCTGGTAGTGTCATCTGCTGGAGGGATTTTGCAGAGCTGTCAGTCATGTTTGCTCAACAGAAGGGAAGGGTATTCTTGCTTCACACCTCAGTTCATGGTCTCAGGGGTGTAATCACAGATCACATGAAGGGTTTCTCCAGGGAGGTACCACAGAACCTGACGAATGCAGCAGGCTTTCTCCATGGAAGTTTCCCAAGAACTAGCCCTTGTTCCTTAGGTCTGGTAGGCTATGTGTAGTGGAAATTTTTTTTCCACTGACACAAAGCTAGACTAGATATGCATGAACCATGTGCTTCGCTAATCCAGTCTAATGGCAGGAAGCCTAAACTATCCATATGCTCGCTGTGGTCTGGCATTGCAGAGGCATGCTGACAATTTGGCGATGGTGACTGTTCCTGTGGGCGTCACTGAGACATTCCTGTTTCGCTTCTTCTCTTCAGTATCATATGATGTTCTGGGAAGCTGTGTACATTCTGTTTCTTCATGCTTCAAGGAGAATGACATTACAGACCCCGAAGTCCAAGAAGTTAAGAAATATGTACCACAAGCTGTAACAGACCAGGAGGTGAAACAGGAAAGGTTTTCTTCGGCCAGTAGTTTAACACCACCATCCAGTTTCTTTGCTTATGATTGTCATCTTTGTCTCTAAAGCAGACAAGCTTTATTAGCCATGGAGCATTTCATACTCCTCTAACTCCTCTTCATGTTTCTTATCATACTTGGTTACATCTTATCTTTCAACCAGAACATTACTCTTTAGAAACATGGTGCTGCTCATGTGTCCCTGAGAGTGTACTTCTGAGGGCAAGTCATCTTAAAAACAGGGAAAATTATCTGTGTGCTGAAGTTTCCTTGGAAGAAAAGGGAAGAATAATATCCCTTGTTTCATTAAAAAAAAAAAATACTGCGGAGTTCATTAAGGAATGCAAGAAATTGAAAAGAAATACTATTATTAAGTGTTCAACAAAAAATATCCAGTTACTGACAATTAGAAAACCATTTGCCAATTATTCTAGTTTCACAAAGGGCATCTAGTTGGTCATTAGAAGAAATTTGAAAGAGGAGCCTTGTGTTAAGTTCATTGCTGAATATTCCTGCAGAGTGATTGCATTCCAGGTAAATTTCATCCATGACATCTTGCGTTTAGCCATACTATTGATGACCAGTGGCATGAAAATTGCCAGCTTAGGAAAATAAATGCAACTTTGTTATTCCATGCATTTTTACGAAATCTTTCTTTGCATTCTTGCTTTCAGCTTGTTTTCTAATCACAAGTAGTGCTGAGGAAAACCAATGTGGAAAATTGCTGGTGACTTCAGGCCATGGGAGAGTGGCAACCGAAAAGTTCAGTAACAGCAGTTTTATTTGCCATGTGAGAAGGAATAGGCAGAAGCCTGTGACTATCTTGTCCAAGATTTCCACAGTTTGCCTATTAAGAGTGAGTGCAACCCCACCAAACTAACCAGAGCAGGAGGCTACAGCAAACTCATCCCTTTGAGAAGGGGGTGTCATAACCTCCAGGAGGAGGTTGAAGGTTGTGCTGAGGAACACAGGCATCACCCACAGCAGAATCACTCCAGTCTGAGCAGAGCAAGACAATATTACAACCTTCACAACTTCTCCCTTTGAATAAGGTTTAGAATGTGTGAAACAAGGACTGATAAATTTTGACAGCTTGCTTTTCCAGATGTCAGGGATTGGTTCATATACTTATAAGAATATGGGTGAACTGGAATTGAAAGTACAAAAGATTTTTTTGTTTTATTACCTGCATGGCTGTGAGATATTCAGACTTACTATAATAACATGCTCTTTTAGTAGAAGATTAATAGATATGTTAACAGAAGTGTTTCTATTCGTACAATTTTGGAATTAGAACATCCATTTAAAAAACTTTACTGTAGAATTCTAGTCCAAAAAGCTTTCTACTACAACACATTCCAGTTTCTTGAGTTTCTGTCTATGAAAAATCCCAGGAACATTAATGAAAGGGAGATAAACATAATGCTTTTTGCAATTGTCATAATTCACAGAATCACAGAATGATTTCAGCTGGGAGGGACCTTAAAAATCATTTCGTTCCAACCCCCTGCCACAGGCAGGGACACCTTTCGTTAGACCAGATTGCTCAGAGGCCCATCCAGCCTGGCCTCGAACACATCCAGGGATGGGACATCCACAACTTCTCTGGACAACCTGTTCCAGTGCCTCCCCACCCTCGCAGTAAAGAATGTCTTCCTAATGTCTAATCTAAACCTACACTCTTTGAATTTTCACCCTTGTTCTATCACTCCATGCCCTTGTAAAAAGTCCTTCTTCAGCTTCCTTGTAAACCTCTTTTAGGTACTGTGCGTCTTCTCCAGGCTGAGCAACACCAAATCTCAGCATGTCTTCATAGGAGAACTGTTTCAGCCCTCTGACCATCTATGCTGCCCACCTTTGGACTCACTCCAACAGGTCGATGTCCTTCTTATGTTGGGGTCCCCAGAGATGGGTGCAGGTGGGATCTCAGCAGAGCAGAGGAGAGGGGGAGAATCATCTCCCTCACCCTGCTGCCCGTGCTGCTTTGGATGCAGCCCAGGATGTGGGTTGGCCTCCTGGTCTGCAAATGCACATTGCTGAGTCATGTTGAGCTTCTCATCAACCAACACTTCCAAGTTCTCTTCAGGGCTGCTCACAATCAGTTCTTCACCCAGCCTGTATTTGTTCTTGGAATTGCCCCGACACATGCACAGGATCTTGCACTGAGCCTTATTGAACTTCATTAGGTCCTCATGGTCCCACGTCTCAAGCCTGTCAAAGTCACTTTGAACAGCTTGACTGGGAAATGTGACTTTCTATAGCTTTGTGTATGACAACTCTTTGAATACTTCATTGACTCATGATAGTGGTTTTCGTACTCCATATGTATCTTTAGTCTTTTCCCATATCCTTTTTTTGGCAACAGCAGACAAGCTGTTTTCTTCAACTGGAGTAATCAGACACAGGAATAAAAAGTTATGAGAAGTGAACATCTAAATTCTCAGCCCTGGTGTGAGTTCTATTTTTTTATGAGACCTGTAAGAATGTAATCATCTTATATAGGTACTGTGGTTGCCTCAATCAGATTTGAGTTCAAAATTTTATGAGAAAATGGCAGAAAATACAGCTGCTTACTCAGTCCAGATAACCACACACTTCAAAACTGAAGGGAAAAAATGTTCTTTTTCACACTTCCCAGTAAGGTGAGAATTAACAGAGGTCAAATCAACCTGAGCACATGGAGGAAGTTTCCCAGGTCTGCTGTAAGAGTAAAGTAGGAGGTGCTCAGTCAGCTCAGAGGATTCAAACTGCAGGACCAAAGGAAATAAATTAGGTGTCCCCATCTGAGCCTGACTGCAGTTCCTGCATCAAGCAGACCTTGAAGGCTGATTGCAAGAAACCTCAGATGGGATCAATCCACTGAGCTCCTTGGCTTTTCCAGGTTCCCAAGCAGCGTACTTGGGAGGCCAGTGGATACTGAAAGAAAAGGAAGGGAGAGCTTGGAGGATGCATGATGCCCTCTGTGTCTTTTGCTCTTATTCTTTATCTTCAGATGTCACCATTTCCAACACTGTGCGTCTTGAGAAGGTCCTGTATCCGGGTTGTGTCCAGGGTACCTTGTGCCACTAGAGCCAAAAATAAGATTCTTCCATGTCTAGAGAAGATTCAGCTTCTTCTATGATTTTTCCCACTGTCAGGAAACATGTGGGATTTGCCTCTCTTTCCAAAACTTCCAGGGGTTGTACAAATCTTGTATATCAGCCCCTCTCAGTTTAAATTTGAAGCAGGGGGGCAGGGCAGGAGGTAGGGTGGTGGGTGGAAGAATGGGCATGAGTGCACAGGTGGGGGATTTTATAAACCTTATTACTGAGGAAGCCTGGCAAATAATGCTTAACAGATCATTACTGTTGCTGTACACCATCTTTTCTGTAGACTTCAAAGATGCACTTTGTAACTGTCTGAGATCATACTCTTAACTGCTCTGTAAAAACCATAAAAACTTCCTTTTAAATCACAGTCTTACGGAACTAAAGCAATGTTAACAGATTTAGCAGGCCTGGCAGGTTTTTTTCCTATTCACTTAGGGTAGAAGAGATCACAGACCTCTTCATGCTGCTTCCAGAGTTTTATTCTGAACTTTCTCTACGTATGCACTTGACCTGCAAGTCTCTTTTCATTCAGGAAAAGAGAAGAATGACTTTTTAAAAGTATGCAAAGCTCTTCTAAACACAGCTTTATTGTCAGCCAATAAAGTACTTATCCTAATAATGAAAAAATTTTCAAAAATAGTAGGATTATCCCTTTTTAATTCTCAACATAGTCACTGTATTGAGTCTGGCTGAAATGGAGTTCATTTTCCCATGGCAGCTCTCACAGTGCTGTGCTTTGCTTTGGTAGCTAGGAAGGTGTTGATAGCACCCTTATATTTTCTCTCCCCTGTCCAGTTGCAGAGGGGAGTGTTAGAGAGGCTTTGGTGGGTGTCTGGCATCCAGCCAGGGTCAAGCCACTACATTCACTCATGTAAAGATTAACTGTGTTTGTTGGATCTAAATGTGTGTTCTTATTTGGTGTGATTTCAGTGAGTTTGTGGAGTATATGGGTTTTGTTCCATCTTCTGTTTCACACTTCTACAAAAACTTTTTATGGAAGATGGTGAAATAAAATTAAGGACCTTCCTCTCCTCTCATCTTAACCACAGTTCTTCTTAAACCTGAAATAAAATGTAAGGAAGAGACAGGATAAAAGAAATATATATCCCAATATTGCTGAAGCACACCTTATTCCATACAGGCATTCTAGGATGGAAGCAAAGGAATTCAAAATGCAAATGGCCAGACTCTGTGTGACTGTACAGTATTGAAGATCCCTGGACTCTGCCCACTACAACACAAGATTCAACCTATGTTATCATTGACTTGTGTTCTGCTGCTGTTTTATCTTCAGTTATTTGATATAATGAGGGATTTTTATAGCACCTCAAGCAGAACGAAACCCTACCCTACCCTATTAGTCTTTTAAATAGTTTCAGAATATCAATGCATAAACATTATTATTGGAATAAAAATAATTCAATTAGTTTACTAATATTCTTTAAGTGGCTGTCATCTGCAAGCTAAAAGAAGCTTTTTAAAAGAAGCTAGAATATTTTAATTTTAAACAAGATTCATGCTCAAAAAGTTTCAAAATGGGTATTACTGAAACCAATGTTCTTCATTCATCTGCTGGAAAGTAGTACTACTGAAATCATACATTTCTGAAAGCAATCATCCATGTTATCTTACAATATTCCTTCTTTGGATCCTCTCTACAGTACCTTAAAATATACACTCTGAAAGTACACTGAATATTACAGTTGCAGTAGTGCAGTTGTTTTAAGTGATGTGTCCTGTTTCTTTGGCAGTGCTCACGTGCATTGCTGTTTCAGCAGGGGTCAGCCTGACAGTCAGAGTAGATAACCATCACCAGGTCTGGCTTTACTGTGAACTTTCCAAGAGAGAGGGTAGACGTGAAATTTTAGATCAGCTGCTGTTTTATGGGGCTAGTGTCATTTTGATTCTTCAGTACAGATTTAACGTCAATAAAAAGTAGTGGTTGAAAATATGAAAGAAAAATAAAATTCATTTACTTGAACATGGGGAGTGATTCTGAGTTACATTTGTGAAAACACAGGTTAACATGTCTAGTCTCAGTTAAATTCTTTGTAGTCAGGAATTCGCAAGAACCAATCTGTAGTTACTGATACAGCCTAACTTCATTGTATATCTGATAAGAACTGTGCCTGATAAGAACTGTATAAAGTAGCCAAAGGCTGGGTGGGAGGAAGTTTCTGGAGTTACTAAAGGCCTGGAAATCTACCTTTGGATGTGATTGAGAAACACAATCATCATGAAATAGTTCTGTCTCACAGAAACAGTTCTGTCCTACAGCAGGAGAGAACGTGGCTCATGGTAAGGGCTTCTGAAAAGATTTATTGAAAAATCTCCAGAGCTATTAGCTGGAAGTGGATACTGGACACATTTAGCTGCAGCTATGTATGAGTGGCTAATTATCAGAACAATTTTCTTGGAAATGAGGCAGATTCTGTTACTTCGTAGCTTTAAAACCAGACTTGCTATCTTTCCACAAGGTGTACTCTATGTCAGCAATAAATTGTGGCTCCACAATAGCAGTTATGGATGGTTTTTATAAGCCTCATATTATGTATGAGGACAAACAGCACAGCCCTCTGTGGCTCCTCCTGAACTTACACAATAATGCTGACATTTAACGTATGATGAACCTCGTGTTTTGAGGGGAAAGATGAGATTTCAGTTGAATAGCTGAAAGATGTAATAAAGTGAAAAGGCTGTGTGCTTTTCATTCAGGTTTAAGGGAGTACGTCTTTTTAGTACATAAATTAAAGTAGGTTCTATGAAACCACTTACTCTTCACCTTGAAATGAAATTAAATTGAGAGAAGTAAGCAATAAGGAATTAACCAGATATTCTGCATATATCACCAGTTTGACATATTTAGTAGTCTGCTTATGGTGTTACTCTTTTAAAGAATCATTTTTGGGAAGTATTTTCAATGCTATAGAAATATTTATTGCACACTTGAATATTATTCTGCAGGTAGTTTTTAAAGAATATTAGAACTTAATTTAATTAAAAATAACTTCAAATGCATTGCTTCAGTGATTTTTTTTAAAATACTTATGACAAGATGCTTTGCAGTAGAACCTAGAAATAAAGCTTTTCACTTTAAAGTGTATGGTATTCCAGTATAAGAACACTCTATCATTTGCAATTACATGTAAAATAAATTCCAGGAGTTCCTTAAAGTGTATTTTATTTATGATAGTTCTGTGCGATGAAGCAATGAGCTATGAGCATTCTCTTCTAAAGTGCATTGTTAACAGCTTTAAAATTCTACCTACTGATATTATGGAGAATACTTACTCTATGCTATTACTTTAAACCAGCAAATATTAAAAACAGAGATTAAGTTCATTCTGTTCACTTTCATGATATTTGTGTTGGTCTCACTCAGGAGCAATTCCACTGAGATCTGTCAAGTTATATCAATTGGGGCATTGCTGGAAATAGTAACATGTAAGAAAGAGGGAATTAAGCTCATACATCCTCTTCCTCCTTTTCATTTAGTGTGTTCTCTTCCACTCCCTCCCTCACTTCAATTTTTCTGTATCAATGAGTGCTCCTTAATACAGCAAAGTTCAAGTGAAATGAAAATATTCTTGACTATAGTTTCCTTGATTTTGACTTCTTTACTCTCTCTGTATAAAGGAAAGTTTTAATTCCATTCTTTATTATTGTGTTTCATGGCAGCAATGTTTGAAATTCAGACAAGACTAGTATGAAATAACAGTCTGGTGCTTTGGTATTCCCTCTGAGCCCCCGAGAGTGAAACATGCAGTGTATAAATGCCTAATGTGCTGATGAAGTCAAGCATTCTTCAGCAGTAAGATGTTCATTTACCATATTATCTCAGCACAGTGATTTGTGATGAGCTTCTGTACAGAATGCACATGGTGAAGAGAAATCGCCTTCAAATCTGAGTTTCTTACATGGATGTGAAGTTCATGCACAAGCATTTTAGGTGGCACCTAATATAAGGGTACCACCACCATATTCCTCAAGGTGTCAAAGCCTCAGTGTGAATCCTCAGTGGCCTCATCAAACTGATCAAAGATCAGTCACAAACTGTGGAAGTCAACAAGTCACAGTTAAATTCTGTGACATTTCAAAGCTGACCTGTGTGATTAAAGCTAATAAGCACGTTCACTCATTTTTCCTTTTTGGCCATCCAGCATCAGTTTATTATTCATAATAATTCATTTCATCAAATAATTTCTCCAGTTATTTTTGCCTCTTCCTGATCTAAAAGCTATTCTGAAAGCCTTTTCTGAAATGTTTAAGCCATGTTCACTGTCTAGAAAATATTATTTCTCTGAATATTTTTAACCTGCTTGCAGGGATTCATTAGTTTGTATGCAGTAATTAAGTTTTGTTTTGATTTTACCTGTATATTAATAGAACTCTTTTCTGATTCTTTATTGGATAAACGTAGTTCCTACAATCAAATCCTTATCATGTGTCATTTATATGCATACCTCAACATATACAAACAAAGTTCAAGATAAACTTCTCAAAAGCATTCTTTAATCTTTAAATCTGCTTGTTTCTAGATATGTACATACCATTGGTTCTATTTATTGGAAAATGCACAAAAAAAAAAAAAAAAAAACCAACAACAACAAAGAGCCATGAGCACAGTAGAAACAAATTCCATGTGCATAAGTAATAGCAGAAAAGTCTGAGATATTATTTTTTGCTTTTTTTTGTTTACAATCAGAATCATATCCAAAAATGAAAGTTACTGTTATGGGGTTTTTGTAAAACTTCTAAATTATTGCTGTTGTAAATTAATAGATTAAATGTAGCTGGTGGTTCAATGGTTTAGGTGGAACTGAAAGAAGGCTCAAAGCAGAAGATGAGAAGTTGTATCCTCTGTTCAAGGGCAGAATTGTCTCCCAGAGGGGATGCAGCCACTATCTTGTGCCATGCCTGGGGAAGAACATTTTGCCCACAGACTTTCTCTTCCTTTTCCTGTCACATTTTACTCTATGACCAACTTGATAAGTAGCTTTTTGAAAGTACCAGTAATTTTTTTCAGATATTCTTCATAAATAAGGATTTATTTTACAGTTTGCCATAGCTCAAAAACATTTCATGGAATTCTGTGAAAAGTAGTCCTCTTTAAAATGGTTGCTATTTCAATCTCTTCATAACTAAAGTCACATGAGAAAATATTAGTAGTAAATATTTTCCTCTGAAAAGAAGATTTTTATGTTTCTTATAATTTTTTTGTACTACTAGAGGTGAAATGAGACAAGTTGATTTGAGCAAGAAGCTTAAGATTTCTGCCAAATCTAACTCTATTGCATAGCATTGCTATAAAACTAGAAATTATTTCCATCTCTTCTACTGTGTAACAACAAATATTGATCAGTTACTGTAGCCATCAAAGATAAAGCGGTTAGTTATTTAACTGCATTTATGTACCACAGGAGCTATGAGGATTTGGTTCAGTTTTTAGTTGTTTGTGGGTTTTTTTAAGCCTTAAATCAAGTTTTAGGGAATAAATGCAATTGTTACTCTCTGCCTTTTAATCAAATTTTTCATATTCAGTGCCAAACTGAGCTCACAATTGTTGGTTTTTACTTTTAGATTGAGCTGAGAGAACAGGTTGAAATGAGAAAGATTAGGTTTTGATCTAAGCATGACTGTTTTCTACCAACCCAATGAGTTTTCTGCCCTGCTGGCTGAGCTCTTTTATCTCACACCTTCAGAGAGGGCTTTTTCCTGTTCCTCCCAGGAGTCAGTTTTCTCCCATGTAGGAGTTTGCTGGTTTTGCATATGAGCAGAACGTTCTTGGCACTGTATGCCTCTGCTCTTTTTCTACTGCCGCGCTGGAGAAACCTGGCTTGGGCACACAGAGCCTGGAACATATCCATGACCAAGCAGGGTGATCATAGTGGTGACATTTGTTGATACAGTCAAAGCTCCATAATACCAAAATGACTATGAAGGGAATTTTCCAGGAAGTTCTTACTCATAGTTATGGTGTGGCACATTTTCTCTGAGGCTTTGCACGTTCTTTCTGGTGGGCTAGTGGGGGTAACCAGTGGGCTAGTGTGGTGATTAACATGGCCTGTATTGTCATTCTGTTAAAAGCAATGTTTCCACAACTTTTACCATTGGTATTCACAGAGCTTCTGTAGCATTTCCATGGAGTTTCTCCACTAAGACACTTTTTCATTAGTTTCTGGGCTGACAACAGATGTTCAGGGGAAGGCACCATTCAAATAGAGCTACCAATTGAAAGCCAAGATGGGACACCATCTGCAAGCACAGAGATTCTGGTGCTTTTATGTTTTTGTAGCATCCACTTTTATTTGGACTTAAAATATCATAGTGTACTTGGAAGAATATTTTTTTCAAAGAAATCATCTCTATTTCTGCTAAATGAGGTCAGAGTTAGTAAGACTGAAGCTGTAAAAAGAGTCTTATAAAACTGTTTCATTAAATTGAGTTGAGTGATTTTTCATGGAGCAAGAAATACTTAACATAATGTTTCACTTGATTTCTAAATGGCAAGGAATAAAAAGCTTAGAGACAGTTTGAATCATGAGATTTGCTGGTCAAGAGCAGCAAAGTCATTTAATTACATAATCACACTGTCACTGCCATCGTAAAAATCAAAGTATGGATTCCCAGGTGTCTTGAGTGGCGTGTAGTGCACAGGACTGATACCAGTTCCCCAGTTTACAGTGACTGTTGTTCTTTCAATATATATGTAGAAAAGCTCTAGAGAGCATGAAAACCTGTAGATCAGGTAATAATTTGACTGTGATACCTGTCACATTGCCATGCTGCAGAATTGCAAAACACTTAAAAAACTAGTAGAAAATTAGTTAATGACCCATGCAGATGAGGTTTGTGTAATGTTGGTGCAAGGTCTGAATAGCAGCTTCCATTAGATCTCTGTCAGTCACTAGTTGCTATAGTGGCTCCTTGACTTAGTCATTCTAGTGTCCTTGCAATGAGGATCAAGTGCTTCTTTTAGTACAAGAATGTCCATTTTCACTATTTGACCTTATTGAAGACCATGAATTTTTTTTACTTTGACGGGCAAAGTACCCATTGAATGTGGGGTAGGTGATCTGCTGATCACCTCATTCCTACTAGAAAAATAAACCTTTGACATTCGTAACTGACTGGCTTGCAGGAATCTAGATACATACCTGATATCTCTGTATCTGTATTAGGCATTTAAGGGTGTGTGTTTCATGCCACTGTGATAGCCTCTCTGTTTTTATCAGATGCCAGTGCTGTAGGAATGTTGGACCTGTCCCTCATACTTGCTTCCTTTTGTTATCCAGAGATAATATAAGACACCTATATCAATTGATTATCTGCTATTGATAGAAAGTAGTGACTGTAATCCTTTCATTTTAAGAAATCTTCTGTGAAGTAAGCAGGCAAAATAGAGTTGCAAACTTAGGTGCAACAGTAGGGTATCTAAAAGAGAGCAACCCAGGTAAGTACATGTTAACCTCATTCCCAATTTTGATGTATCTTCCTTTTCATTCCTTTTTGCTGCTCCCCCAGGCAAAGCATTCTTGAAATTCATTGCAAGTTCTGCTTAAAAAAAAAAAATTAAGGTCATAAAGTTCATCATCCCACAGGTTGAGAAGGTTAAAATGCAACATCTAAACTTGGTTATGAGATATATGCTTCAACGCTGCCTATATGACATTTATTAAATGATTCAATTTAGTATCTTATTTTGCTTGCACATTATACAGACGTAATACCCTGTTTGTTTTCTTTCTGGGAGAAGAAAATGTCCATTGGCAGTTCTGAATTCACAACAGGCTCTCCAGCTGATGTGCTGTACCTTATCGAGTCAGACTCTGTCCTACACCACAGGAAAGTAATGAGCAGTCTAATTGCACTGTATATTATTACTCACTGAAGCAGATCAGAATTTTTTAAAAGTTGACTGTTAATTTGTGTGCAAATCAGGAGAGTGGAAGAGCAGACAATCACAGCTTAGTATTTCTTTTTGTAGAGCCCAGATCTTTGCATGCAATCCTGCATGTTGCCAGTCACACTCCTAAGAGGATTGAAAAAATCAGTCTCTTTGTGTCAAAATTTTGCTGACATATTACTGCTAGAATTCTTGCAGACTTTGTAATGTATTTCGATATGACTCAGAGATTAATTATGTGTTAGGTTCCTTTAGTGACTAGAGATTTCGTGACACTCCTAGTGGCAAATGAACTTGCTTTTAGCCACAGAGATGAAGAAAGGAAAGCCAACCCCAAAACTTTCAGGCACATCCTGTCCTCGTTCTGGCCAGCACAGTTGCTCACCAAAAGCACATCGATGGAAACTGTAGTCAAATGTAAATTTGAAACTTGTCACCAAAAGTATATGCAAACTAAAGATTGTTGGATGCAGACAGAATAAAAACTCCACCAATTTTTATTAAGTCCTTTGGTGGGATGCCTCTTTTTTTTTCTGTATGCATACCATTCACAAGGGCTTCCTCATAGAGCACCTAAAGCTTAATTATGTTTTTTTCCCCAGTTACTCCCACTTATTGATCTCTCCATGAACTTGGAAAGAGTTGACTGGCCAATATGACTCCCTGCCCACTGTTCAAGATTAAATTATATTGTAAATATCACTTGCCTGGTGTGATTGCTCTCACAGAAGCAAAAATTAGATGTTCTCTTGAGAGTTTTACCCAAGGCACTGAATCGTTCATATTACATGCCAAAATGTATTAGGAAGATAATTTGAGACCTCATTTTCTTCTGAACACCTTTAATAAAATATGTGGATAGATGAATTTTAGAATATGTATCCTTTTATTGATGTCTAGATTTTCATTAATGCGATGCAATATAGCAAAAAGGCCACACATAATGGCTGCAAAATATCAAGACCTTTGGGATAAAGCAATGTCCTGCATGAGGAACATGTGGAAGTTTGATTCTCAGCACAACCATATTTTCCATTTGTTTGTAAAAGTTTGAGAACTGGGAAAAGGAATTTCACTGAGAACATTCCATTGTGTGGCATTAAATACATAAACAAATTCTGAGACTCTTTGGAGTTCAGTATGGAAATCAGGACCTATCTTTGTTTACCACAGAGCATAAAATGAGAGCACAACTATAAACAGTACTGCTGAAAAGCATCATTTATATCCTCTCACTTCAAACAGTAACTCAGCATTTCTTTGAAAAGACGGCTGCAGTCTGAGGTGTAAGTCGCAATCTGGTGTGGTTCAATTTGTGCACATGATTAAATGCCCTCCTCACTAAGAGCTGTACATATATGTGAACACATGATGTGTTTACATTGCCCTCCACCTCTGTCCCAGCACTTCAGTTTCTGGACCTGGCAGACACCTGAAGTTTCAGAAGTGTCTTCTGACTCACTGAATGGTATCTTAGAAGAACCACATTCATCAAATAAAAAAAATCAGTCTCTCACTTCTTGGTTTCTGAACAGACGAGGATACTAGACCCAAGGTGCTATGACCTTGATTATGCCTAATTAGGATGTCTCTGTTGGTAACTTCTCTGTTGGGTCAAAGAAGACTTCCCCATGGTTGAGGAGGATTGGGTTAGAGAACATGGAGTCAAACCTGACATCCAGAAGTCCATGGGCCCTGATGGGATGCACCCATGAATGTTGAGGGAACAGGTAGACATCATTGTTAGACCACTCTCAATCATCTTAGAAAGGTCGTGGCAGTCAGGAGAGGTACCTGAGGACTGGAAGAAAGCAAATGTTAACCCAGCCTTCAAAAAGGGCAAGAAGGAGGACCCAGGCAACCACAGGTCCTGTGGGGTATTGACCCTGGCAGGATGGCAGGAACCCACCAAAGTCGTTCTATCACTCTCTTCCATGACTGGACTGGGGAGAGAAAAACAAAACTCTCATGAGTTGAGATAAGGACAGGGAGAGATCACAAACCAATTACCATCATGGGTGACAGTCAAAACAGATTCAGCTTGGGGAAATTAATTGAATTTATTACCAGTCAAAATCAGAACAGGATAATGAGAAGTAAAACACCATTCTCCCACCCCTCCCTCATTCCTGAGCTCTTCTTCCTCCCCCACAGTGGCACAGAGAGACGAGAAGTGCTGCTGCTCAAGAAGAGGAGTCCTTCCTCTGCTCTGGCATATCCTGCATTCTTCAGTCTTGTTGGATAAAGTTGGAGAGGCTCTGGGGCATATCAGTAAATCTTTTATAGGACAGAAGGTTGCACGTATATCTAAGGGAAAGAATATGTTTCTCAAAGATCTGTTTTATGAGTAAATTTGGAACACGTGAGTAGGCAATATAGTTAAATGAAATTTGTAAAAAAGAGGATGATTTCTGCATTCAGGTTTTGTTATTTTGCATTCATTTTCATTTTAATTACACAGGATTTAAAGAGGCATTTTTCTAGCCACGAGGTTATTCCAGGAAATTGTTATGCATTAGGGACACCACATTAGGGACAAGGATGAATATATTTGTATCCTTCTTACCCAGGGCATCCTCATGAAAACAAAAGTAAATGCAACATGAATGTTGAAAGGAGTAAGCATTCTTCAGCCTTACAATGCTGTATCTATTTAATATCTCATTTATTCCTATGTCATCAAGTAGTTTTGGTCTGCTCTCTATAGAATTGCTATTTGCACTGTTTAATAATGTCTTAATCAATTGTCTTGCCCTATTCCATGAGTAATTAAATGTTCCTATTTTGGCCAAAAAATACCAATACAATAAAAGCCTTAATTGGCTTCCTCTCAGCTACTCGTGGCATGATCAGATAGCCCTGTCTCCAGCTGTTAATTGCACTAAACATTGATGTATAGGTTCAGCCAACACAATTACAGAAAATTATGCATATTCTTTGAAAAAATACTGATGAAATCAGAGAGTAAGAGAGAAAATTTTCTAGACATATATTAACATATTAAAACAGGATTGAGTTGTGAGAGTGATTTAAGTTTTGTGTTTGGAGCAATTTTGTGCAGAAGAATTGTCCACTAAATATTTATCAAAAGCAATCTTTCTTCAATGTTGAGCATATTATACTTATTCTTTCCTTCCTGGGAGATGCACTATGATATTTGATTGGGTTTTTTCCTACTTCACTGCACTTTCAATACTGTGGCAGCACTAATACAGTTAAGGTAAAATGAAACTATACTCTAGTAAATGCTTATGTGGGTTTTTTTAATCACAATCACCACGATAAAATAAATGTTTTCAGTGCTGTTGCACAAGAAAAAAAACCCTCTCTTAATGCATCCAGCAGTCTAGGAGTTAAAAATAAATTACCACCACTCCTTTTTGTTACACAGGTTGGTTTCTCTTTTCTGGTTTAGGCTTGATTTTTCTATCACTCTCTGGTTTTTCCTTCTTTATTTGTTTCTTCTTTTTTTCCTCCTCTTTTAAATCTGATTTTTCATAATCCTATGATCTTTTGCTTTCACAAGCATATGTTCTCTGTTATTTTCCTTATCTGTTCATCTGATTCCTTTTGGGCAGATCACCCTATCTATCTTCTGCTTTTTTCTCCAGTACTTCCTCATAAAACATCCATTGACAGCTCAGACTCAAAATAGGTGTAGAAATACATGCATTTTTTCCCTAAACATTTCCATCCTACTTGCCATCCAAGCTCATATAGCAGTGCTTAGCCAATCTTCCTCCACAATTTTTTTGAAAGCCTGTCGCTTTCTCTCTATACAGACAAATGTCATTTTTCATAAGCTTTTTCACTTTTTACCACTTCTTGCACATCCTCCTTAACATCCATATTGCCAGTCCATCCAAAACACAGCTGGTAACATAGCTGTTCTCATTGGTCAAACCATAGCTGCATCTTTTAAGTTCATTTTTAGTATCAAGGTTTTCCACAATATTCTGTCCAAGTCTATAAATCAGATCAAGTGTTTCCTGATCCCAGGCATTTTACTGCATCAGTATATTAAGGCTGCATTTTCTTATTAATTCCATGGCATCCCCTGTGCCTGTCATGACTTCACTGTGCTGCAAATTTTGGTTCTTTGCCTACATATACTCTTTTTTCCACAGTATATGAAAATTTCATAGCTATTCAGATAGGGGAAAAAATGGAAATAAATCACTGGTTTAGGGCATGTCCCAGTTAATTGTGCTCTTTCATATCTTTCTCCTATCTTTGAGGTAAGGTCTACATTTTTTTTATCTTATATAGTACACTAGTCCATTTTTAGCCTTAAGAGAATTTATCAACCATCATAAGGACTGTTGCATGATTGCAAATGGATTTAAGTAAAAATTACCTGGCTGAAGTTTTGTTTTCATAAACCTTGATGTGTGAAAGATATTCATAGATAGCAAGGAGTGGAGTTTTTTTTATTTCATCTTTATATCATTTAGAAATCATCATCACTCTTCGTGATGGGGTATCTTTGTTCAAGTCACATTTTCAATTACCTAAGTAATTAATCTACTACTCCATCCCTCTGGATGTTTCTTGATTACACAGACTAATAGATCATATATTTAAAACTGTTGGTAGAGATATAAAATTCTCTTTAGAAGGATCATCACTACAGTATAATTGACAAGTCCAGCTCTCTGAATATATTATTTTCATGCTTTTAAAGGTGCCTTTAGCCATTCTCTTAAGGTAAATCAGTCAGCTATCCATTTGGAATATTTCAAGAGCTTTTTGTGGTAGTTTGAAAACTCTTTTTTGAGGATTCAAAATCTCTTGAGAAGGAACATTTTCTGCATTGCAGGGGTCCAGTGAGGGGGAATAAAGTGCAGGACATCCAGATTAGCTTAGAAGCATACTGAAAAAAAACCCTCTTTGGCTCCCTGCAGGTTCAGAAGGAAATATGAGTTCTGATGAAGTGCAGAGCATGCTTTTCCAGCCTGACATTAACTTCATGCTATTTTAGAAAACGTCATTGTTACCAATTTGCCAGTAGCTACAATGTCTACAACCTGTTAAAACATGAACTTCAGCTGAGAGAATGCTGGAAACCTGTTTGTTGTGTATGTTTATCCTTACTCCAAGAAAGATCTCAAGAGCTACATTTCCCAAAGTATTATGTGATTAGCCGTGCCAGAAAGGAATAAACTAGCTGAGTGACTCCCATTTCAGTGCAGCATAAGAAAGCATCCTCTAAGGAGTCCTCTGCCCTTCAGTTGCTGAGATGGCACCATGAGACTACTTTGCCACACCCGAAACCCCATAATTTAGTCATTAGTAGCTCATAGGTTGCATCCAGGCTTCTGCTAGAGTTGAGGGCTGAAATGAGGGCATCTGGCCTCAAACAGAGTGGTTATCATGTCACTTGAGATGAAGATTTCAGTTTTCAACTTGTTGTAATCCAAATTCTACGGCATTGTGAGTCACTCCAGGGACAAATAACTGCAGTCAAGAATTAAGTGTTACGCTGTTATTGTTGTGTGCAAAGTTTGGCTATCCCAGTTCTTTTAATGGTAGGAGTATGTAGGGATATTGGAACACTGCTTAGTACACTGAAAAACTATTGAGAAATAAATCAACCATGCATTAGCAGAATAAGATGATTTTTGTTTATTGAGTAGGAACCACCAAATAGTAAATACAAGCCCCACAGATATATAGGTTGTTAAATAGTTGGTTTGGCTTTGTTTCGACAGCTAGTGTAATTTATTGCTATTTTATTCTGAATTTGAAAATAATTACAGGAATAATGTTTTGCTGTTGTCTTGAGGTGCTTACAGTCTAGGCAGACAAATGGAGATTGAATAAAAATATTCATTCAAAACAATTAAAGGGAAAAGTTTCCCATTAATTGCACCATGCTTTGTGTTTGGCCCATAGAAGCCGAGAAAGTGCTCCATTAAAGAAAAGGTCTTTTTTAACGCATCCATTTGGCCTTGAAAACACGCAGATGAACAGTTAAGGCATCCTGGGAGCCTCCTGTCCATGAATGTTTTCAGGACTGAGGTTTTAGAGTGGAGGTGACAATACTTATCTTGCTTTTCATATTGGAAACATTTTTTTGCGTCTGTTTTGCAGCTAATGGAACAAGATCATTTTTCTTGCGTACTACTTAGGTATCCTTATCACCATGTTGGACGTGGGAAAGATTAAATGATAGAAACTCTGAGAATGTTTATTCCAATTATTTTTACAATAAGAAACAAAGGATGCTAAGAGTGCACATGCTGTTTATTCTCTCAGCTTGAATATCTTATGGCTTCTCTTGTGTTTCATTCTTCTAGGCCTTTCTCTGAGATCTGCCTGTCGCACAGCCATACGTATTAGATGACTTTGGGACTCGTTTTACATCAGCGATGAAGGGATTATCTGGCAGCCGTAGTCACCACCACGGGGTTGCCTGTGACTCTGCATGTGACAGCCTGCCACACCACCAGGACAGGAAGCCATATTTGTTAAACCCGGTGGACCCCCACCCCGCAGACCACCCTTACTACACTCAAAGGAACTCTTTTCAGGCCGAGTGCATGGTGCCCTACAATGATCAGATTGCCAGCAGCACGTTTCCCCGGAGGCATTACAGCTCCCACCACGAACTCAAGGACGAGTGTGCTCTGGTTCCCCATGGAACTGCCAACAAGACCAACCGCATTCCTGCCAACCTTTTGGACCAGTTTGAGCGGCAGCTGCCTCTGAATCGGGATGGCTACCACACTCTGCAGTACAAGCGAACTGCCATGGAGCACCGCAGCGACAGCCCGGGCAGGATCCGGCATCTGGTTCATTCTGTCCAAAAGCTCTTTACCAAGTCCCATTCGCTGGAAGGACCATCCAAGGGGAGCGTCAATGGGGGGAAAGCAAGCCCGGAGGAGTCACAGACGATGAGGTATGGGAAGCGCAGCAAGAGTAAAGAAAGGCGATCAGAAGGTAAGCCCAGATCCAATGCATCGGGATGGTGGAGTTCAGATGACAACTTGGACAATGATGTTTGCATTTATCATGGTCCCAGTGGGGTCATGACCATGGGAAGATGCCCTGATCGCTCTTCTTCCCAATACTTTATGGAAGCCTATAACACTATTAGCGAACATACTGTGAAGTCCTCCAGAAGCAATAATGATGTCAAATGCTCTACCTGTGCAAACCTGCCTGTGAATTTGGACTCCCAGTTAATGAAGAAAAGCTCTTGGTCCTCTACATTAACCGTGAGCAGAGCCCGTGAAGTTTACCAGAAAGCATCAGTTAACATGGACCAGACAGTGGTGAAGGCAGAGACGTGTCAGCAGGAACGGTCATGTCAGTACCTCCAGGTACAGTGTGGAGAACTGGTTGCTGTTAACTGTGCTCTGCCTTGTGCCAGGTGTTTGTGGGGGATGGAGGTTTGCTCTGATGTCTCAACTTTCCCCAGAGGTCACTGGTCACCAAACATGGGGTGCTGCTGCTAAAATTTAAAATATATCAGCTCTTTTTTTTTTTTTTGGTCTAGAATTCAGTATTTCAAACAGTTCATGTTAGAACAGGGTTGGGGTTTTTTTTCATGTGCGAAAAATAAGACCTTTCTGTATACCTTTTGAATTTATAAGGCTGTCACAGTAGGGGTATAGGGAATTTGATGTTGTAGTGCTTTCATTTAGCATTACAGTGTCAATTAACTGAATGTTACTAGGATACAAATTCTTTGATTTCTGTAATTTCAATTTTGCTTTATTTACTGCTCATTTTTTATGAAAGCTTTTGAGACCCTTTTGAGAAACTTAGGGGTACCTTAATACTTTCTCCAGCAGGAAAACAACCTACTTTTCTTTTTGCTATAGAATATAAATTCTCTTAAAACAGTTATTGTAACATGTCCAGATTTGTTTATCAGGCTATTCCTCTTTTTCATGGCTCTGAGTCAAAAATAAAAAATCAAAAGGTTGAAATTATTGCTTGTTCTGATTATACATTTTAGGAGTACATCACCTACTCCCTCACAAGCTGTTTGCAGTTAATACAGCGTCACTATTTTTCACCAGTATTGTATCTTTAAATGTCAAGAATCAGATGTCTCCTCTTGGAGCTATCATACTGCCGGTGAATGTTTGTGGCAGGAACATGGATCAGAAAATATTAAAACTGTTTCGTTCTTAGGAGAGCTGTGGATAGCTTTTATGCACTTTAAACGAAGCACTTATGGCACATTTAAGTGTGTGTGTAAGATGGAACAACGTTGCACAGAGAAGAGAGAAGACCATGAGGAAAAAAGAGGTTTGCTAAGATGATTCGGTTTCATTTTAATGTAATGGGACTCTTGTCTTATTCGTACAGAACTGTAGCAAGTTCTCTCATTTGGGTGCTTTAATGAGACAGTCAGCTTCCACATTCTGTTGTTTAAGTCAGTATGCAGAGAAAGCGTAGGACTGAGGCATCAGCATTTAAAAATTGATCTTAAAAGGTTTTATGGAGTGTCATGCAAAATAATTTTGAATGCCAGCCTCCGGGATTCTAAGTCTTAAATGTAAAGGAATGGATATGTATATTTTCTATTAGTTGTTTAGGAGAGTGGGGTGGGGGAAGAGGGGGCAATAAAAATGCTCAGTGTGTTTACAGCTCTGCATATGGGGTGGGGAGGGAGAGGGGTTTCAAAATAGCCTCAGGTTGCAACCTTTTCAGGTTTTGTGAGTTTTTTATTAAGCCTCTTTTGTGTGAATTTTGTGAGTGAGAAGAAATCATAACTTTAGGTTTGATTGTTGTGGTTACTTTGAACCCTGAGATTTCTTTTGTTGGTATTTTTGTTTACTCCTTCAGCCTTCTCTTGAGTTTAGATAAAATAGCTGACAATTCAGTATGTGACCAGATGGCTAGAAAAGAGTGAAAAATTGTGCCAGCATCGGCTTTAAATGAACACCTCCATAGGGACCTTTAGATAATTTTTAACTGACAGGAATAGGCTCCTGAAGTGGAATTAGAGGGCATTATCTGTGTCTGCATGAAAATATGTCCAACAATTGTCAAGGGTATGAATAACTAAATTCTCACTTAGAATTACTACATTCTCACTGGTAGTTTTATTTCAGTTTTCACTTAATTTTGTTTCCTTCTTTCTAATTGCATGCCATTGTAAAATCAAGGGAAATATAATTGGTTTGAAACTGTTTTTTTGGTTGTTTTTTTTTTTTAAAGGAGAATCTTAACCAGGCATCAGTTAACATTGGAAGTAATATTCATACAGAGTACAGTAGATTTGAGGAAGCAGGTCAGGATTATTCTTCTGTCTTGGCAGCTTGAAAGGATGACAAATGCATATAGGTATTAAAAAAGTCAGTCTATTTTGAATGCATCCCATTGCTTTTCTCTTCACTATATCACTTATCTTTTTACACTGCAAGCCCTTTGGGGCTTGGACTTTGTTCCCTTTTGTGTTTCCACAATGCCCAGCACAATGGGGCATAGAACCTAATTGAGGCCTTTTGTCCATCCTACAATATAAATATATATTAACAGCAGCAAAGTTCTACTCTGTTACTGGGTTGTAGAGTTACTCTGTGCGTGTTATTTCCCAGGTGCCCTTCTCATTATTTTACCAAAAGGCTGGTGTCCTGTGTTAGAACAATTGGAAAGGCACAAAATGAGATGAAAGCTGCAAATGCACGATAACTCTGGACAACCCTGCTAATTTTATTTCATTATTATGATGCTTCTTTGTTGCTTTCTTAAACTCACTAAATGTAAAATAGATGCTTTTATCAACTCACTTGTTATTTAAGTTGTTGTCTATGGTCCAGGACATAAACTCTCAGGACATAAACTCTGATCCTTCAAAGAGCAGCTACTTGTTCATGCAATCTCTTCTTGTGACAGTATCTGAATTCAATGAAGGAGTGACTTATTTTCAACTCAGGGTACTCAGGATAATTTTGTTTATCCTGATAGATCCGAGTATATCAGAGATCACAGGTGACATTGACTTCACATTTGTTTGTAAGGGCATTTATCACAAAAGTATCTGGTTGAATTCTCAGTGTAAAGACTTGGAAATAACAAACAATTATTTCACTTGCTGTGTTATTTTCCACATAACTGTTCTGTGGAAGGAGTTGGCAGTAGTTCATATTACAGATGGGCTTATTTCTCATAATTTGGAATTTGGAACAAGTGCAGAGTCCTCCTGCATTGCACTGTCTTTCTTGACCCCATCAGGCTCCACTTCCAGCCCTAATGCTGAGACACAGTGTCCATCCTTGGAGTTCTAGGGAAGGCTTGAGTCAACACTGTGCATCCTCAGAAGTAGATATTATCCTAGAATAGTCTAAAGACTGTCAAGCAAATATTTTCCTCTTACCTGCATTTTGGGAATGGAATTGCATTTTTATCTTCTATTTCTCCTTTCAAGAGTCAGCAGCTGGGTAGTAGAAGGATAAGGTTCCTTTTTTGAGCTGATTTTTACTCCAGGAAAGTGCTACTGTTTGATCCAGCTTTACAGTTGGACTACAGTGAAGGAAGGTGAGAAGAAATTGTTCATGTTTTATCAAAATGCTTCTTCAAAATGGTTTCCCTCCCCTGAAAGAAAAATTTATAAAGCAGTGGACAGCCTCTACTTCTCTAGTAGCTTCTCCTCTGGAAAAAAATTGAAATTAAGCAAAACTATCAGAGACAAAATGTAAGCAGCAGTCATTTGCTGCAAACAATAGGGTCTAAACACACAGGTAGATATTTTTGATACTCTTGTTTTCTATGAATTCGTGATTTTTTGAGCTAAAATATATCAAATACACTGCAGAGTTTGTCTCTGATTATAGTTTTGCCATTTAATGTTCCCTGTAATTACTATTCCTGTTGTCCCTGGTTTATTTGTTAAGAGATTGAGAAAAATACAAAGGATGACGTCTTTAGTATTAATTTTCTTTTCTTCTTATGTGGGTCAGTCATAAGTTTTCTTTTCATTGCAACTGATGAGACTCATATCAGTTGTGTCAGACACTTGAGGCTAAGGATGGAAATTTTTCTTCTGAAAACTGAAGTGCAGAAGGTGGGGGCAACAGTGCAGTCATTCAAGTTCCACATTTGTTTTGCTTGTCGTTCAGTAGGATATTGTGAGACATACTATAAGAAAGTATAAGCCAAGTTTCTGGGTGTAACAAGACTTTTCTGGTGACAAAGGGTTCTGGTTAGTACTGCACTCAGCTTCCTGTGTGAAGGTTGCCTGGAACGAGCACTGTTACACGATGTGTACTTCTAAGAAACTCATCATCCAAATGACTTGTTTTCCTGTCTCAGGACAAACAGAGTTTCGTAGGAACTACTGCTGAATCCCAGTCCCAGCCAGGCCCTTTTTGTTGCCTGTGCCCATGGATGACCAAATAGTCTTAAGGGTCAGGGTGCTAATAAGGACCAGTGAGTGTAATGTGATTTGTTAACATGGTATGTAACATTACAAAGTGTTTATCCTTATGACACAGCAATTTATGTTAGATCTGTTATACTGGGTTTATCTACGCAAGTTTATCTGGGTTTTCAGTGTATGTTTTCCTCATTTATGGTGTTGGCATTTCAGATGCAACTACCATATTCAAATTAATCTTCCAGTATATCCTTGTTTATATACATATGAAAGTTGTACTAACATCCATTAATATAGATCTTCCATTTTTCATGTATCTGATGACTTGCCTTTTCTTATTTCATATTCCATTATGCATTGTAAATTAATGAAGCACATGTTATTTCTCTTTCAATTTTCCAGTCAGAACTACAAAGTATATGAGGTATAATTTTCAAGTTTCTTTACTGAACTCATGTGAAACATAATTCTTGTTAAAGCTAGTGAAGCAGTTTGAACAAATGTGAAGTAAAGTGTCAAATGTTTTAATGTATTCTAGGTCAATTTCCAGGTAATGCAATAATCATGAAAACATTTGGAAATTCTTAAATGTTCTTGACTTTTAAAATGAACTAGTATCTAAGAATATTATTACTGAAAAAAATATTCCCAAAAAGCTAATTTATTTTGGTTTTTAAATTGTGAGGTGGCTAATACGAATAATGGCAAAATGTAGGGAATTTGTGGAAAATATAAATAAAGCAGAAAACAGCTTATGTACAAAATGTATATTAGTACGACATAATTCCATTAAATTGGCATCTTGGTTATTTAGCCTACCTGCAAACCCACCCAAGATGTGAATGCTATACACAAATGTGTAGGAGAGTGTTTCAGTATAGTCATCTTCCTCATCTTTCCAGTCCTTTAATTTAGCTAAAACGCAAAACAAACAAAAAAACCCCGAAATTGTCGTCTGTGTTGGTGATAATGATCTTGCCACTCATTTCACCTTAACAACTGGTGCGTTCTTATTTGCTTAATTGAAAGCTGTGCTGTTCTTTGGTGTCTTGAGTAAGGTGGGCCTCCTAAGTACAAAGAAAGCTGTTCTACAGCAATGTCAGCTGCAATTTTATCTGCCCATATTCTTTAATTTTCTGTCCTTTAGTTTTATGGTCATCCTGTAAATTCTAAGTATTGAATATACTGGCACTGACCTTATTTTTTCCAGATTAACTTGAATTACTGTCAGTCCATTCTGTTAGCATCCCTACATTCTAATAGTGCACCCACTAAGGAAGGCAATTCTGGCAGCTGGAACCTGTTGCTGGCACACTATTTATAGGATTTAGCAGCATACTTGGGTGAGATGACATTACATATACTGTTATGTCAGAAATGCTTATTAAAACTATGGTTGCATATAACAGCTGGCATTTGGCATCTATTTCAGTTCCTTCATGGATAAGATTTGTTTCAGTCCTGGATCTGACTTTTTTCTGTAGCCTTAAATGTTTGGGGTGTCCTAGTCTTATTCTTTTCAGTGATTTCACTGGGGGGTGCTGTGGAAGAATGAGTAAAACAAAAATTATTCAAGACAAGTCAAGTCCAGCAAAGAGGGTCATTTCAATCTGCATCTGAGTTTGAAACCTTACCTTTTATTGTGGAAACACGTGAAGAAGGTGGGGAAGAAAACACTGAGCAATGATACATTTTCCTCAGTCAGTGCAAAGTATGAGGAGTATTTCCCTTCATCCAGTTACTGGGTTGGAGTTTTGTGTTTGTTTCAAGACTGGAATTCATAGCACAGATCTTGAGTGAGGAAATACTACAGTGCCGGAAGAGTGGTTTGAGCTGGGTTAGCTGGCCACAGTTTTTGTTCTGCCTTACAAATGCCCTTGTGCTGTTCTTCTTGCACAGATGAGCTTCTGTCACTAGTGAATTAAGCAATAAGAACGTCAATCTGTTGTATACTGTTTGTCCTTTCATCCTCTTACTCTGAAACTGTGCAATGGACAGTCTTCTTTGGGCTTCTGATAGATATGCATTTCTCTCACCAAAGTCTAACAATGTGTCATGCAGTTGGATAAGGCATTGTGACAGTTCTGATGCACCAGGGCTTCCAAAAAGAGTCCCTGAATTGTGTCCAGGAATCTTTTATGCAAATAAGTTTGTGTCTAATTTTGCTTTACTGACATAGCTCCAGCATGCTAACCAGTTTGTTAGGAAATCTTTGAGGTTTCCTGGTCTGTAGCAATTTCCAGTTTCCAGCAGATGAGAGTCAAGACTATGACCTTGATTTCATATCTTACAGGACACTACTGTACAACACAGGTGACCATTTGGAGTTACTGAGAAGACACACTATGATGTTCTGGAACCAGGAAAGTTTCCGTACAGCCAAATGAAAGCTTCTTTCACAGGTGTATAGCATTGCTGTAATCCAAAAGAAAGCAGTGTGAAAGTGTCAGTGAAGTCTGTCCACTGCCACTAAAATGTGAGAGAAGCCAACAGCCAGCAGGAGATGGCAGCTTAAGGGCATCACTTAGAACTGCTGCCTGTGAGAGCAGAGCATTAGCAAAGCACCAGAGATTACTGAATTACAGGCAGCCAGAAGTAACAGCATAAGGGCTGCTTCTCAAAATGCCCTCCCCACCACATCTGTTTTCTTCCAAGGATACAGAATCAGCTACATATTCTCCACCCACTAGCCAGTTTCCTGCTGTCTGCTTGATAGTGCATGTGTGTAGTGAAAGAAAGGTAAAATGGCATCTCATCTAACAGTATTGCTTTGGCTGCCAACCAGTCACTGTATGCAGGTGTTGAAGTGACTCACCACAACAGAAGATATAAAGATGAAGTGAGAGAATATTTCTCTATCGCTAGTCATTGAAACTGTCCTTTCAAGGATTGGTATTCATGTTAGCAGTCATCTTGTCGTCCTTAATTGGACGAGAAACCATGTGTCATTATAACCAATGGCATTGAATGCTTTAAGGGTACTGCAAAAGATGAGACTGAATGTCTGCCCTCTGCCTGGAGAGTATCATCCATGAGTATCACTAAAGCAGTTCTAGTTTGAGGTCCTGGCCGAGAGCTCTGCTCTATGACCTTCAGTTATGTTTACCTCAGCTAATGGATGTGGCAGCTGCTGTTTGGCTTCCTTTCTGCAGAAGGTGTTCAAGGGTGCCAAAACTGCAAGGCAGTGGCTGGAATCATTGTATCGGTGTGTCCCTCTTCATGGTCGGTTGGATTTTTACACATAAAGCAGAAGGAGAAAATTTATCTAGAATCAAGATGTGGTAGTTTTATTTAGGAGACACACTTTCCTCTTCATAAAATGGAATGTGAATCAGCTTGACAAGCCAGTGGTCAAGACACCTTTCGGTGAATGAATATTGTAAACTGGAGTGGTGCTTGAAGAAATTTGCCTATTGGCTGACTCTCTCAGGATTCATACTGGTTTAGAAGACTTTCCAAACTACTGTTATGTGAAGGAAGATTTCAGTTCTTCACTCTGTTTGTTCAGGTTTGATGCAAGGGGTACGCACAGGATAGAGGAAGTAATGCTCCATCTTGGACAGGTCTTTATTCTGGTATTAATTCCCCTCTTGTAAAAAAATATGGAGATAAGTCAGCTAAATTAAATTACTATATAATAGAACATGACTGCTCAAATAGTACAAGATAAAGCAAATGTTGCTGCAGATACTGAGCATATGAAATTTTTCCTAAGTAAAGGCAACCCTCCTAACTGCCTTTTTGAAAACACTTGAGGCTTATTAAACATATATTTTTTCTTTCTGCTTTCTAAGGCTTCCTCTTTTTTTGCATACTTCAATGATTCTTAACATATGCACATTGGTAGAAAGAAATGCTACTCATCCTTATTGGTCTGATTAATTCAATATTCATGAGTGCTAGGAATAGGCTCAGTAAGTGGAAGATGGCAATTGGAACTTCCTTTACAGCATGCAGAAGAGGCATGATAATAGCTAAGAAGACCAAACTGCATGGGTTTGAAAAATCTGCACTGAGCAGTCATTAGGCATTGTTCTTCAGTTGTGTGATTTCATTTCATTAAGTATTTGCATACTAATAGAAAGCTAAAGTTACAAGTCTGCTGCTGTGAGCGATGGTTAGCCACTCCTTCCAGTCCTTTTGTTTACTTTTATAGTCATCCACATTGCTTTGGCAAAGCACAGGGAGAAGCTTTAATGATTTCAGCTGCTATAAACCAAAGCAAACTAGAGATCAATAATGAACTTAATTTGCTATAGAGACAGTCTGTTTGCTATTTCATCCAGCAAGGTAAGTTAATAGCTATTTGGGGGAAAAAAGAAAAAGAAAGAAGGAAATTAGATATTCTAATTTAATTGTTTAGAAACTGATTAAAAAAATGTTTTCTTTACCTTTGTTCATTACAGTCTGGACTTATTTCACATACTACAACATATGAGCTTATGAAGTGAATGTTTGAAAACTGTGGGGCCAGTACACCTGTTTGTTTAGTTTCTTTATTTAGGGTCCTAGACTATCTATTAAAAAATCCTTTGGTGAATGGATTCCTTTATATCAAAAAATGCATTAAAGGAAATGACAAGTCAGTACAACCTGGCTAATGACAAAGTGTGAACATTTGCAGAGCAACATAAATTTAGTTAAAGATTGGGACAGGTAATCTATACACTAAATGATGCTGAATCGAGGTAAGATGTTGGCTAGTAGCAGTACTTCATCTTTATAGTCTGCTCTGTTTACAAAAGAATGTTGTATCAGCCATTTAATCAAAAGACAGAAACTGTTATCAGGCTTAGTGTTCATACATGTAACAATTTATTTCCAGGGGTCTGCTGAAGTTTTAAGTTTCAGTAAGCTGCGTGGCTCAGAGGCCTTTGCTGAATATTTTCTATGTCTATTCAAGTAATAATGGTGTTCTGTTTCTATGTATTTTGTATAAGTGAAGTACACTCTTGATTTTTAGGCTTGTAAAGATTTGTATATGAGCTTAAAGATCATTTAGAGAATGAAATGTTTCCAGGATCATTATTACTTTGATAATGTGAATAATAACAGTTCTATTTTAATAAAAACAATCATGTTCATTGTTAGATTTGAGTTTAGCTCTTCCCTCTTTTTCATGAGAGTAAAAACAATCATGCAAGTGATGTTCCCTCTTGATATTCTGATACTGGAAAAATGGTATTGCCAAGGTAATTGGATAATATGATTTTCTTAAAAGCATGAAACAGCTTTATCTCAAGTATGTCAATCTTAATCCCATTAATCCTCTAAGGCAGCAGATACCATGCATTTGCGCTTGTCTGCAGTGTAGTATGTGACCTTGCAAGGCATAATTTTGGCCATTCAAACAAAGTAAGAGCCTGTGGGAAAATCTGTGCAGACCCCCCCACTGAAATAAAATAAGAGAGCTGGAGGTTCACATAGACACTTCTCCCAGCAGTTTTTCCAGACCAACAGAAGAAATCACACTGCAGGATGTGCAGTACCATATGTGTAGAAACAGAATTAATGAAATAATCTGATTGGTTTTATTTTTGCAGTTTTTTATTTTGGAGAGGGCTTTATGTTTTACTTTTTTCTCATGATATGAAAGACTTTGTTGTGACCGTAAACTGCACTGTCTGCATGAGCTATTACAGCCATGTCTGTTACAGCTAATACCTTTTAGGCACCGAAAAAGCACTCTGAAAATCAGGTCACTTCTTTTAGTAGGTATTGCTTGAGGTATTTGACTATAGGCACAGAAGTATTAAAATGTTGACATTATTTTATCTGCCTGAAATGAAAGGAAATGCTGGGCTTTAAGGGTTGTTTGTCCTACTCAAATAATACACAGGCAGAGACCCTTTCATAAAAAGTATTACAATTGTTTATAGCCTAGGCAGAAAATCTGAAGTGTTTCTTTACCCTGCAAATGCTCTTTATCAGTTACATGATGCCTTACAGTTTTCTCCTACACCAAATTCTGAAGTCAGGGTTTCTTGCTCTTGTGAATATGGTATAAGAAAAAAGAAGAAATAAGATAAAGGGGAGCTGGACCCAAATTTTTTTCTACAAAATCGCTTATATACAGAAACATTACTGTAAACAAACAAATAATAAAGAGTAAAAACAAGATTTAAAGAAAAACAAACCAGACTTAAATACCTGCACAAAATTCCCATGGTCAAACTGTTTAACTAAAATGGCTTTTTAATCAAATATCCATTACATTCTTGTGTTGCAGCTTTATCTAGAAGGGTAAGGAAGTTTGTACAAACACTCTGACTTCCTCAATGTGTTCTGTGAAATTAGAAGCATATCTGGGTTGGTATTTTAGGCTGTTCTCTAAATCTGGATGGCTTTTTAACCACAGCCATCCTTTTCTCTTTGCTGTATACAGGGTTTACCCTTAAACCCATAACGTGGAAATGAAAGTTGGGTCGCTTTTGTGTTATTTCCTTTGGTTTTGCACGTGCAGGTGCCTTCCGGTACCCACACCAACCAGTGGGTTTGTGGCACTCACCGAGACTGCTTTGCCCTGGTCTCTGTGTGAAAAGCTCAGCTTTCTTTCTCTGAAACTAGTGTTTTTTAAAAAGTGGAAAAGCTACTAAAAAGGTAGCGGTTGTTCTTCAGTGGTTGCTCACTTCACTGATATGAGCAGAGCTCAAACTGGAAACTTCCAATCATGTTGTACAAATTGAGGGACTAGAGCAATGCATTCAAACCTCAGCATGGTGCACAGGGTTTGCACGTGTAAATAGAAAGTTTGGGGGTAAATCCATTGCAACCAGCATTCAAAACCTGGTCTGTTGTATCTAAATAATTTTGAGAATCTTTGGGATAAAAGGTCTTGTTGGGGTTATTGATAATAGAACTCAATAATTCTAAAGTAAGTATTTCCACAGTATCTCCTCACTTGTATTGCACCTATAAAGTATGGAATTAAATTTAACAGTGTATCTATAATTTAATAAAACTGCAAGTGTTCAGCTTGCCTGAATTATGGGCGCTGTATGAACATTATAACTTTATCTCCCCTGACTTTTTCTCTGTTAAAGACATCAACCTTAACAATACACTACCATATTTTATTTAGTGCATTAAAGATTAATTCACTAATTTATCTTAATGAGAAAAAGCAAAGATCTTCAATTAAAACACAATGAATAAAATATTAAACAGATCAAAGTGCATATCCTCTGAGAATTCACAGATTCTCTACATACTCTGACTTCAATATCTAATAGCTGCCCAGAAACTGATTGGAAATACACCATTGCAGGTTTTAAACTTCTGACTGAAGTCTGAGCATGTCATCAAAATGTCAGCAGAGCTGGATTTTACTAAACTTGTCTTAAATTCCTTTTTGTATGAGTGATTTGAAGAGTCAAGGTTTTACAGTGACAAGCAGAAGCTGTAGGTTCCAAAATGTACGTAAGAAGTGGTATGAATATAGATTGCATACTCACCATTTGATGATGTTCCAGGGCTAGAACTAATGCAAGAATAAGACCTGAAAAAAATGTCATACTCTGTCTGTCATAAGTGGCAAAGGGAGGAGTGTAAAATGTTCTGTGCTCTTCTATATCAAAAATCAAAATCTCTACTGGGTGTTACCTTCATTTGAAAGCATCAGCTTTCCAGATCTGGTGTCTAGTCATAAACTTAGAAGTCACAGAATGGAAATATTGCTCTCCTTTCTTTCTTTTTTTTTTTTTTTTTTAATGTGGAAAAATACTGGAGCTGTTCATTCAGTCTTGTTCTTCCGGTAGATTCTGTTAGTACTTAGTACTCTTAGTCTTAGTTAAAGCTTTACCCTATCTTAGAAGAATATTTCAAGTGTTTTTAGGAGTATTTATTCAGTAATATCCTATAGATGCACAATTCTGCATGTCATCATTCAATAAGTAAACTGGACTTAGAACTATATTTCTGTCTTAAGGAACTTAGATTCTTGGAGTCCAGGAAACTAAATTCTAAAATAAACTAAACAAACAAGAAACCCCCCAACACACAAAAAAACCCAAACCCATAACAGCAAACTTTGCATGACGCTGGAAGGTAAGAATTGTAGAGCCATTAACTTAAGAATATTTAAAGATAACTTGGAAATTTACTTTAAAAAGGCACAAGGAAAGAAATAGTTAAGTAAAACATGGTGCAATTGAGAACGACCTGAGCAGGAAGACTGGGTCTTAAGAAAGAATATTGATAAAGGTGCAAACTAGAGTAGATTTCCAGGATTAAATCTTCAGTCCAAGTGAGTTTCAAGGCTGGACTTGACCAAGAGAAAATGGAGAGAACAGAACACACGAGGAAAGGAGGACTGTTTGAGCCTGGCAGTTTAAGGAAGGCCCTAAATCACTATGTCAGGAGCAGGAAAAGAAAAATAAATGAAGGAAGAAGGTTGGCAAGGTCTTGGGTTTTGAAATCAACAGGAAAAAAGCAAAGACATAGGTTGTGAATATTTTAGTTAATAAAATTAATAAAATTTATTAATTATAACTAGTAATAAGCCTATATGGGCTTAGGACCATTAAATATGTTTGTTCCTTTGTAAAGCACAGTGGATTTAGGATTGCAGTTTATAACAGTACAGATTGATAAAAGGCCATAAAAAGGCCAAAAAAATTCATATATATTAACAGTAACATTTGAAAGTTATCTGGACTTAAGTCTAAGTCTCTGGACTTAGACTTAGGTTTGTAGTGGGAATCAACAGCTAAGATGTTAGCAAACATTCCAAAGTTTCAGTTTTGGCTGTCTAAACAAACTGGCACGTAAGTGCTCTGGCTGAAATCTGCAACGGGATTCACAAGATCCTCAGCAGAAGGTAAATGTTGATGAAGAACAAACTTCCCATAGAAAAGATTATTCTGGTGGGAGAGAGTATTTGTCAGTTGCAAGAAAAATTCAGTAATGCAGATTCATGCCTCCTTATTTAATGTGGCTTGTAAGGTTTTCTAAGCATTATAGCTGTGGCTGGTTTATGGGGTTGATTTACAGAGAAGAATCAGAGAAGCAGCAAACTAGAAATTTGCAACTACTTGTATTTAAGTCTAACACAAAATGTGTTTAAATAAAAACCCCTTTTGCAGGGTCACCTTTAGATAAAAATGGTGTTTCTGCAAAATAGCTTCAAAGGTCCTGCTCCACTGCATGTTGTTTCTGCAGTCACAGGGAAGAGAAGGATGCTGGTTTATGTGGTCAGAAACCCCAGGAGCAGAGCAAGGGAGACAATGGGTGGGCAAGAGCGCTCTGCTCTTGGACTGTCCTTTGTTATGTCTCAAAATCTCAAGAATGCACATTCCCACCATTCCAGATTTCCAATACAAAGAAGGGACAGCACTGACTTCAGATCAAGTGAAATAATGCACATCATCAAGAAGAAGAAAAAGAAGGGAATAAAGAGTTGTATGACTCAGACACTCAGACTAAAAAAATTCAAAAGGAGGCTCACTGCAAGCTGCGGGTGTGCAGTTGCACCAATTAAGCTAAAGAAGCAATAGTAGTAAAATTTCACACTTGCAAACCTACTTTTGTGATGATTAGTACATAGCTCCACTAATTTGAAATGTATCTTGAGCCAAAATCATCCTGGTGAGTGTTCCTATGTACGCTCTGTCAGAAAAGATTGTCATGTGGGGATTCATATTTCAGCTTTTGTGCCTCCCTGAAGATGTTCAATATGTTGAGCTGAACCAAAAATACCCTGATCTGGTTTATGAACACTTTGAATGAAAATAGCTAAAAAACCCCAGATTTATCCAGCCCAGTATTAAACCTAACCAAGGCTTCTGTGTCAGCATGTTTGCTAGAAACTTCCCAGATAAGTAATAGAAAATAGCAAAGAACTCCAGAGCTGCTTGTGACTATGCAGGGTGAGAAGTGGGCCCCCATTCCAACAGCAACCCATGGTCAAATGGGATTGAGGATGGGCCTTTGGCCATCAGTGTTTTTGTTATGGCTCTCTTGTGGCTTACCAAAAACATCTGGGAAGAGTGGACTAATAAGAGAATTGTGTTTATCACTTCAGGTTCCTCAGGATGAATGGACTGGCTACACTCCACGAGGAAAAGATGACGAGATTCCCTGCCGCCGAATGCGCAGTGGCAGTTACATCAAAGCCATGGGGGACGACGACAGTGGCGACTCAGACACAAGTCCGAAGCCATCTCCAAAGATTGCTGCACGGAGAGAGAGTTATCTCAAGGCCACCCAGCCATCCCTTACAGAGCTCACCACCCTCAAGTAAGTCCATGTTCTACTACATTGCATACAGCTCTCCATTAAAACATGCATTTTCTATGTCTGTTTCTTCTCTTTACATTTTCTATATTTTCTATGTTTGTTTCTTCTCTTTACTTCTAGCTACCAGTTCAGGAAAGTATTTGAACGAGTGTGTTCAGGCATGCTTATCTTTGCATGGGTTTTTTTCTGAACAAGAGCAAGTGTAGGAGTGTATTTCAATGTTATTCTGAAAAGGGACCTGCACTATGAATTTGCAAAATATTTTAACCTGTTAGTGTTAATTGAGCATCCAGTTATGTACAGCAGGTCTGCTCTTTGAATGCTTTGCTAAATTACAGCTTTGGCCTGCAAAAGCTTTGCAAAACTGTGTATTTATATATACTCAACATGTGAAATTAGGCCTAAGACAGTCTTTGCAACTCCAGAGAGCATCTGACATTTAATTAAAAAGAACAAAGACCATCTGAAAGTACACAAACCCACATGTTTTGTCTACTCAGACATGATTTCCACTCAGAATTGCACTGTATTTTGTGGAGAACCAAAAATTGATTTTTTTTTAATTGTTTATGAAAGATTTATTCAAAAAGAATCATGAGTTTATGGTTTTTAAATGTCACTATTTGTTTTTCCTTTGTTCGGGTTTTAAAAAACCACCCAAATTCTCAGGAAAATTGCACAAATGGACAATTTTGTATTAGTGTTTTGTTTTAATTGATTCTAAAATTGAAAGGTCCCTTAAAGCAAGAAAATTAACTATATCCATAAAAGAAAATAGTGTGGATTTAAAACCAACAATTTTTTCTGTCTTTTACAAAATTCTTTGCTATTGTATTTCACTGGACCAAAAGTAACGCAATTTTAGTATAACTTGCCTAAGGCTGTAGCTTTAAGATGGGGAGAAAAAAAATTAAAAGGATCTCTATCTCTTCTAGTATCCATGATCACTGGCAAAAGACTCCTTCTGCATTTCCCTCATTAATTTCTTCTCCTTCCTTGTCCTCCTCTACCCCATTTTTTCCCAGAGACCTTATCTGAGAAACTGATTTTAGAGAAAAGCATTTGATCCTTGTTAAGAATGTCATGCTCTTGACATCAGTGAATAGACCAGCAGAAAAAAAGCAAGCTTACTGAAGCTCCCCATAGCAGCCTGCCTGACTTTGTCTCAAGGGAAGCCAGGGATTGCTTCTTCTCTTTTTCCTTCAGTGTCCAAAGGAGAAAGCAATCTCATTTTCTGCAAGGATTTTCATAATCTAGCTGGCCTTTGCTCAAGGGATCCAGTGATTCCTTTCATCATCCAGAAGACTTTACCACATCCTTTCCTGAGCCAAAACTCTTCCTGTGAGATCAGTTATTGCAGCTTCTGCAAGGTGAACATGAATGTTATTTACCACCACAAACTCCATCCAGCCATGCTTCATGCAGGGACACACTTTCAGGCACAGAGCTTATTCTTTTTGAGTTTTTAGAAACATGCTTTCCAGAGTTCCATAGCATATGTGAAGCACAATACATCACAATGAGTGTATTTGCTCTTGGTAATTTCTGTTCTCTGTAGATAAAAGATTCGCAAAAGAATATAGATTTATGAAAAATCAAAAGTCCTTCATGTCACTGCTCACCCACAGAGGATGCTAGACCAGAGGTGCCAGGCAGCAGAAGCTTTTAGCTTTCAAGTCATTGTTATTCAGCAAAGTGCTTGTACAAATACTTAATTTCCCATGTTTTTTAATCCCTTCCTATTTGGGAAAGCTTTTAGGAATGTGCCTAATTTTAAACTGCACTTTGTAAAATTCACCTAAGTTTAGGAGCTGTGCAGAAGTAGGATGTAAATCACAGGGTAGAAGAAGGAAGGGAAAATGGTAAATGGTGGTAAAACAAAAAAGAGGAGAAAGCATGAAATAACATTTCTTTTTCAATGGCTTTTCAGCATAAACTGGGATGAAACAGAATTATTTCTTTTAATCTATGCTGATACTTTAAAGAAATATCTCTTCCTGGGAAACCTTTCACTTTCAGAGACAATTTGTATAATACATAATTATGCAGTGCTTTCATTCCTTTCTGCTGAACATGATAATTTCTGGGGGTTTTATGAGAAACAGCTGAATGCTTGCTCTGGGAATTGAAGTCTTCTGTTAAGCTAAGTCTTTGTTTGCAGACTTCTTCATACTTTCTTAATAGTGTGACTTGACCTTCACAATGACATTAGTTTTTCATCCCATGGCTACCCTGATTACTCCGAGAGTTGTGATAGATTTTTGCAGGTGTGTTGGACAGAGACTTTGCTAGGGCCCCTAACTCACTGAATATAGGTCATCAAGCAATTATGTGATGTGTGGTAACAAGTTATTTCCTTGCCGTGCTGTTGACTTGGGTTCAATTTGCACCTGAATAAGAGCTTTGTGGAAATGAGCCAAAGGCTGCTCTTGGCAGCAGGCAGCCTTTCACTGTCACTAGTGGGCCTTCTAGTTGACCTCTCAGGGTATTATTAACCCTAAAGCTGAGTGGTATTTCACTCCTTTAATTATGGGTTTTTTCTGTCCGTGAAGAACAAAGCAAGCTGTGAAAGCAGTGTTTCTACAGGACTAATTGTCAGGGATCTTCCTGATGCACTTCTTTCAGCTACTCCCTTTCTCAGTTTGCTGTATGCAGCCTCTAGTTGGCTGCACTTTCATCTCTGGCAGAGCAAACAACTTAAAAACATGTTCCCTTTTGCTTTCACTGTTGTTCTTGAAGGGATTTTTCATCTATTGGGACTTTTCCTCTCTGATTCCTTTAAGTCTAATATTGGTCTCACAACCCACGCTGTTCCTCCCACCTACCTACCTACCATTGCTCATGCACCTACTCTTCTAAGAAAGGATTTTCATTATTGCCAATGTTTCTTTTTATATAAGGAATAACCTTTGAACAGCACAACTGTGTCATATCTCCTTTATATAATACAAATTTATTTTCCTGGTTTTGCCGAGGATTTTTTCCTTGCTATACCGTACAATCTCCCTCCTACAATTTTCCTCCATTGCCATGGTTTCCATGTGGTTACAGCACATGTGTCAAATGCTGTGGTACCATTCTGGATAAAGCACAGCTTGCTGCGATTTTGAAATACACACCTCCGCTGCTGCATTCTCATTATCCTATCAGGAAGTAAGCAGATTTTTTTTTCTCTGTCTTTGCTGGCAGTATGCTCTCGGTGTTTAAGCTTTCACAGTCTAGATAAACTGATTCAGCTGGAAAAAAAAGGTGGTGTTTTCCTGCCATTCTTGAGAAGTGGGAAAAGTTTATCTTTTACTTGTAAGTAGATTGAAAATGAACTGTTTAGCAAACTTCTAAAGAAGGTGCAGGTGACAGATAACAGACAATTCTGTTACAGCTGAGCTTGATTCAGGACAAATTCCTTCACTATCTATATGTACCTTGTTCATGTTTAGCATGGATTCGTCGGGAAAAAAGTATGCAATTACATTGCTGTCCACATGCCAACCTGTCACCTTCAGCTCCCAATCACTTTTAAATCCGTTGGCCAACTAAAACTAAGTTTGCTAGAGAGACTGAAATCTGAAAGGTATGAAGTTCCAGCAAACTTTATCAAGATCTGTAGCTGGATAAGGCAAAGAAGGATCTGCAGCCATCCCTTCTGTTCTTTTGAAGGACTATGGGCAAAGTAGCTGGTGGGTCAGCATGAGGAATAATATGATGGGAGCATTTTCCCAGCCTAAAAAGATAAGAAATATGGAAGGCACTGGAAAACTCTGTTGAGGACAAGAGGTCTGAGAGATGGATCCTGTCACCACAGTTTTTCTACTTTATTTTCCCCCTGTCCTCTTCTCCACTTCAGACACATTCACTGGTTAAAATACAGATTCAGATTATGCTTCTTAACTCATTATTGCTGCTATTGAGGGGACTTCATCCACCTGAATCTTTTATTTGGGTTTTTGTTTGTTTGTTTGGAGGGGAGATTTTGTAAAAGATTACAGAACTTAACAGTAATTTATTTGTAGACATGGATTTTGGGTTAAACAAAGTTGCAGAATTTTTCTTTTTGAACTCATATTTGATCATGTAAACTTTTTCTGAGACAAGTTGTACTCTGTGATCAGTAGTGAATTGAAAATTGTAATGATCTTGATGCTTTGTAGATGCGTTTGTAGAATTTATGCAAAAAGGATAGAAGGAAGAACAGAAAAGAGGGTTTTTTCTTAACAAGTCTTTATTTTCAAGTATTTTACTAGGCATGTGGTGTTTTTCCAGTCAGCTGTGATTAGGAGAAACTCAGTTATAAACACCAAAACCACTTTTTAATACACACCAAGTTTCACCACTGATGATGAAGACGCTATGGGAGCATATGAGCATTAGACTTTTCTCTTTTTAATCCCATGGTAAAGAATTTTTCTATATAACTTTCATCATAGCAGCATCTATTCCCTATGATTTACTGCATAGATGAGTGATACTTAGAATAAACCAAACAATTCCCAACTTTAAAGTTTATCAGAGACATTCCAAAAATAATATTTCAAAATAGGGGCATGTTATTTGTTTACACCCACACTTATATTTTTATGTGTTAATACAAACAGTGTAAGTACTTTCTACTTGTATGTTTATGGGAATCTGGAGATAAAATTGGTTTGAAAAGCAAATCACAATAAATGGTCAAGCTCAATTAAGTGGTAGAATCTGTTAGCAATCTTAGTAGCAGTGACGAAAGCAAGAAGAAAGAGGTAGATCTGCTTTATACATCCTGAACTCAGACTTTTACATCGCCTCACTGAGAATTGATCTAGTCAGTTCCTGGAGGACAAAGCATCAAGCTGGAGTCAACCTATATTACTAACCAAATCTTGACAGATTTTTGACAGATCCACTCCACTGTTACTTCGTATAAAACATATTTCAAGATAGGAAATCCCTTGGTCCTTGTAAAAGTGATCCTTGGGAAGTGTCTGCACTGAGGGAAATGATAAGGGTTGTATGGATAATTTTAGCCTGAAACAGTGCCCAGGCTGTTCTGTCATTTGAGCAAACTGAAGCTGATGTCCTTAGACTACACTTCGCCATACGGCACATCATAAATCCTTAGGTATGAAAACCATCCCAGTCTTGGGAATGAGTGCCTATTTACTTTGAGGTGTTTCTATATTACTATAATATACTCCAAAATATCCAGAAAAAAAAAAAAAAGGTGTCATATAAACAAAAGCACACTTCTTTTTTCTTTTTCTTTTTTTTCTTTTTTTTTTAATTAAAGTGGTGTCCTCATTCTGTTAAAGTGATCTGACCCAGATCACAGACAGGGGGAAGGGAGAGGTGGTGCAATACCACATTTTCATTATGGTGAATATTTTTAGACACATGCAGGGAAGCTTGTTAATTTTCTTTCTTGCTGAGTGACTTCCAATTAGGGAACAATGACTTTGCTAATTAGTACAAAAGGAATAAGTCTGATTAATCTTTTACTAGTGTTTTACAGTATGTTTTCAGTACAGTTGGTGTAATTGTTTCATGTTGCTGTCTCTCATTTTTATCAAACCTGTAGCTAGGGAAGGAATATTTTCCATGTTTCTTGAGGTGTGTTTTATTTCTTTTCTTGAACAGGGAGGTTTTTTAAATTTTGCATTAAAGAGACAGAAGAATCTCCATGAGCTTTAGACATGCAGCCTAAGAAATAGTATTCTGGCACTATTACTGGCCTAGGCAGAAACTTTCCCAGTTCACATTCACTGATGCATGATATATTACTTAACTTTTTATTCATACAATTGCACTCCATTCTCTCTTCTCTCTGAAACTAGGGAGAAGCTGTTGGACACGTTTCTCACTTTGCAGGCTTGTGTGTCATGTATGATTAAGTTCAGTGAATAATTTATGTCAGAAAAGAATTTGAAAGGCAAGACAATGAAAAATATATTTCTTTTGAGGTAGTAGGTGGCCATACTTCTGCAGCCAATGGTTTCCTTATGGCAGCTGACATCTGTTTTGTGTATATAATATTTAAGGAGGAGAGGATATTGATTTATTGGAGGAACTTGGAGCTTTTAATGAACAGTTGCTAGTGATGGATTTATAAAGCGCATTCAGTCAGTTAAGGCTTAGTATCACTGACAGGCATGAGAGAAATCTTGTGCCCAGTGGCTGCTTCCCCTCAAGGTTTTGTGTCCCCCATACACAGAGGTATGGATGCCTTTACAGCACAGAAATGAACCCACAATCGTCTGTAGAGACAGGACAGGGGTAGGATGAACACTCCTCCTCTCTACTTCTGTGGTGATCCCCACCAGTTTATCTCACAGTGAAACTGAGATTCCCTAGATATTACAGTCTCCCTGATAGCAGTCATTGCTTATCACATTGTAAAACTCAACTTTCTGTTAGTCCATATAGCTACATATGCTCTGTTACATCAGTATTACCACATTTGTATAAATATTATTTCTTGTTTCCCTAAGATGAGAAGTGAAAATTTTGTTGTAATCTGGGACGTATTCTATTGTTGTTGTCCCACTTGTACTTTTACCTTAACTAGCTGAAATTTGAGGCAGTCATGCTGTTACAATAAACTTACATAAGAATATCAATAGAATCATAGAATTGTTTAGGTTGGAAGGGACTTCAAAGATTGTTAAGTTCCAACCCCCCCACGATGGGCAGGGACACCTTTCACTAGACCAGGTTGCTCAAAGCCCTGTGCAACCTGGCCTTAAACAATTCCAGGAATGTGGCATCCACAGCTTCTCTGGCCAACCTCTTCCCATGTCTCATCACAGGCATACTTAAGAATTTCTTCCTAATCTAAATTTGCTTTGTTTCAGTTTGAAGCCATTCCCCCTTGTCCTATCACTACATGCTCTGGTAAAAAGTTCCTCTCCAGCTCTCTTGTAGGCGCCCTTTAAGTACTGAAAGGCTGCAATAAGGTCACCCCAGAGCCTTCTCCAGGCATAAACATTAACAAAAAAAAAGAAAAAGCCTATAACTTTTCTAGCCAAAATGTGATTTTTTTTTTTGGCAATACTATAGAAAAATTTGGGAAGTCAGTAATCTGTAAAAGACAAGCATCAACCTCATTTAGATGTTTGCCTTATTTGCAGACATGAAAATCCTTGTCCTGTATCTAGTCATCTGCTTCACTTTTACACAAGATTTAGCTTCATATGGAACATAGCTACAGATGAAAATGAGGACTTCCAATATCTTAGCTTCTCTCAATTAAATCCTAGAAACATTTATGCATTTTACAGCAAATGATGTTGATGAATGCAAAGTAAGACTGTTGTCTCTTAAAAAGCAAAGCCTTTCACTGTACTTTACGTATCAAATGGGCATTTCTAGGGCTTGTGTTAAGAAACATAATTATAATTACTGAACCAAAATGTGTTTTTCAGCCATCTCTTTCAGTGCATAGTCTTTAGTGAGCCAACATGCATGTCTGTGTGCAAAACTGGTCTTCTTTATTTTTAGCCCTACTTCTTCCCACATACTTAAAATGCTGCCTCAGAAAGGGAGTTAATAATGTCCAGTGGAGACAGGGAAAAAAAATATTGCCTAAGACTGCAAGGGCATACACAAACTGTATGTTATGAGAATTTTCCTAGCAGTAATGATAGTTAAGCGTGGGAGTGGATTGCCAAAAGAAATCACTTCACTGGACATTTTCAAGAAAAGGGTAAAAAATTACTGTCAGGACAAATTTAGGTATTGCTGATCGTGCTTTAGGGTGGAAGGAGGGACAAAATGACCTCTTGAAGACCCCTCCAGACCTATCTTTTTTGATTCTCTATCTGTCTTTCTCAGGCTATTGAATATACCCACTGTCACTGTTCTTACTTCCTTTTCTTAACTTATTTTTTAAATATAAAAATAAAGCTTTCATCAGGACCAAATTATTCCTGAAGGCCTGCTGTTGAACAGTAAATTTAGATATTCCACCCACAGCAGTGCTGTGCAATTCTTTCATGTTCTTTAAATGTTATTTCATTGCTAGCGTTTTGAAATCATGTTCCCACTGCTGCCAGCCATACCATGCTTGACCCTTGGTATGTGATCTCGTACTATCTGGTTTAGTTTGCTAAGGGGAGCTCAGCTGATGTATTGAATCTGCCATGCAGAAAATTCACAGGCGTAAAATGAGATGTGCATTTGTAAAAAAAACTCAGTCTGGAGTCCTTAATATTGTACATAACAAGACAAGCAAACAGGCAACAATAATTAAGTTAATTATTCATAATAATTTTCTGTTCTGATCAGCTAGAAGTGCAATCTTTTTTCACTGTGAAATGGTGGAGCCCTTTCATATTAAAAATGGAAAAAATTAAAATCGTGTATATTGCTTTAGTTTAATGTCAAAGTACAAGACAAACAGTGTTTCTGCTGACATGCTTTGGGATCTTCTGTTAATTTACATCACATTGGGGTGAGACAAAGAGAGGTGAAAACGAAGACTTGTTCTGCCCTTACAAATAAAAGATACTATCTAAGTCATGTGATACCCAGCCATTTGTTTCTTCTATTTTCTTGGGATTGTATTACTGCTAAAATAGAGCAACTTTCAGCTTAATTTAGCAATTCTCTGCTGGCTTGGGTGCAGGGTGAAGAGTGGGAGCATGGGGCAGGAAACAAAGCATATGGCCCCTGTAATAGGTGCAGCATCAAATACCACTCTGCTCCCTGTGACACACGTGAATGAAAGTTCATCTGAAGAGATTCGACTTTTTAAAATCTCCTCTACTCCTAATGAATTTATAAATCTTTTCAGGAGTGGAGAAATGAGGGGAAATCCTTAAAGGCTTTTTTACATCGTACCTGCTTTGTGGTGTACCCATTGTACACCACAAGGGCAGAGAACCATCATATAATCACTGTTTAATTTGCTGGTGTGAAAAAAAAATAGTTGAAAGCACCTTTGCAGCAGCTACTGAGTTCTTGTGAGAGATTTCTGTGATTCCATCTGCAGCTGAGCTACAGAGCAATTTCCCATTCCCCTCCAGAAGGGCTGTGCTACCTGACCAGCCTGCACCCCAGCTGCCCAGCAGCTTTGCCTCCAGCAAGCCCAGCGACTGCAGAAAGCAGTAACTGGTTTTGTCATCCCCAAATGCCAGCAGCCACATCCACAGCACCCAAATCCTTCTCTTTCTTCAAGTGATGTTGAACTGGCAGACATGCTTGAGCTGTGCCTGTGCAGCTCTGCACTGTGACAGTGATGTATCATGCTGAAGGCAATCTAAGGAGATTTCAGGACTAGTATATAAATCTCTCCTGTTTTATGTATGACAATTACTATAGCAAATCTGGGCTAAGCCTTCATTACTCTATGCTTGAAAGGAAACCTTGAGTAACTACTTTTGGGAGGTAGTCCTCCTAGGGTTAGTCCTAAAAATGCTCAGTTATTATTTATTACTTTATCACACCAAAATAGTTACGATAGAGACATTTACTAAAACTCTCTCACAATGATCAGTAGTTAGTACTGTCTGCATAAAAAAAAATTGGAAGATGTACTATAATGCCAAATAAAAGGTTCTTATTTCATTTATTACTTTTCCTGTTTGTTTTACAAAACTTAAAACTGCTACTTTGTTTTTATTGCATATAAAGAAATAGTTTGGTTCTGAACTTCATATAAATCTCAAAAATAAGGATAAATACATAATGCAGAAAACTTAGAAACACTCTGAGTGAAATGCTGTCAATGACACCAACTGAGTTGTAGAAGTGATAAATTTATATTTATAAAAGATGAAATTTTAAGGGGAGACAATTTCTACTTTGAATAGGTCTTTTCTTCTCATTCTAGTGGGATGCAACCAACATGTCATTAAACCATCGTCATGAAGTTGCAATCAAAAGCGTTAGAAATCTCAGAAACGCTGGCACTGCCTTGTCAGAAAGGTCCAATCTAAATCTCTAGTCAAGGATTTCAGCCTTGTGCAGGATCCGTTGGACTCATGTCAGCCATGTGGCTGTAAGAGCTGTGAGACAACAGGGCTTTGGCAGAGATATGTTGCTCAGACTTGTTTGAAATGCTGGTGAGTCAGGCTGTTCCACTGCAGTTGTTCAGTCATTTGCTGTTGGGTAGGACGTCATTTCTGACAGAGCAGTAACTCTCTTTCTATTACTTCCTGCCCTCCACCACTTCCCCGCCCCCTACATAAAGATCATTTGACTTAGGGCACAAATTAATTGCTTTTTACCTGTGATGAACAAGTTTGAATTGAGACGGAGTGGATGATGCCTTATTCATAAATAAGATGTTAGACTGACAGTGGCTGGAATGAATGTCAACACTATGTCACTATTTCTGTTGTCCCTTTTCTTTTCTCTCTTTTTTTTTAATAAATGATTCCTTAGTATTCTTATAAACCTCAGTACTTAGCTAAGTGTCCTTTCTCCATTAAAAAAGACAAGGCTTGCATGAAGAACAGCACAATTACAGTCACTGTCCTTTCACTCAGTGAATGAATGCCCTCTCAACTATTTCTATATTTCCACCTTGCCACTGCTTATTTTATTTCCTTTTGCAATGAATTTCACACTTTGAAAATAATCAGTATGTAGCAGCTTCTTCTGCTTTCATTCATTATAACCCTGATCCTTACACATCCTCCTGCTAGAATTTCATTAGTGGTCATTTAGATATTAACTTTTTTTCATTAGTGCAGTTACTAACATCATTCTTTTGGGTCTTTCGCAGTTCTTTCATCCCACAGTTTCTCATCCAGACTAGAGCCAGTCTGTTGTTAGCACTCCTGGATCCTTCTCTTTGCATCCTTTCTCACTGGGGAGGCGAGTAGCTTATGCTGAAAATGGCTCTGCCTTCCTTCAGTTTTGGTGCTCCGTTGCTGCCACCGTTCACGTGGTGGGTAGCTGCGCTCAGTCATGCCTCAAGCTATCTTTGGAGTGATTTCCTCAGCAGCTGGGTTTGCTCCCTGCTCCAGTTCTCCAGACAGAAGTTGCTGCAGTGGCTCAGAACCACAGCCCCGCAGCTGAGGTGCCCGTGTCACTGGTCAGCGGTCAGGCGGTCCTCGCACACTGATCCCTGAGCAAACACACGTGAGCACCGAGGAGGATTCATCCAATCAGCTCTAATTGTTCCTTCTCCAGAGAGGCTAATCAGATTCGTTATATCTCTGTGATGACTGCGGTATCCGTCTGAGTGCTTTGCCTCTGGCAGAAGATTGACAAGCCCTCATTTTCTATTGAAATTGCCTGTTATGACTATATTTCTTCCCCTGTTCTCAGAATCAGTATGTCCATATAATGGTAGTTTGTTACTTAATGTAAGTAGTTCCCTTAAGGGCAACAGGCCAAAGAATAATAAAATAATCCATTTGAAGTTCATACAAACAATGAATCACCTGAATAGCTGTCTCTTTAAAAACAGGCCTGTAGTTTGACATTGGTATTGTAGAGATTCTTCTTTTGAATGTGTTCCCAGATTATGTGTTTTATTTTATGTAAGTCCTTTAAACCAGGTACAAAATAGAGAATAGTAAATAATACATAGAGGAAGGTTCTTTATTTTTAAGGAATATTTTTAAAGCAGAGGATGAAATAAAATCGATATATAAAGTAAAACTTAGAACTCCAATTTCAGATTTTCTGGAGGTTTATTTGCATGCCTCTTTGACAATATTTTCAGTTATCAATATTTTTTAAAAATCTAAACCCTTCTCATAAACAGAATATTTATATTTCTAGAGATGAAAAGTAATTAGTCTTATTTAGTAGCCAAACACAGGTAAAAGTTTACTTCTGAGTTGAATCATACAGTTTCTATTGTGCTATCCTGAATTTCACAGTTAGTCCCTCTGTGCCCCAATGATGGGCAGCACTGAAGCCAGCCAGCATGGGAAGGTTAGATGTGATCCAGGTTAGATATGATCCAGGTTAGATAGGAGATGAATGTAAATCCCTTGCCCTTCTCCCTGGGCTCCCCACTTCTCCCAGTACAGGCCTGAGATATCCATTGGGATGGCATCATGCCCTATGGGGAGGCATGCGCCACTCATGAAATCAACAGGGTTTTTTCCCTAAGGCATGAGACTTAATAGGAATAAGATACATAAAAATGGTTGCTGACTGTTTCTCTGATAGTCCTTGGGAATACTATGCAATTGGGATCTGGGTCCTCAGTGATGGATTCTGCAGTGGGTTGTTTACGAGTCTCAAGTGCAGCATTTAAAATCTGAGCTATCAAGATTTTTTTCTCCCCTGGACAAAGCTGATACGAGGTTTTAAATGTCAGCCTCCTACCCAACACAATAGGATGATAACTTCTGCCATGAATTAATCAAGCTGCTTGTTAAAGAAGCATTATCTTGCCACTCTTCTTCCAAGTCCTTTTGAATTCAGACAAATTTAACTGCTTTCTCTTCCATTAAAATGATACACTAAGGTTAATTATAGTTCAGGAGCACTCTAAGGTATGATTTTGCTGCGTGGCATTTCTCAGGTCAAAAAAGAGCCTGAGCGGTGCACCTGGAAGGAGAGCCTGGCTTGAATTGTTCCCCTAGGGAAAGGGCGGATCAGTTGAGCAATTAAAATGGAGGGCTGAGATTGCAAAACTCTCAGATGACAAGCCACTTTCTCTGCCAGAGGGGAGCAGGGACAGTGGGACAGTGTGGCCCCTCACTGGCATGCTGTGCCTCTATGGCAGGAGGCTGTGCCCTCGGGAGCGGGGGCCGAGAACATCCCACTGCTGCTGTTCCCTGGCTGGCCCCTTTCCAGCCACGGCTATCCACGTGCCTCCAGCTCTGGGCAAGAAGGGATAATTGGCATTCACCTCCTGTACATCGGGTTGTCACGAGGATTGTTTCATTACAGTTAGTGCAGCAATTACAGAACCTTCCAAAGAGGCTGCAGGTATGATAACACAGTAAGTGTTAGTCACTGTCCCTTTGCTCTTGACTCCTGCTTTGTGCTCCTGAAAAGAGGCTTGTGGCAGCATTTCCTTGTGCTCACTGAGATGTCTGGGAAGAGCCCCACCATACTGTGAGAGCAGTGAGGCACAGCATGGGGAAAAGTAGTTAAATCATCCTCATGCTTCCCTGCCAGAGGAAGAACTGCAGAGGCTGGAAAGGCCCCACCAAGGAATAAAAGGGTCAGTTCTTGTCGTTCCTCCTCAGCTGTGCTTCCCTTCTCTCCTTTGCTCTCCCTGTGCCATGTGAAAGCCCAGAGCAACTACCAAGAGTAACACTAATTAATGTTGCATTTTGCTGTGTCTATTGAAATTCATAGGTTAGATTTTCCTAACTTGACAGATCTCCCATCTCTTACCATCATGCAGCCCACACCCACTGCTAACGTATGTTCTAGAGGTGGTTCAGATACTGTCACAGGGGGCATGCTGCCCTTCAGCTGGTCATACATCTCCTCTTCCCTCCACGACCTGCCCACATACACTAACACACAGCTTCCCACTCACTTCTCTATAAATTTTCTTTGTATTTGTTACTCTTCACACTATAGCAGAAGGGAATCTTAAAATGTCTTTTTGATTTTTTTTTTTTTTTTTTCCATCGGGAAGGCCTTTAGAGCTAGGAAAAGATATTTTAGTACTTTTCAGAGCCTGAGCTGCCATGGTGTGTGCTGCACAGAGAAGCAAATGCACCACACGCTGAAAATCAGTCTGGTTGAGTGGAGGGGGTTCCCACTGTATGCTCTGTGTGTAACTGTTCCTGGAAAACCTGTGAATTTTCTGATGAAAAGCCATTTGGAAGGCTGTGGGAAAGATTTGTCTCTGACATATTGTCTCCTGATTTCTCTTCTTTGGAGAGGGTAGACAGCAGCACCAATGGTTCTACACTGATGGCAGCCTAATTGCCTAATAAGAGCCAGGGACAGTAAAACCCACATGGGCTAGGGGAGGAGCAGTTTTCTACTTATGTCCCAAACTCTTAATGTACTCAAAACAAGACTATCCATGAGCTTTCCGTGGTCTTTTCATGAAAAAACTTTTCTGCTGAGTTTAGGCTTGGCTTTTTCCTGTTTGGAAAGACAGAACTGGGCATGCTAACTCTGCAGAATCTGTCGATGTTGAGGAAAAAAATGTGACTCAGACTTTCCCATTGACAGACCTGTAGCAAAACTCTGAGATTTGACCAGCTAAACATCTAGCAATTATCTATCTCATTAACTACTTGCTTTTCTTCAGATAAAAACAACTTTTTAATTTTACTTAGCATTTTCCTGTTACTGAATATCTTTTTATCAGTGAATAGTGAATAGCTCTACACACAAAACCCTGCTTCACATATCCAAATTGCTTCCTTCCTGCTATAAATGGATGTTTAGCACAGTAATCTGGAGTGAAAGGCACAAGATTAGTAATGCAGCCACTGAGAGTGTGTTATTGTGTTGGGCTTTTCTTTGGTTTCTACTTTCAAATAGCTTTATTCCTAAAGAATATGGAAGTTACATTTTTAGCAAGTTGCTGGTTTCCGTACAGAAGGAAAATACCTTTTTCAACCCTGGTACTGACCTGCCCTTTCTAGTCACCAAGGAAAATACTTTGAATTACAAAAGGCACATGAAAAAGCTTTCAGTCCTACAATTTTTGTAGTGATATGCTGAATGCTATGAAATTAAATTGCCATATGAATCCTAATTAATTGAAAATCAGGTCCGCAATTCATCTGGGCTATAAAAATCAGTATATATTCTAAGGAGACGTGCAGATTCTCTTTTTAAATGCTTTCTGGTTTTTGAGCCCCTGAACTTTGTGTTTGTGTGCTTTCTTCACCAACTGTGAAAGCTCAATGTTTTTTTCCTTTAACTGGAAAGGTTTTGCATGCCTCATGAGATGAGCTTTAAGAAAAACATAATGAATTGCGGGAGCATAATAAGTAGCAGTCCTTGGCAGCACTAGATCATTCCTCCCTCTAGTGGCTGGCTGGCTCCAGTGACAGTAAGTAGAGCTCTTCATTAGCATCTCGAGGAATTATTCCCTTAGGATACTGTGAACTAACTTTTTTCAGGCAAGCATCCTCCAGCTCTCTGCCTGCTGGGTAATCCATGGTGCCTCTGTGTACACATCCATGGTTGTGTTATGTGACCAGACTTTCAGTTTTTCAAGGTCACCTCTACAGTGTTCTCAAGCTTTTCCAATCCCTTCTGTACATTATATTATATGATTCCCAGTAACAGTCAGGTAAAGAAGGTCGACACAGTTCTACTGCACTTCTGTGGTCCAACATGGTGATTTATCACAGCTGATCTCTGATATACACTAAATTGAAAAAGTGATGAATTTGAAGCAGCTTAGCTTGTCTAGTCATGGTGCAACACTGTGTTTAGAAAGTGAGCAGGAGACTAGTGCTTCTTCCATCTCTTTGGATGTGTCAGTGCATGCCCATACAACAGCAGGCAGCTCAGTTGTGTTCATGTCATTAAGAACTGACCCATCCCTTCCTGGATAGTTCCAGAAAATGTAAAACTGCTGCACAGTTGAAATGCTCAACTTAATTTTGCTTAGCCTCAACCCCCATATATACTTAGCTGGAGGGACAGAATTCAATGGATTAACAAATTGGCCCTTACCTGGCACATCACAAGAGAAACCAAAGTCCCAGGACACTGAGCAGGCCTTCAAAGGTGGCGTCCCACCTGCACACAAAGACATACTGGTATTCAAATATCATCACACAGGTCTCTGCCCTGATGACCCTGACAATAAGAAATGGATTAATATGTTATCATAATGTTGTTGTTTTCCTAATCAAGGTGACAGAGCATAAAAAATACCTGCTTTATGTACAACAGCCATTTAAGGAAGAGTTCCTCTGAGGAAGAGGGTGCTTTCTTATACAACAAAATTAAATTATACAAGTTCAGGGCAAAATTCTGGCCCTCCTCATAAGAGTTGTGAGGCTTTAGAAAGTAATACAGGTTTCATTACAATTTGCTTAAAATTGGCATTTTAGGCATTAAACATTTCAATAGGTTACTGAAGTTTTATTAGGCTGGAGATCTTTTCAAGCACTTCCGTCTTGCCACAGCAAAACCATTGACTTGAGATGATATCATATCCATACCAATCACCATCCATAGTCAATAATGGTTTTAATCCGAAAATATACTTCTTCTAAAGTACTCTTTGACCATCCCTCCAAAAGTTCTTTACTCTTTATTAACCGAGTATTCTGCTTTATATACAATACCAGTCTCTGGGGCTGAAGTTTACTATTTCAGTTGTTCTGTGACCTTAGCCTCCAGTAATACAATAAAAATTTGGTGCTGCTGTTCATTTCTATCAAAGAAGCTCAGTTATGTTTGCTGACTTTAGTTCAGCATCACAAAGCCACCTACAGCCACAGAGGTTCTGTAGGGGAGTATTAACATACCTGTTTCCTGAGACTGAGGGTTTATATGACTTCTCCTCCAGGTCACACAGCAAATTTCCATCAACACTGAAATCTGAACCCATGAACCACCATCAATTGCCTGCAGTTTTAAATGTCAGTAGATGGTATTAATCCAGAAAATGTAGAGGGGTTTTCTGGGGTTGTTTTTTTGTTGTGTTTTTTTTTTCTCTTACGGAGTTTTAATCAAAAGTGTTGATATCCAAGTATTTTCATCTTCTGAGCACAACCAAAGGCCATCTTCAGCTTTGCCACATATCCTTCACCATAATATACCATGTACATTATGTTCTGAAAGGGAGAGGGGTTGTTTTCTTAACTCATTCGCCAAGTGTTTATTTGTTTTGTGATTTATATGGGATAGAGAGCATACTATCAATCGGTCATCTGTAAGGGACTTTATCCCCTTCAATGCAAACACAGACATTTGCACCTTTTTTTTAACTTTTTTTGCTTTACTTTTTCATTGGAAAAGAGCAGCGTACCAATTCAGTAAACCATGTATTTCAATTCCAAGTATGGAAATTAAATTCAAACAAATATTTGGAAATACATAAGAATGCCTACTGTTACAGGTCAAGAAGCCACCTTGTTAAGGCTTCCTTCCTTTAAAATGAGCTGCACAACCCTTTTGAAATTCCACGGCTCTGAAGGGCATCCACTCTTTAGAAGTATTTTTTACATTCTCATTGCCTCCATCTGAATCAGTGTACTTGACGCTGACAGCGTGATGAATGACATGACAACTGGTTGTCTGTTCCTTTACTAACAGACCCAAATAAATGTTTCAGGGTATTTCTGGTTCAGGGGATTAAAAAATGCCTATTTTAAAGAATTGCAAAAAAATGATCCCTTTCAGTGCCAAGCAGGATTTTGCATTGTTATGCAGATTTCTTAAGACATTTATTTCTTTGGTTCTCTAATACTCAAAAATAAAATTAGTTCTACTTTATCAGGATTTATTCTGTACAAGTTTGGTCCAACAACAGCCTGTAACACAAAAAGCGTATGTTGGGATTTTTTAATAAGGAGGCAAAAAAATCTAAAAATGTGTGTTAAGCATAATTTCACATCTTTTCAACTTCTATTTGTCAGAATATTTTCATAATGGAAATTGACTGCAGACTTCCACCTTGAGATATGTAGTGCTTTGGCCCTGTTTATAGGAGCATTGGCAACACAACTTGCCCGGACCACTATATATATACCTGAAATAACAGGTTATCACTTCATGTGGTATCTCAGTACAGTAAACAGGTCCTTTTGTAATTAGTGCAAGACAAAACTGGAAAGACTTTGTAATGGAAGGAGAGAATATTAAAATATATATTGATAACTGAGGGTTTGGAATTAACTGGGCTTGTTTTGAGAAATTTCTTTTGATGTAAAAGCATCTGAAGGGAAGGTGGTAGCTTCTCCTTTTCCTCCGAGGAAAAGCTCTGGTGAAGTTACATGGAGAGAAATTCTCCCTGCTCCTGCGGTATTGCTTTTGCTTTGTAAGATCAGTGAGAAAATGGAAAATCCCCCAGAGCAGCAGACTGCTGCCCAGATTATCAGTAAAGAATTTGCGAGAAACTCTACTGCACACCATTATTTTTTTATATTACTTGCAACCCAGACATTACTTTAAATAAAAACATAGATTAAAAGTTACTATTTCTAGCTTCTTTGGTATGACAGGAGAAATTGCAGGGTTTTATCTTAGTCAGTTTCTCCAAAAATCTTTGCTTTTTTTATCAGGAAGAGACAGCTGCAAGTCATATCTGAGCTCCAATCTGTACTTATGCAGACACATGTCGAGAAAATGGCTGTAGTTATCCAGGAGCTCATTGCTCTGTCTTATCGCAGCCCTGCCCCCAACCCTTGTGCCTCAGGAGTAGCTGGATCCTATTTCAAGTCACCATCTTCCAGGTGTCTGCAGAGAAACAAATTTTAGTAAGTGAGAAGTACTTGCTTATGAAAGAAGAAAAGGCAGGCTTCTCTTCAGGCATTTCAAACTGCTTGGTGTTCTTCAAACACAAGCCAGCTAAAACAGAGAATACAGAAGTAGCCGCTTAATAAGAGGGCATCTGTGATCTTTCAAAATGACCCCATCAAGAGAGAAGAGGAGAGAAAATCCATGGTCACCACCAGCACATATTATACTCCAGGTCAACAATTTGCAAGTGTTAGCAAGAAATAATGTGTGCCCACAATGGGTGAGATACTCACAGCATTTCTTAGGTAGCAGGCTTTGCCTTGTGTTGGATCTTGCTGCCTCAAATTTTCATTTGGACATAGGGCTGTTACCCAGAGAAGTAAGAAGGTGAGCTCAGCCCCTTAGCTTAGTTGGATTTGGGATTTTTTCCCCTTTCCCTGGCAGAGTTACTAGCCTACCCTCCTCATTGCTTTAAAATCTGCTTGCTTTTCAGTTTCTCCGGTAGTTTGGCTTGTGTTGCACATCTGTACAGATGGTGTTGAATCTGCTGCTTTTGCTTTTTCATTTTTTTTTTCCCCTTTAGTAGGTAACTGAAAGTTTTGAAATGGCAGAATACTGAATAGGAAGTGAAAAATTGCTGCATATGTAAAACGCATTTTTTTGGAAAGTGCAGGTGGCTGCTTATGTATGTGAAGGTTTTGGAGTAATGTAGTTGACTTGCAAAACTAAGATATTTTCCTAATCTCACTGGGAGCTGTTTATGCAGATCTAATCTGGATGTTTGGCAATGTCTTCGTGAAGGAGGTGACTCAAATGCAGATATATGGCAGGGCTTACAGGCACATGGCCATGCAGTGTGTGGGTGATCGTTGCCTGGTTTCAAATCCAGGAGGACCTATGGAGTTGAAGACACTGAAAGTTCAAAATGCGTTCCATGTTTTCAGAAAAAAATTGCTCTTTAAATAAATACTGCAGTGACATTCACCAGAGCAAATACTTCCTTAGTATTTACCAAGAAAACATTATTTGTAGATAAATACTGCCCGATATTGTAACTTGGAGTAGCATGGGAGGGCCTTTCAGTTATGGGAAGTCTGCCCAGAAGATGCCTTTTAGTGAGCTGGAGCTCTATCCTCCCACTCCCAGGAGCAAGCCAGAGCTTCTGCATAAATCGTGGTGCTAAGCAGGCAGAGCTGGTTGTGCTGCCAGCTCAGCACACAGCCAGGTGACATTCCTGAAAAGTAACTGCTTTCCTCTTGTGGTTTGGCAGAGAGCTGTAATTCTTTGGTATTCCCAGTGGCAGAATTAATCGAACTTTTAATGTATGAATGGGGGAGACCTGAAAATTTAGCTAAGCAGGTGACGTCCAAGCTTGTGGATTCTGCAGTCCTTGTAAAATCACAACAGGGAATACCTTAGAGCAGCCTTCCAGTACCTAAAGGGAGTGTACAAGACAGCTGGAGAGGGACTTTTTACCAGGGTGTGTAGTGATAGGACAAGGTGGAATGCTTGAATTACTAAAATTAGAATTTCATCTGAGCAGACTGCAGACAACTTTTGAGTGTCACTAGCGAGGAGAGGTGGCACTGAAGTAACTGAAGTGATGTGGAATCAGGTGGATGAGCCTGGCCTTGATGAGGAGAGCTACAGGAGTGGCTTCTGCAGGAAGGAGGGTATGACTTTTGTGCTAGCAGAGTTCATCAAAGCAGTGGTGGAGGGCTATACAGGGAAAGCAGCCAGGGATTCTTTCTCACCCCAGCAGGGTCCAAAGGGCTCCAGGCAAAGCTGTGGGTATGGCTCAGACCCTCAGGCAGTCTACATTCTCAGTTCCATATATCTGATTCAGGCAAGATCTCTTCCAGCTTGGGTAAATATATTTCTCTGTGCTGAGCAGCACTGGTTCCTGGGATCATTAGTGCCAGCTCAAAAGAGGGTTGTGCTGAAAAAGGCAAGAGCCTCACGTCATGCATTTGGTCTAGGCTCAGACAACTTTGGTTCCAGCAAGGACCTCCAAAAACCCCTTTGAACATGTACCCAGTAAGATTGGCAATAGGGGGACATTAGGGCAGCTTTCCTCAAAGGGGCTTCAGAGAGGAGAACCATTCTTCTCAAGCTGGCTGTTCTCAACAACGTTATATCTTACCCTGCTTCTTGTGATAGGATAGGGTGGATTTGTCTTCTAGTGTGGACAAAAAATGTCTGATTTTACACAGAAGCATCTTACCCTGGCATCACTGGGTTGAGCTGGTTCATCTGGGTTGAACTGTTTCTACCTTTCAGAATCTCTTTGCACTCTCCAGGGTGGAAGAGAAGAGTGCTCACGATTCCCACACACACACCCGCACATGGCAATCAGAACCAGCATGTAGACCAGATTTCTGATTAAAGAGAATTGTATAATGTCTGTCTGCATCATCTTCCATCTGCTTTTCTTGCCAGCTCAGTTGCATATGTGCCACATTTGTGCTGTGCTCTATTCTTTCACCATGCTAGAAAGCAAGGAGAAAATACGGTATGTCAAAGACAAGGGAAATATTCCTTAAATACATCAGCCTCTGGTTTTTTTGATTGTACAAAGCACCTGAGATGATCTTTGAGATAAAAGGGAACATTTTTTTTTAATGTATATGTGAATTTTTATTCAGCAGTCATTTTTTGTTTGCTAATGTTTTAATAACTAAAGATTGCTCATGAAATAAGTTCATACAGCCTCAATACCTCCACATCCCAAAAAGAAGAAAAAAAACCCCAAAGCTTCTGTGTCCTTTGAGAGGAAAGCAGGTTTGTAACAAAATCACAAAATGGTCCCATGGTTTATTCTGAAGCTGGCAGTAGTCAGACGTGGAGGGTTTTAAAAGGGACTGGGCTTTTTAGAAACATTTTCTACCATAAAACATTGATCCAGTTCCTGCTGCCCTCAATCAAACAAACAGAAGCTCTTTGGCAGGACACCATGTGCTCACTCAAAAACGGCACAACAGCTGGAGATAGACATGTTAGAGATGCATGACACCAAATTGTGGGGACTTTTGGATTGGGTTTTCCTTTGTAAGTGCTTTCCTCTGTATCACTATGAGAATCTGAAAAATCAGACAGAGACAAATACACCATACTGTGATTTCTGCCTCTTCTCAGCATAGGAAAAACTCTGTGTCACAGGCATGTCCATGTAGTTTTGTGGTATGTGTTGGTTGGTCCATGCAGTGAGGATAACTTGTGGTCTGGTAGTAGAAGCAAAAGGAAAAAATGCCAATTTTGTGCTGATGACATTGAACTGCTCTTCAGGAGATAAGCTTTTTCTGGATAACTCAGAGTTTTAGAATTTTCTTTCTCACCCTTGACCCTTTAGCTGGGTCTGGACTTGAAGAAAGGTTTTACTGGGAATTTTTTTTAGATTCAGGGCAGGAAATCCCCATGCAGAGGTTCACTTGTTTATAAACAAGAACACAAAAGGAGATCTTCAAACCCAGAAAAATCCAGAGTGGGAAGGGCAAATGCTAAAAACTGTTCATGTGCTGCCCTTGTCTCCTTCAGCGACATGACAGCTCCGTGCTCACTGCACCAAAAAGCAGCAGAACATAGGTGCCAGCATGAACAAATTACCCCAGCCTGGTTGACCCGTGTCATCACCAGGATCAGGCAGATGCACATCAGCAAATTGTTCTCTCTGTTGTCCTTCAGTGTTCACCTTGTGTCAGGCTGCACTGGATTATTCTACCTTCTAGCAACACTAAAATGCAAATAAAATTAAACACAGAAATGTAAGTTGGATGTGCCCACCAGCCACGCCAGAGGTGGGATATTCAGCAGAGGATAATTAATCCCCATGGAACTGAGCTGTCCATTGTATGCAGCAAAATTGAGAGCTGGATACAATGGACAACTTAATAGTAGTTGTGGCTTTGAGGTTTATTACTTTTTGGTTTCATGTTGCATGTGGTATATTTTTGAGGTCTTCCTCTTTGCTTGAAGGCAAATTTTAGCACACTCCTCTGCTGGCTTGCAGAAGCATTTGGGACATGTTTCTGGACTTTCACTTTACTCTGCTTTGTCATTTTCTGTTGGCAGAGCACAGTAACTATCTGGCACAACACTGTACTTTGTGCTACGATTCTGACTGCTGAAGACAACACAGTCTCAGGACTACCTTTTTTTATATTGTGTCTGGCCTAAAGGGAAAAAAAAGCAGCCATCGTCAGGCTTGGTTTTCCCTTTTTTCATTCAGAAATTAAATGTACTAAATGAAAGTGCTTTATATAAAGAGCACATATATGACAGAGTACATTGTGCATTCCTAAATTAAAAGGAAATATTTGAAGCTAAAATTGCCTGCTCACGTATATCCCTGCTGTCTATCTTCTCTTTGTCATTTGAAAGACATTTTCAAGGCACAGGCACTCTTCCAGGAATATATTCAAAGTTATTTCACTGTTAATTGCTAACACTGCATTTTGAACCCTCTGATACAGAATCACAGAATCATAGAATGTTAAGGGGATGGAAAGGACCTTAAAGATGATCTTGCCCCCTCCCCCACTGCCATGGAGAGCAGTGGGACCTCCCACTAGACTTGGTTGTTCAAGGCCTCATCCAAATTGGTTTTGAACGCCGCCAGGGTTGGGGCATCCACAACCTCCCTGGGCAACCTGTTCCAGCGTCTAACCACCCTCACAGTAAAGAATTTCTTCCTAATAGCTAACCTAATTTTTCCTTTTTTCAGTTTGTTGCTTTTACTCCTTGTCCTTTCACTACAATTCCTGATGAAGAGTCCCTCTCTGGCTTCCTTGTAGCCTCCAGAGCAAAGCAACTGAGTCTAGCTCCTCTCACAAATGCTTATACCAACCAACTCCCTATTCTGCAAATAATCAAATGAATGAGGGACCAGAATGTGTTTTTATCTGAATTAAATCATGTAAATATCATGTAAATACAAACATATCTGTAACAGCGAGTTAAAAGTATTTCTTAACATGCATGTTGCAACAGTGGTAGGGTGATGTGTGTGGTTTAAATATTTTCATTGCTCTATTTGAATGAAAACAGGAGAATAGGCCTCAGTGTGTTCAAAATGTACAGAGCAGAAATCTCAGTGCAGCATGCAAAGATTTCCCTGATAAACCTACATGATCTTCTGGTTCAGATGCTTTACTAGACCATGTTTTCTGATTTAATGAACATTCTCCTGCCTCTCAGAGCTTCTCATGGAATTTCTGTAGCATTTTGGCCTCACTGGCGGGGTACCTTGATCTCTGAGGCACAGTGTGGATCAAAGGCACGCGCCTTCCTCTACCCAGGGGAGTATTTATTTATCTCCTGGGACTCAGCAGACTCCATTTCTACCTACCTCAGCTCAGGGCTGGCTCCTTCTCTTGTCAGTCCCCTTGGGAAATCCACAGTGGCAATCAGCAGAGCAGAAGAAACACAGAGTCCACATCTCCTCCTGGTGCCTCTTGTTGTGGTTTTTGGGAAGCACATCCAGTAGTGCTGCACCTCTCACCCTGTGTGGTATCAGTGTGTTCCTGTTGTGGCTATGCTCCCATCCTCTGGGGCGAGGCCTGGGGCGAGGGCAGCAGTGTGGGGAAAAAGCATGGTGCAGACAATTTGAGGACCTGCCACTTGTGAGTGCAGCACAGAAAAGATGGAGCGTGCTTGAGGATCTTGTTTAAGAATCTAAATCATTCACATCCCTCTTCTGCCAATTAAGACATCCAATGCAGTGAGTGGAGCCAAAAGACCATTTTGTATTGGCCAAAGAGCTGTCCCAAAGTCTCAGTCCCTGGTATGTTGTACTTAGTTGAAATCACGATGGCACAAACAGAAGTTTAGGTAATGCAGGATAAATAAGAGGTGGACTTGAACCCTCAAGGAAGAAAAAGGTATTTTCATTTACAGGTTACTGGTAATAGTAACTCCAAGAAAATTAATAATACATTCCAATCTTGCACATCATACATAGTCAGATTTATTCCTAAGTGGAATATTATCAAGATTTCCAGTGGCATTTCAGCTGTTCATTAAACTTTACTGTAGAACATAGTGACAATTTATTACACAGCTATAAAAGCAGCAGTAATCATTATAAATGCAAGCCTTCAATGTTTCTTTCTCTGTGTTTAAATCCTTTTTATTTTCCTTTTTTCCCCCCACCACTTCATCCAATGAAACAGGGACTGTAGCAATCAGTAAGCAAGGAGCCATCTCCTCCAACAGCAGCCAATTATCTCCTCTGGTTTACACAGGAGATGGGAGGGGTGCACAGACTAAGATAAGTAGCCACCTGTAAAATATGGTTCTGGATTTGTGTCAAACTGGCCAGTTGCACAGTGAGGAACAAAAACAAAAAGAAGGCAGCTGTGCTGATGACCTACATCTGTGAAAAAAGGGAAACATTTACTTTTATGAGGAATTCGTTTGTTTCAAGCAGAGCTGGGAAAATAATATGCAACACTAATGCATACAGAAAATTCATTTCTATACTCTTTGTGGTGGCTTTCCATGATACTACCTTGAGTACATTATATGACCTTTACTCTGGCTGCTGCAGTGAAATCTTTGTGCTATGGATACTTGCATCTTGTTATGTTGGTTCCACTCTTTAAAGGGAATATGCCTCAGCACTTGGGAGATTTCTGTCTGGCAATATCTGTGCATTGAATCTTGTGATGTGCTGCAGTCTTCTTGCAAGCTCAGCTAATCAGTGGGCAGCCACAAGCCTCAGGTGACGTATTTGACTAACTGGCAGCTAATCAAGCTTATTTGAATTTTGCATGTCACATATTGGCAGCAAACTGTTCACATCATAATCATAAACCACATTTTGAATCAATCTAGGAAATGCATTTCAGGCTATGCTGATCAGTTTGCAGATAGGCAGCGTGGTGAAGTAGCTCACATGCATCAGAAAAGTTATGTCTGTTGAATCATTCTTTTTTTTTTTTTAATCCAATAACAGGCAATAATTTTTTTTTAAGAGTTACATGGTTAGTATAGGTTACTGAAATGCAGTAGAAAAATGTAACCATTACAAACAATTGTCTTTTCATCACTTTTTCTGCCTTTTTTTTGAGTTTTTGGAGCACCACTTATTCTGATGTCTAAAAACCTTCAGGTTTTGTCATGTGGAATCGAGTGGTGTAAGGAGTCAAAGAGTATTGAAATGGCTGCTGTATTGCACTGCATGCACAGTGAAAATGGCAAGCAAAGGCTTTCTCTTCATCTTGTGACAGGAGTATCGAGTAATTAACATAAGTTCACGTATTTTTATTAGGCAGGTAATTAGCTGCCAGAGAATATGGTATTGTAGAGATGGCCTCGATTTTCTTACAGTATTGGACCATTCAGAAACAGACCTAGTTTCTGAACTACTTAGGTGAGCCATTACACAATGGAATCATCCTCCCAAAATGCATTGACAGTTACCAGAACTGTGCATGCCACTGGGAAATTGCTGATACTAATTACCATCATTAGATACTTGAATACAAAATATCTGCAAATGCTTCAGGAATTAGACATAAAATGGATTCTCTTCTTTCAGGTCAACTGTGCATGTATTTCTAAAGACTGTGAGACAAAGATTAAGCCTGTAATTAGGTTACAGATTTTTCTTTCATATACCTGTAAAAAACTCTGTGAGATTTACATTTTAAAATGGAAAATTTAGTTAATATTTTCATTTGTTTGCTTTGGGATACTTGAAGAATATTAAAAAATAAAAAAATATATCAAAGACTCACCCTTTTGATACTTTATTCATTGATGAGTTCTTTCAAAAGACATATCCTCCAAATTAATTGTATTTCATACATATGTATTTCACACATTTTTTGTGACTCACATCTTTATAGAATGCCTCAGATTGTGAAAACAGCACTTAACCAGCACATTCAGAGGATAAAACATCTCACACGTTGTTTCTAGCTGGAGGAGGATTGTTTCTAGCTGACTCTTAGCACTTATGGCAGGAATACAGCAGAAGTAAAAATTCCCTGGGGAAAGGGGGGGTTGTTGCTTGGTTTTGATTAACTGTACATCTCACCTATCACTTGTATTGAAAAACCAGGCAAAGTTACCACTTCAGAAATACAACTGTGGCTTTTAAACTTCTCATTTGACATCATTGTGTAAAGCTACTTCTCTAGCATACATTTTGTTAACTCGTGGCTTAAGCTAGGTCTAAAATAAAATTTAAAGAGTATCAAACCTTACCAGGTGGCCTATTTTGTTGGAATGATTTCCCAGGTTAAGGCATACTGTGAGTGCACTTTGCATGGTTTGTGTGATCTGCCTGCCCTATTGGCCTGTACACCCTTGACAGCTCCCCGAGAAATGGTCCCGTTCCATGAGTATATACATGAGAGCATGTCAGAGTCGCATCATCAGCAGCATTTCAAGATGTGGACATTCCGCTGATAAATTTAGGATCATCCTGCTGATATAACTATCAGGCCTCTTCTTTCTTTACCTGCCTCCCCAGCTGGTTTTGGTGGTTGCTGCATTCATCTCTGTAAGGCCACAGGGCTTTCTCTGCTGCTCATCTCAATGGCCCCTCTTGCTCTTTTAAAATCAGCTCGTGAAGTCATTTCAGTATTGTCACTTCAAAAGTCCCACATAGTGGGGGGCGGGGGGGGGGGGCTGGAGCTGGATGCTGTCATTGTCAGTACAGTGTAAAATTTTTCCATTCTGATATCAGTAAAGAAAATGAAAGTGGTTTGGCCATTATGCTTAGACGTGGTTTACAAAAACATGAAAAGAAAATCCTTTCCTTCCTTCTCTCTTCCTTCCACCAAATAGAAGGGTGGGGTAATCCAAATAAATGTACTGACATTGTCTTTATTTTATAAATATACAAGGAATGTGTGATGACTTGCTCAAGTCATGCTCTTCCAGTGAAAAACATCTGGTTATTCTCAATCCTGGTGAGGCCATTTGGATTTGATGGAATATCTTTTTTCTTTCTTTTTCTTTCCCACCCCAAACCCCCAGGATATCCAGTGAACACTCGCCAAAGCTTCAGATCCGGAGCCACAGTTACCTGAGGGCAGTGAGCGAAGTCTCCATCAACAGGAGCCTGGACAGCCTGGACCCTGCAGGGCTGCTGACATCCCCCAAGTTCCGCTCCCGCAACGAGAGCTACATGAGAGCCATGAGCACCATCAGCCAGGTGGGTGATGTGCACCTGGGGCAGCCTGGAGAGCAGGTGTCGTGCTGGACACTGCTTGCAATAGGAGAAACTTGATTTTGCTTTAAGTGGTGCTCACCAGCACTGTCTTTGAACAGGGTTCTCTTTAGGATCTTGTGCTTGGTACCTCAAATCAAAAATTTTTGAATGCCTCAAAAAAATGTTTGTATGCTGAGTGAGATGCTAAAAGAAAATTAAGCTGTTAATAGTTTGTATTCCACAATTTTCTTAGAAATTTTAGTTTCTTTATGCTATTTCATGCATTCTTTACTTTGTGTATCTCCAAACTTTTCACCTAAATAATACAAATGTTGCAGTATATGTTTTAAGTGCAAAGATCTGCCTGTATTTTTGCCCTGCAATCCTGTAAGAGATCTTCATGCTCCTAAACAAGAAGAAAAATGAAGTCCATTGAGAGAGATTCAGTTTATGAGTTTTAATGTTATAAAATAGCCTGTCCTTGCATTCAGCATGCTTGTACAGTTGAGTTCATAGGGAAGAGATCTAAAAGAAGTGCAAAAGTGCCAGCACGCCACAGGGCAGAGGGCCAGTAGTTAATCTGCTACATCCTCTAGCTCCTTGGTATGATTTTTGGCTTGTTAGCTTAAGTGGATCATTTGGGTAAATCACTTGGATGAAAGAACTTCCTTACACTAGTCTGGAAGTGCAGCAGGCAGGATTTGTGGTGCCAAATACTGATCCCTTATGACTGGCATATCAAGTCATTGTCAAAAGAAGTGGGTGACATCAGTGACACCAGGACTTCAGCTGTGGCCATAACAAATACATGTGCCATTCAATATGGAGCTGTAGTTTTAATTTCTGCACTATTCTATATTTAGACACTTCAGAATATTCACCTGTGTATTTGGTAGTAGGCACTTTGCATAGGGCATGGAGTGATGCTCTAAAAGGAGGGTCTGGCAGTATCTAGGAGAAAACAGCACAGAAATTCAGGTCTCGGAGGCAACTACATGAACATGAGGTCAGGTTACTTGTTTAGCTGCACACCAACCTGTAAGCCAAGGAGTGGTTATCATTTGCCAAGGTGAAGAAGCTGGTTTTTTGTTTTAAAAATGCATTAATTCAGAGATATTTACTTGAGGATTGGCTATCCTCTGCCACAGTAAGATTGTTCTTTCTGTTGTACAACCTACTACTCTTCCATGCTTTTTTAAACAGTTTTCCTTTGAAAAAAATATGTTTTACTCCCGGAGATTTTTCAGTTATGTGTACAGACTCCGCAAAACATTTTTCTTGGTAACATTAATCCAGGAAGATAATTTCTAATGGGGTTTTTTTCTAGCATTCTAACATAGTCTTACCTTCTCCTGCTAACTTGGCCTTTTACATGCTTGAAAACTAACAGAATCCTCAAGTGATGGTTTCCATCTGCATGTTTTCTACAGTGATAATTATTGTGCTTTAGTGCCAAGCTTGGGGCTCAATTCTCAGTTTAGAAACATGAATATCCATTACTAATTAAGCCAAGGTAAATGGTTTCCAGACTCTTAAGACCTGCAGGAAGTTTTTCAATGTTCTTTAACCATTGTGAGCACAAGTCTTTGTCACCACCTAGTGTCTGCTGCACAAAGGGTCTAAGGATTCCTTTGCATCTGCTCTCAGCCAGAGATGTAGTTCTACAAACATTTTTCCCCAGCAGCAAAGTTGGTTCTCTTATCAACGTCCCCATCCTAACTGTTTGTTACCCTCCAGCTTCCCAGACACTCAGGTTTTTATCACTGTGATTGCCTATGGGTTGCATTGATAATGTACTGGGGTTAAGCTGACCTCTTCGGTTTTTTCGTCACCCCACAGTAAAAGTGTGATTTGTGTTTTACATGTAGTGATCACAATGACCAAACATTCAACCTCTGCTGTGGGCCTAAGGTGACATAAAACAGACGCTTGCTATGACGGCTCCAGGCCTCCCACCAGTTTGAGCAGGAGGCAAGAGCCCAAACTCTGCTGAATCTTTGCCCAACACTTCTGTCTCCCCTTTTTGTACGTTGTTTTTTTTCCCCTCACAATTGCTGCTATGGGATGTCCCATTTACATTCCTTCATGTGCAAAGGGATCCCCTGACAGATGTTGGCCATTGTGCCACTGTAGCTTGAGAGTGTTTGTACCAGGTAGAGTGTAGTATCCGTGTGTGGGATGCACTGACCCTGCCCGGTGTCTGTCTGCAGGTGAGTGAGATGGAGGTGAACGGTCAGTTCGAGTCCGTGTGCGAGTCGGTGTTCAGCGAACTCGAGTCTCAGGCGGTGGAAGCGCTGGATCTGCCTATGCCAGGCTGCTTCCGCATGAGGAGCCACAGCTATGTCAGAGCCATTGAGAAGGGCTGCTCCCAGGATGACGAGTGCATATCGCTGCGGTCCTCGTCTCCCCCGCGTACGACCACCACGGTGAGGACCATCCAGAGCAGTACTGGTGAGTAACACAAAGGGAAATCCAGAGGGGAGGGCAGAAAGGGAAGATACTTCTGTGTGCAGCTCCATCAGATCAAGCTTTTCTCTGCCAGATGCCAAGCCTGTAAGTGTGTCTGTGTTTCACCAGGGAGCTGGACAGACTAATCAGCCTCAAACCACACACAGACAAAGGCTGATGCAGTTGTGGTTCCTTCTGTGTCCAAGCTAATTTATCTTGAGCTAAAAGCACGCAGAAGGGAAGTCCAAGGTCGTGTCTCCTCTCGCTACCCTCCCCAAAAGAGCAATCACAATTTGGCAAGGCTGAAGAAGGCAACTCTGGATTAGCAGCTCTGCTGGCTGCGACTGGCAGAGGAGGGTCCCTCTGCTGAGGTTTTCCACAAAGCTGAAGTGATCTTGCAAGTTACTGGATGTGGTTTTTACTGGCTCAAAGAGACTGTTCCAGCTCCCTTGGCCCCATCTAAGATGTGAGAATGAAGAAAGGAAGAAGCAGTCTGCAGGTCAAAACATGCATGTTCACATTTCACTGTTACATTCTTTCTGCAGTTCCAACTATTCAAGCCTTGCTAGAGAGAGAGGTTTTGGTGTAAACATGAGACTTCAAACCTTCCTTTTAATGTTTGAGGCTGCTTTTCTTTTGGAAATAACCATGATGAATTTCAGATTTTGTCACCAAAATAGTGCTTAAGGGGAAGAAAAACCAAGTAAAACCAAATTCCAAATCTGCCTCTCTCATTCAGGAAAGCAAGAGGCAGGAGCCATTACATGTGAGTGCTCTTCCCTGTGGCAGGATGAGAGAGAGCCTCTTTCTTTTGACTTCTGTGCATCCATTCCACTACTTTACACAAGCATCACTTACTATTCATATACTGTTCATATACTAATCATATTCTTGACTAATATTGACTATTATATGTATTTCACTGTACCTGCTATCTCTTTTGCTGTATTTTTTCATTTCTGTTTTCTGTAAACTTTTGTCCTTTTGTGTGTTATCTCACAGGTGCAGTTGTTTATTCCTTGTAAGCCTTTTTTAAAGCCGCTTGTCAACTGTTTTATGTCATCAAAGAACACTTTCAATCCTTATACCAAAAATGTTCAGCTAAATTAAAGATTTTTCTAAAAGCAGCAAGTTTAAATACTGTTGGAAATATATTGGCAGTACATCACAAACATCAAAGTGTTTTTAACAACTGCTGCAGAGCAGTTCTCATCTAAATCACTAAAGAAATAGTATTCACATGATATTTCTGCTACAGAAATAGCCCTTGTGAGCACACAGGGTTTGCACCAAACCACAAAGACAGGATTTGCACAGGGTGTGTGCTACTTCATTGTGTGGTATTAGTTTGTGTCAAACGTATTATGAGGCAAAAGCTGAAGGATGGGAGTTTTCAGGGATTTTTCAGTGTGCATTCATCTTTGTTAGATCAGCTCGGGTTGGTCCCAAAGAGGGTTTTCTGTTCTGTGAGAATGGCTTTGATAACACTTTTCCTTTATAAAAACAACTGTGATCATTAATACAGAAGAGAATAAGTATTTTTTCGTTATCTGTATGTAAGAGGTTGTTCCTGTCACTTAGGAAAATTATGCCTGTGTCTGGGGATGATGGTGCATAAATGGAAAAGGTTGGCTGTTTGTGCCAGCCAAAAACACTGGAAAACATGAAAGAGGAAAATCTGTACTGTAAACTATCTCTTGTTTATGGTCCCTTTTTTGTAGTGCAACCACAGAGTCCTGATCTTTTCTCTGGGTAGCTGGCTTTATTTAAAAAATTATATGAACAAAACTGTGATATTGAAAAACAATCCAGTGAGTATGTCTTGGGTTATTGCTTCTGTAGTCAAGCTGTTAAAAGCAGAGAGGAATGATTTGCAGTGCTCTCTTTGGATGTACATAGAAGCATTTAAAGATTGCTGTAGCTACCTATTTTCTGCTGTGGGAATTGTACTGAATTATCTTTTTCATTTTTTAATTCTTGGGCTCCAAGGGCCCATCCCTTCCACTAGTAGCATTTCAGACAACTTGTCTCTTTTACTAACTGACTCACATACCACTATCTGTTTAATGGGGATTAGAATTGAATTAATTCTATTCAAAAGCATCTATATCGACTACCTTGGTGTTGCCTGTGCCTGGCTCACAGAAGAGAAACATGAAAGGCACTGTTGATGGTTTCTATTAATATCTGCTTCAATAAAATGGGAAATGGCACAACAGCTAGGCAGACGTGAAGAAAGGAGAACAGTATCTCAGGTTTATCTCCATTGAGGTGATGTTGCAAATGCTTTTGTGGGAGACATGGGGGCAGTTATGATCCAAAAATGGATTTAACATCCCCAGATGACAGAACAGTCCTCCTGCCCCTAAAGCATCTCTGCCTGTTCAACCAAGAAATATTCCTTTCATCAACATTAGCAATTCCCTCTAGGACATGGCTTTTAATTCACTAATACAAAAAGCTGGGATCATACACTAATATTGAGAATCTCTTTAGCTGCTGAAAGTCCAGGAAAATACCAGCTTGATGATGGTGGAAAAGACAGGAGAGCTGTCTGTTTACTGGATTCAAAATTGTTCCTCTTAAGCAATGATCGACAGCTTTCCAGGGCACCTGGATAAAAGTAAGAACTATGGACAAAAATCACACTTACCTCTGCCTGTTAGCCTTTGCTGTTGTGGTGGCAGCCATAGGTTTTCATTTCCTTTTGCCACATAGAGTTGGTGGTTTAGTTCCGCAATCAGGAATTGTACCTCTAGCTCAGTTCTTGAGGACGTGCCCAATCTAACCATAAATCTGGTGCTTGTGCACTCGCTATGGCACAGTGCTCACCTAAAGGTGACTTCCCCACTGGTGGCCTCTGCAGCCTGCACTGACCTTAGCACTGCTGTGGGAACACTGAGGGGTGACTGCAGCTGGATGAAACTGAGCCCAAGTGTAAAAATGGAGGTGGAGACACAAAGCTGATGTCACCAAAGGGGTGGAATGTTACACTGTGAGTGGAGAGGCAAATCCTAACCTCACCAAAGTCTGCCGCCAAAGTTCCTCCTGATGTCCAACCTAAACCTTCCCTGGCACAGCTTAGGACTATGTCCTCTCATCCTGTCTCTGGTTGCCCTGGGAGAAGAGGTCAAGCCCCATGTCAGCACATACAGGTAACAATGGCAACCACCAAACCATGGCTGAAGTGCAAAGAGCAGAGTTGCTTCATTACCTCACCAACATCACTGGGCAGAAGAGACACACCAGGACATGGGCTGTGTTAGGCTTATTTCTTCCTAGTGAAGAGATACACAGGGGCACAGGCTCCATTAGGTTCAGTTCATCATAGCACCCAGTGATGGCAGGACCCACTGCCTGCCCCAGATATCAAAGGGCTTTGCACACATGCAATTTATCACAAGGCTGTGTTTTTATGATATCTCACTTCCAGCAGGAAGCTCAAGCATGTCTGTGAGTGTGTTGTCTCTACACAGGAATTCTACTTCTCAAAACCAGCAGAGGATGAGCAACACTAGGCATAATAAATGGACCTTTCCCACACTGACATTCTTGGCATTCCCAGCTGCAAGCTCACTTTGAGCAAAAACTATTCCCACCTCGCCAAATCTTCCAGTTTTAACCCTTTCCTCCCAACACCCCATCTGGCTACAAACTCCTTTTATTCTTGTTTTTAAATTAAAGATTTTGAAACGAGGACAAGAAAATGCAATGTTGACACTTTATGTGGAATTATAAATAAGTTCTATGTCACAACTTCATCATGCCTTGAAAGCTAGTCAGTTGAAAAGCTCCGTTCACCCTCATATTTGCTCTCTCAGCATCAGTGGTACCCATGGAGGCAGCTGCATCCTGACTAGGGCCGTCCCTGGGAGCAGAGCTGTGCAGGCTAGGAGAGAGAGCAGCTCTGAAGTGCTGACATATGTTATACACCATAGGCTGCACTAAAAATTAACACCCAGGTCATTTGATCTCTTCAGACGAGTTTAATGAGCTGTGAGTTATTACATAATTTGATCCCAGGTTGCAGATGCAACTATTGTAGCTGAAGCTCTTTGGCCAACAAACAGAGTTATTAAATAAGTAGCCTTTTTAACAATTTTAAGTCTGTAAATCCTTTCAATGTGCATGAAGAATACAGTAATTAAGAAACAATGAAATGTTAAAGTAGTCCAAAGAACACCTTTCTCCCACATTTATTGTGTCTGTGTTTCTAAACTTTGCCTGTGTAGCTGTGCGTGATCCTTTGCTGCAAACAAACCTTATGATATTGTGAGGGCTCAGGCATGAGCACACTTGCCTACAAATATATAATGTAGCATAATATGCAAATATGCAGTGACATCTCTCTAACAGAGCCCAAGTAGTAACATCAGGAAAAACTCTGCACTAGATTGCAATTCAGTACCTATCCTCTGTAGAGTTAGGTGAAGAGAAATATCAGAGTTCTCTGCAGCAATGCCATCTGGTGATTCTCGGTAATATTACACTTCTGCTTAAAAGCAAAATAAATAAAAATCCCAAGGAAATCGTGCTGTGTAGCCAGCAGGTTAGAGAAGGACAGAGACTTACCACAGTATATGCTAATTACAGTCTTTCAGCTGAGCAAACCGTTTTCCTTCCATTCATTGGAATGTCTGAGCAAATCAGGTATTTCGTGGAAAATCTCAAAGGGGCTGCCTAGCCAATTAAAAATAAATAAATAAATAAATAAGCATATAAAATGCAAGCAAGTCTAAAAGTGGACTTGTGCCAGGCAGAATTCAAAAATAAAATCAAATCCTATGGATAAGGAAGCTGTAACTGAGTGTACGACGGATGTGTCCAAGTCTTTTGGATTCCTCGGAGCTGTCCTTTCAGAGACTGCCTGGTTCAAAAGGAAACAAAGAATTAGGATTTCACATGTGGTTTCCAGTTGAAGCTAGGGTTGGTTTCTGGATCTGTACTAAAATTAAAATATTTCCATAGAAAGTCTGAAGAAATATAACTACATTAAGGCCTTCATGCAGATGTTGAACCTTAAAATAAATCTGAAGATTGTAGAAAACTGTTTGACAAAGAATTTACATGGTTCATTTCTTCTCTTTCCTTGAGTAATCCTGAAATGTGTTCTGCCTTTAGATCTGCTATCAAATTGCTTAAATCAGCACTTACAAATATTTTCCTTTACTAATGAGGAGCTGACCTTGGAGGAGAACACTGTTTCCAATTTCAGAGGTGTCTGACTGTAGCTGGTACAAGTTTTATCTCATCTATCCCAGTAGTCAGCCTGGTGAATATTAAGCCCCCCATCACACCAAAAAAAAAAAATTTATGAAGCCATTGAAGGTTTTTAATGAGAAATTCAGAAAGGGTGAGAAAAGGACTTTGTTTTGTAGGGCATGACCTATTTTTTTTTTCTACCTCTGAAAACATTGTTTGGAGGAGTTTACAGCAGTCTCCAAAGTTATAAATGTGTTTCAAATACAGGGAATGAAAAACCAGTATTACCCTTTGGTATTCAATCTTTGCTTACTATTCTTATTCTTTATTTGCTTGATATGCTTCTAAACATTTGGGCTAAGGCTCATAGTGAGGCAAGAATGTGAGAAAGATTTTAATTATTTAAAACTGCACGCTTAAAATGTCTTGAAGGAATATGTTGTCTTACTTTGTGAACACCTCCAGAAACACAGAACAACTCTGTTGTTCTGTTCAGACAGCACTTGTTTGGTTGACTTCTCCAGTTGTCCAAACAACTTGGACATCTCCAAGGTTGAAAATGGGTACATTATATTCCTGCCCCACCAAGTCTGTCAATGTCCATATGTCTCTCATGCTGGGGAGCACCACACTGGGCACACATTTCGGATATGGCCCCACCAGGACTACACCTCCCGCAAACCTCCAGCTGTGCTTTGGCAAAGCCTGGCATGCAGCCAGCAGTCCTTGGTGCAAGGATACACTGCCGTGTGCAGCTCAGCCTGCTGTTCTGCAGGACCCTGGCAGCCTTTTGTGATGCTGGGAGTAGGATGGCCATCAGACCTGTGAGCTGATAATCTCAAATGAAATGGGAAAAAGCGTGATTTTAGAGGAGAAGGAGAACTGCAACAGAAATCCCTATTGTTCTATGCAAAGAACTATTAAGTGCACTTCTTATCAAGTGGAGCACAAATAAAGAGGATGCAGAGATTAGTTACTTAAAATGTAATGTTTCATTATTTGTTAATCTTGCATTAATTTCTTTACAGATATGAAAAATTTTATGGAAGCCTTTTGTACATATTTGTATGGAATGTCCTTAAATTCATTTTTTCATTAATTCATTTATTTTGATTATATTGCACACACAAAAAGTGATAATCATTTCAGGTGTTCAGACTCACAGTTCTCCCTAAAGGCGTACAGAGCATGTTTGGATTTGAACTCTGCTTTAGTTTCAGACTAGGTGGGTGTGTTATCAAATGCACCCCTAGTGGGGATTTTTGTTGGGATGTTCATGACCACAGTTCCATGGAGACCCCCCAGTGTGCTAAAGCAGTGAGGGAGTCCTGATCCCATGATTGTGTGCCCCACTCCTGCTGGTGTGCACGTTCTTGTGGAAGTGCCCTGGTGGAGCCTGCAGCCATGCCTGTGTGTTACAACACCTGAATGTCCAGCACCTAGCTGAGAAAAAATGCCACTTGATGTACCATAACAAATGTACAGGAAGTCATTACAAGCAAAACAGTGATTTAAAAGTTGTTCTGCTGACTGAGCACTGCGTGCCTCAAGCCTCATTAGCTGAGAATTAACATTTTTCTAAGCCCACAAACAAGCACGAAACCTCAGTTATTTTTCCACAATCCAATAAGCAGTGGATTATGGCAAAGAGTCTCTACTGCTCAGTGCTGCAAGGCAAGTTTGCCCTTTGCCAGCAGCTTGGGCTGGCTGACAGGTCTGCCTCAGACAGGGGCAACAGTTTGGCTCAGGTCTGGTGTCCAAAGAGCAAACTCAGGCACAGGGCAATGCTGACGTGATTTCAGCATCCCTGACTCAGCAGCCTTGTGTATCTGTGGTTTTGGGGACAGTGCTACCTGCCTTGAACATAGAGGTAGGAACCAACCTTCTTTGAGATATGCCTGGAATCACGTCACAAGGAAGCAGGTTTCCCGTAGCAGCACCAGCTTGTAATTGCAAACTAATGGGTGGAATGTGCAGCAGGATAAAATAAAATAAAATATAAAGTCAAATCAAATCAAATATAAAATAAAATAAAATAAAATAAAATAAAATAAAATAAAATAAAATAAAATAAAATAAAATAAAATAAAATAAAATAAAATAAAACCACAGTCCTTTTCCATTTGCAAATTGTGAGAGGGAAATATAACCTTTATCCCAAAATGTTGCTCTCAGGAACTGGTCATTCCTCTAATTTTCAGAACTCTGAGAAATAGAGATACATCATTCCTCAGCTCAAGAGCAAATAATTAAATTTTCACTTTATGGAAAAATACAACAAAGACCGGAATCTTTCTTTGTTCCAGCTTATTTCCATTGCAGTGTTTTTGTGATGGCAGTGACAGAAATGAGCTGAATCAATAGCTGAAGACATGCCCCAATTTATATAATGAGATCACATTTTGAGTAATAATTCCTGCCATTTTCCTAAAATAGAATAGTGTGCTTTTAACTACAGTTGTCTTTCGGGAAGAAGGACTTAGGCCTCTTTCCTGAAGAGGCTATGCTTAATTAATACATCCAGTGTGTAAAAATAACTCAGGTTTTTCTTTTTAGTTTGTGCTGCTGTCCAATCTCCAGCTATGTGCTGCCATTCACCTTCACTAAGTCCCACATCATTCCTTGGAGACAAACTTCAATATTTTGGTTTTCCCCAGATATAATACTTGCAAAGCTCTCTTGAGCCAGAGGATTTTACAAGAAGTTACAGATGAGATACTTGGTGATGATGAGCTTTTTTAAGTGACTGAGTGATTTTTTATTTCAAAAAACTAAGAATTTTTAATAAGCATGTTTAATGAGTACAGCTCTGCAGGGCCCTTCTTGTAGTACAGCAATTTGTTTGGAGCCATTATATTTCATCATGTCAGTAATTCCCATTTTGGAGCTCAAATATGATGTATTAGGTACTGAATCCTGTAAATAATTGCACGTTTTCATGCTTCCTAAATATGTGTTTATGCAACAGTCTAACAGTAATTGGCTCTTTGAAGCTATGGTAGGCTATGGGGTGTGTATGTTATTAACCACTTTTTGAAAGAAACACTGCTTTGTTTCTTTAGTAATATAACAGACAAACCCAAAGGAAATGTGGCAGCAAAGAAAACTGCACATTAAAAACAATTGCAGAACCTCTGAAGTGTACACAGAGATGTGATTTACTCTTTTTATTTCTTGCTATTACACCAGTCTCACTGCACGGCTTCTTACAGTGTTCAATAACAAGCACAAGGCAACTCAAATACTGGGATCTGGAAAACACCTAATGCTATTTTGCAAAAAGGGACAGTCTAGCTGTCATCAGAGTCTAACAGTTCCTTTTATCAAAAGCACACTGTAGGCAGATGTTGGTAATCTGTTCTAATGCCACAACCTTTGTCTGGCCTCTCAAGGGGGAAATGGATATGTTGGTCTTTGGAAATTGTTTTCCCTCACTGAATTTAGCTTTGGTCAGATGGGAGAGTGCTAAATTGCATTCCACTTAAAATGCAGTAAGCCATCTGAGCAGAACAATTCCTAGTTGCTTTGATCAAGGATTTGAGCTAAGCTATCAGAGGAGGGAAAAAACCCCGAAAAACAATAAATAATACCACAGAACCCTCTACTGTGACAGATCTCTTGCCTGTTCTGTTGAGGAAGATGCCTGATTTTTTTCTCTGCACAGTCAAGATGATGGTGTCTTGATAACCATTCTCTTTCTCGTAATAATTTTCAAATTATTTCTGTCTTTAGCTAAAGTAAAATGTAGATATGTATCCCCCTGGGAAGGCTTAGATGGAAGTCAGAATATTGTAATAGGATAGCAAAACAAATGCTGGCAGGCTATTTCTGGTTTGAATTTTTTTTCTCTCAATTTCTTTTAACTTTCTTCTGAACTTCATGAAGAATCAAATAAAATTATGTAGATCTGTGGCAGAAAAAATCAGGGTCTACTAGACCAAAATAACCAAGCTATGAATAAAACCCAACTCCTCCATGAGCCTCAATCTGAGTGCCTCAGGAAGTCCTGAGAAAATCTGCTGCTTTCCATTTTGCATGAAGGGTAATTTGCACCCAAGTGACAGAACAACTTGTCACCTGTTGTCATGGCGTTACACTGTCTTATCTCACACAGCCCCCTGGATGCTCACGTGACATTTTACCATTTGCCTCTTTTTTAAAAAAAAAGGGGAAGCAAAAGAAGAAGGGTTCCAGAGAGATGGAGGAGGGGTGAAGGGAAGTATTGCATTTGTGCTGGAAGCTCAGATAGTGGGGTTGGCAGGGCTGCATGATCTGATCTGGGTAAGTTACTGTCTTCTTACATACTTCGAGGAAGCTTGTCTTGCCCTATTTGGGATGTGGCTGTGGGGAAGTTAGATCATGTTTGAAGTTAGATTCATTCACGGCTGAGACCAAAATGCTTATTGTCCTTTCAGAAAAAAAAAGGAGATAAGTAAGGACAAGGAGTCATTAGTTAAGATTTCCAACATCAACACCAACATTCAGGCTTCCTAAATCTTCCTCTAGGACTTTGCCCACAGCCAAAAAGGTGCATCAGGTTCACCCAGGTGTGTACAGTGTCACTTTGTGTAAATAGGCAGTTGTGTTTAACCTCACATCAGCTACCTGCAGGGTTAATGCTTAAACAGGCACTCCGTGTCTGCACAGACTCTGCAGCCTGTGGCACATCAGCATCTGTTCCGGTGTCGTGCACTTCTGCAGACTGCACATGGCATTATGAGTAAGAACTCCCTCCCATAATCTGATTTATATTGCCAGTCATCCCCTTTTCTGGACTTCAAATACGTGCTGCAGTCCTGAGAGCCCTTTTCTATTTCTGTCCATGCTTACTGAGAAGATAAGTGTGTATCTCCCCTAGGGAGGGTGCTACTTGCTGCTTTAGCTGAGAAGACTCTCACTGAGTGCAAAGGTTGGTCGTACGTCCTGTGAGTTTGGGTGGGATGGTTGAGTAATACTTGTAGGGTGAAGGGCTACTGAGCCTGAAACCTTGTGGGTGGGCTTTTTTTTAATGTAATAGAATACGATAGCCCACCCTACTGGTGACATGCACCCCTGGAGAAAATGTGTATCTGTAAATAAATAGCAGTTACAGCAGTTTTTATTCTTAACACTTTTTTTTTTCTCATTCAACATAACTCCTTTCATTGAAGGGTAAAGAGTTTGATGGTTAAGTAAAAAAAAAAGGTGAGAAGAAGTGATAAAAGGGGAAGGAGAAGGACAAAGGAAAAAAACAGATTTTGAGTAGCAATGTAGGTCCAGAAGAGTTTTGTAAAACAAAAATGTGGCCTGCACTTCAAAAATTATTCATTATGTAGAATCAGTAACACCTTTCCCTGTGTGAATAGCTGATGATAAGAAACAGATGCGTAGAGCTTTTAACCCAAATTTTTCCAAAATACTTTGTCTTCTCTTTATTCCTTCGGCATGTGTGAATTGGTGTGTGGACTAGGTGGAGATGGTGTGCTGTCTAGCACATTTTATTGATGCTGTTTGAGCTCCCAGTGTAGCCAGTTTTTGACACTTATTTTAGAACATATTTTCTGGTTCTGATGAGAATCCAGTTTCCCTGCAGGCAGGAGATACAGAAAGATATGAGATGGTCATCAAATTAATGGTGTCCAGAATCCCTTTATTGCCTTCAAAGGGCTGGCAAAACTACTGAATGGAAAATAATGAACATGACAGATAAGTAGGCACTGGATAGAAAGCTTGAATAGCTGTGGGAATTTTTGGGACCACAGCAGCAGTGTTGGAATTTCATCAAATGAAGGGGAATACTTTCCCCCATCTGTTTTGCAGATACATTTCTTAATATTTTAAGTACAATATTGCAGATCAGAGCAGCCTGTTAAGTTACAAAACCGAGACACATCTTTCTTTTCCTGCAAACTTTGCTCACTGAGGGTCTGGTTGTATAAGGTGCTGAGTGTCCTCAGCTGCCACCATCGTAGAGCCAGTATGCCTGGTGTCACAGAAACATCTGGCTCCTCTCTGTCACTGCCACTACCTTTACAACCAGAGAGGAGCATGAATCTGTTGGATTCCAGTTTATGATATTTGTTTTAGAAGATACAAATGTAAGTTTTTCTAGTCCTTTTGCTGTTGACATCTTAAACTGGGCAACCAGATTCTAGGGAATAATGCAGATATGGCTTGAAAAACAGTTTCCAGGGAATCTTTTCAGATGCTGGGGTTTTTTTCCATTTTGCTGGTAAAAAAATGAGATCCTGGGAAGTGTCAGTGAGGTAAATATTTACACTTCCCCTATCCTGTAGTGGCCAGCAAATTTGCAGCACAATAAAAACAGATTTTTTTTACCTAGTGTCAGGATTGTTTCTGTCACATCCACAAATAAAGAGACTGAATGGGCAACTGTATCTTTCCTCCTCCACAATTAGCAAGGAGATCATGCTCAGCAGAACAAGATGGAGGAATACTGGGTGCCTTGCACCTGTTATCCATAACACCATGTTGAGAATTGACCACTGACACAATATTTCATATATGCGTGCTAAACTATGATAAAAAAAGACCACTCATTACAAACTAGCATGACTTCATTAAAGGGGTTGTTTCTATTTGCACTGCAATCATGTGCACTTCTCCCAGCCCATTTGTTGTGTCCTTCTCAGCACATTAAGTTTGGTACATTCATGTCTTTCGAAGAACTGGCAAAAAACTAACTTTGCCAGCTAATGCTGAAGCGGAGAGGAAGCCTCACTCCATCTTCAGACAACTGCCTCTGCAGCAGGCATGGAAAAGTGTCAGGGACTCTTTTAGGGTCGTATTCTGGCCAATGCCTATGCAGATGCACAAGGAACAAAGTATTTTTTATCCCAAGCCAAAACCTATGTAATTGAAATTGTCAATTACCACCACTAGTTTCCAAAAAAACCGCAGTGTGATTATCAAACAACGGAAGTGTAGTAATTGGGAACATGTGACATTACTCATGGGTGCAGGATTAGGCATGACCCACCTGGTCTAGGCTTCCTTTTTCTCACTTTCAGCATGACATTAACTAACATGGGGCCTGAGGCATTGTCAGCTTCTGACAGTGAAGTGTACCGGCTGCATCGGCATCATCTGGCATCCTCTTTTACATCTAATTTTATTCTCCTGAAAAGTCTATTATTATTATTATTGGAGCATGACAATATGCTTCTTAGGGGAGAGAAAAAAGCCCAGGGAAATTATTAATTCAAGCTGTCAGCAATATCTAGCTCATTCATATTGTTATGAAAAACATTTCACCTGTAAAACAAAACTGGTGCATGTTTGCTTTTTGATAAAGTATCAGGAACAAGTGGATATCTTTCTACTGGGGCAGTTTGTAGAGATTTTGCAAAACCCAAATTAGCATACATCCTCCTAAAATTGCAGTTAGTTACAAAATGATGGCTTTTCATCAAATAAAGGAATGTGTTGCATTTCTCAAATTAGATTAAGTGAAAATAAGTTCACATTGCAAAAGTGGTAATGTCATTAAATAATTTTATAGAACCAGGCCTGCTAATGCCTTGTGTGCTGCTGATGCACACATCATCTGCCAGTAGGCTTTCCACTTATACTTTAGCCCCTTTGCTGATTCTTATCAGTTTATCTGCTTAAAATGTGCTTTTATAAAATATTTTTTATTTCATATACTTTGATTCATCTTTACTCTCACTGCAAATTTCCTATTTAACTCCAGTGAATTAATATTTCAATACTTGCTGTACTTGAAGGCAACTGGCATGTCTTCTCCTGGACTTGTATTTACACTGATTTCTCTGGTGCAGTCCCTGATGACTTGCCACAATAATCAAGACTGAGCTGTTTGCCATGCTTCACAGAAGTGGTTAGTTAATGAAGATTTGTTTGGGGACAGGCTGAAGCTAATGGCATGGCTCATTTCCTCAATAAAAACTGCTGTTTAGTAAACTGTATTTGATGACCTCATGACACTCATGTCAGTCACCATTTTTCCTAGGCCATTTATTCTGATTTTTACAAATAATGGCTCTCCAACCATTCTGTTATACTGCTTTAGAGAAAACTAATGATATGTCCATAATTATTTTAATCTCATAGATTTTTATCTTTCATCTTTTGCTGCCTATGAAAAATGTAGATACCTTTTAGTTTGTCAGCCAGCAACACCCCTCCAGAAGTCAGACTACAGATTCTTCAGACAGTATTCCAGATGCCCGTCATTTATATAGCCACATTTTATATCTGCTAAAAGCATTATTGAATAATGTTGCTGGTCTGCAACATTCCCCACTGTGCATATGCATATTAATCACCCATGGCTGGAACAGTCATTTCCTCTAAATTTTGCTTATATTTTAATTTTTTGGTTTCCCCCAGTTGCACCCTTCTGGTTAGCATGAAGAACTCTCTCTTTCAATTCCCAGGCCGATGTGTTGTTGGACAAACTGGGCAGCTCCAGCAGAAAAGTGTCACTCCTCTCTGAAGAAAGGGAATGGGTTACATGCAGGAAGTGGAGAGACCAGTATTTCAGCTGTAGCAACTTGAGAGATTTTTCTGGGTTGCTACTAGTAAATCAGATTTTCCTTTTTCCCCTTTTTGTGTTTTAATGTAGAATTATAGTGAGGCTGTCTCAGCAGACTGGATATGTGTGACTTGTAGAAGTACAGCAGCCAAGGTCACCCACCCAGTGATGTACTATTAAACCACCATGTTTGCAACTTCTGTAATGAAAGAAATGGGGATAACTAGCACAGACTGCATTTAAAGAAAGATCATTGCTAATCTGCAAGCATACAATACCAGTGCTTTTTTTTTCTAGTTCTTTTTAACTGTATATAATTATCTTTCAGACAAGCTGTCCCTTTTCACAGCTTCTTGCTTTTGTTTCCTTTTCATCTGATTCTGTTTCATGTTGCTAGTTTGAATAATTATGTAACTGTTTCTGATTTTTGGAAAGGAGAAGCACTGAGATGGATTCCACTTGTATAGCTGGGCTCACAGTCCCTCTGTCACCAAATTCAGCTCCTGGCCCATGGGCCAGCAGTGCCCACCTAGATGCTATTTCACTGCACTCAGTAACATCCCCCTCCTTCTTGTTAAGCTATACACCCTGTTCTCTGTTGTGTTAATGAATCTTCTGCATCTTTTCTGAATTCTTATTTCATCTTATTGCCACCATCTCCACTTGCATAAGGCAGCAGTGAGAAAGCTCCAAGCCATGTGTTCCTTGCATAAACAGAAGCTTGCAATCAGAGAAGTCCTGTTGTGTTAGTAAAAACATGAGCATTTGAATCAGAATAACATGACAAGGCAGAGCTCAGGTCAGGCTGGCAATGAACCATTACAAAGCTGTTGCCTTACAAGAACAGCATTTGAGGTGAGGCTATTCTGCATCGCAGCTTGCCAGGGATGAATGCATGTGTGAAATACAGCGATTTTACTTCTTAAAATGAAAATTTCTGTTAAACAAAAGTTTGAAGGCTATTGAAGAAGTGCTGGTAAGACAATCCCAATACCCCTTTCCACTATCTAACCTTTAGGGGAAAAAATTACCAGGTTTATAGAACTCGGTCAGCCGCATCTCCATTTTTCTTAACAGGATCTTCTTTTTACATAGACTAGATTGAAAAAGCAGATTATGCAAGAATGTTTCTTCTGACCACTTGAGGAATTTAACAGCAGAATAATAACTAGTTCCTCATCCTGCATATAATTATGGCAAATTCTGCTGAGGGGATCAATTTTCTCCAGTCTCCATTTTGCCTTTATCTAATCATATTCAGCAGGAAGCTTTGCCAGTAATCTAGCTGGCTCAGTTCCACTTCATGATAGTTCTTTTACAAAAATCCCTTCTTGAACATGTTGTTAAAAATAAAGTACAATTACAGTATATTGTGTTCTTTCAACTTACAGATTTAAAAACGTAACATTTATGGCAAAAGTAAGGCCTGTGGTTCATTCAGATGCATGAACTGTGTGGCACAGGGTCAGGTTTTTTCATAACTGCATTTGCATGTGTTGATTTATTTGATTTGATGCTTTCAGGGAACCCTCCTCTTACTAATGGGTCAGAATTGGCCATAAGGATCTGCTTCAGCACAAGATACAAAACTGTTAACTAGGTTTAAACTAAACACAGTTCCTTTTACAAGAATTAAGTTGATAATAACAGCAGTAGTTTGAATTAAGTGTAATTCTGATATCTGAAAAGTTATGAGCTAATCCCTTTTTTCTTTCAATGTACTCTAACTGAAATGTTAAAAACTGTTACTGCACACTGAAGGCAAAGCTATTTCCGTAGCCAAAATGAATTTTGCCCTGAAATAAATACATCCTAGATTATCCTCTCCATATATCAGAAGTAAGCCCATTAATCTCATGTCTTTTGAAGCTGAGCAGCTAAGGATATCTGTGAAATCACAACAAAATCGTGCAGGTGTGCTTGGTGCTAGTTCCTCCATCGCCTGAGTGCCTGACAGGCTGCCATGTGAGACTGTGCCATGCTGCAGCTCACAGCAGCCAAGGCGCTGCTCTGAATTTCACAGCTGCAGACAATGCTGAGGACAGACAGTCCCGAGGAGTGAAGTTCAGCTGAGTGTGAACTGCAGCACAGCATGAACTGCACCAGGGCGCCCTTTGTCTTTCACTTTTCTGAATATCATGCAACTGCCTTGATACCATCATCCCCCTCATCTGCGAAAATGAAAACTGTTCTCACAATGTTTAGAAAACCAGGAATAGTGGAATGCTTGGAAAGCCACAATGAGCCAGCACTGTTGAAAGTGAAAGAGGACATTATCGGTTGCACCTCCTGCTTCCAAGGAGACTGACATCTGATCCTGGAAACAAGGAATGTGAAATGACATTTTTGATGTGGAAGGCTATTAAAATACTTCAACAAGTGCTCTACTTGAAATGTGCCTGTTCTAGTGCAGAGTTTTGCAAATTTGTTATTAACAATGCTTATTTTCTTGAAAGCTGTTGTTGTGTCTCAGTTTTGTGAATTTTTAATTTGTCAGCTTTAATCAATCTTGAAAGATTTCTAAATGGATTCTCCTGTTTACATTCCTTGCATCAACAATTTGCACCCCTAATTTAGTGCACAAATTGGTCCCAGGCAGAAAGCTGCAATATGAATCCACATTCCCCCAAAGGATACCTGCTTGTCCTTTTGACAAAGGATCATCTCAAACTGGAAATGGATAAATGAGAACTTTCTTGGAGGTAACTGCAAATGTGGGTCATAGCTTTCCAGCAGACCAGTGATGAAAATGAGATGTGGCTGCTTCCTCCTCTGACCCAATTGTTCTTCATTACCATCAGCAATAAGCCCTACTAAGCAGTACTGCAGCTCTCTGGCCTTTCACATTCACACAGAGAGAGATCACTTTTGCAAGGCCTGAGAACAGCTGGCTTTACTTACGCATATATGATCGTGTTGGAACAAAGGGAATCAATTAAAGCAAATAGCTAATGATTTCTTCCAGAGATCTTCACTTGATATATGGATGCCTGGTTCCCTTAAAGTCCTGTTTGTAGCAAGTATTGCTTCCTAGTAAAGAGACCAAAGCAGACTGTACGCACGTGCTGTCTTTCATGAAAGAGAAAGATAATGCATAACATGTTCAATAAGATCAAACCTTTCTCACTTGCTGAGGTTAAAAAAAAAAAACTCACCAGACCATGGTGATGTACTTTGTTTAAAAAAAAAATTTGGAAAACAGATGTTCAACTCCAGGGCCAGGTGTTTGCCTAAGCAAACTCTCTTGGGAAGCTGCAAGAGCAAATATCAGGAAAACAAAGTAGTCGCCCCATAGGATACCTATAAGCTGCTTGTTGACTCTTGAGATAGACAAGGAGACAGAATGGCATTGTTGTAAGCCTGGGAGTAAAAATTAGGACGGTAGTGACGGACAAGGCAAGAAGACTTAGGTGGCAAGCCACAGCAGGAAGAGTGTTAAACTGGAATCTCTAAGAGGACCAACCATGATCCCAGGGAGATTCAGCTTGGACCAGCTGAGAGAGAACCTCAAGTCTGTTATGCTTTGAGGTAGATCATGTTCATCCTATTTCCTATAGTGAGTTTGCCAAAAAGACCCAGAAGAGCTTTAAAACTTAAAAAGATAAATTTTACTAGACTTTAACTTGAAGTAGTTGGTCTTTAAAACACGGGAAATTCAAAGTGACTCAACAGGACAGGATGGAAATAAATAAGACTGGAGAACATTTTGATGAAGAAGCTGTGAGTGAAAATTGTTCAGGAAGGCAGGAGAAAGCTGCCTTGGGGAGCTGGATTCTTCCCTGCATTTGACAGAAAGCTCCTGTGTGGTGTTAAACAAGCAATTTCCTGCAGTTGTCGGAGAGACACAGAATCACAGATTGGGTTGGAAGGGACCTTTAAAGATCAGCTGGTTCCAACCCCCTGCCCTGGGCAGGAGCATGTCTGCCTGCTTTGAACTTGTTTCATAGGTCTCTGGCAGGAGATGCTTACTTGGTTGGTTAAGTGCTGAGGTAGAACTGAAGTCACAGGGAGCTCTTCTTTGCATGTAGGAGGTGATCACCTCCTACCCCCAATCTCTACTGAATTAGTAGCCATTTTGTGAAGAAATAGCCAACTGGGCTAAGTTAAGGCTTATAAGGGCTGTGATTTTTTTTTTTTGCATTTTGAGTACAGGTCATATATTGAGAGTATCCTCAAGGAAAACTTATGTATTATGTGCAGATAGATGGCTATATTGATTATACAGAAAAATATATAATATAGACTTCATAACTAATCTGTCTTCTGATTTCTCCCGAACTTCAATTTAGTTTAAATTATGCCTCTCAGTGTGTGGTTTCCTCTGGGATCTCCAGTGTTCGGATTTTGTAGCAATTTGTGTTAATAATGAGACTCTAAGTCATTTCCACCGTCATATGGAGTTTGTTTATAGGCAGAAGATGCAAATACAGATATGCACCATTGGGAATCCTACAGTACCTGACTCACTCTCAGAGAGGTCCCCCAATTTTTCCAATATCCAGTGTTGGTACATCAAGGGCACTTTTGTATGCTCTCTGTGCAGTATTTAATGGTCTACAGATTTAACCAATCATCCTAATAAAATCTCAAATATAAAAAAGCTATTTTTTTTTTAAATGCAGAGACTGAAAAAGGCTGGAATAAAGTTGATTCCATCAGCTGTTACCATTTTTCCTTTGAGATGCAAGCCTTATCACACACAAATTCACTAGAACACATTGTAAACAAGGTTAAAAATCAAGTATTTCAGGAAAGGTAAAAGTAGTGATAAGTAATGTTTAAAAGAAGGCTTAAACTTTGCTGTTTCAAACATATTTACCATTTCAGAGAGCTTCCAGCTTTAGCCTTAATACCCTCCCAAAATGTTTCCTCTTTAAATTTGGCTCTACCCCCAGAAATAATTTCCTTCTTGAAACTGAAAACAGCAGTGACAGCTCTTCTGCATGTTAAGACGTCACTGCTTAAAATCTGATATCGCATATCCCTGCAGGCTCAGAAACTGGAGCTTTATATTGCTGCAGAAGGTTGATCTCCAGCTGCCTAATTGTTCTGTGCAGCTGCTTCTTTCAAATCTTTAAGGGCCTGATGTATCAAAGTTGAAATTATCAATTTCTGGCATGAAAAGCTTTCATAAGTCTTATATATGTATATGTATATATATATTTGGTTTTATGATTTCAAAGCTTGAGCCATAAAGAGTTGAGCATGTAGCAACTGTACAAGAAATTCTTTGAAAACTGAAATTCAAAATTTTTTTTTTGGTTTTTCTTGTAATATGTCTTCATTCAGAAAAGATGGAGCTTCAGAAGACTCGATCCAGTGAAAACTTATACCCCCTGGCATTCACAGAGTGCCTTTTGACAGTATAGTGTAATACAATACGGTGTTGGCGACAAAATATGTTTCTCGCACAGCTGTTCCCTGCATTCAATTACTTGATTTCAGTAATAATGAAAAATAGCCTGTCCAAAGTAGTGTTTCATAACACACTGTAAACAATGTAATTTGATCTCAACAGCTTTAGGATGGTCAATTAAACAGAAAGTCAAGCCACCAGCCACCTGTTAAATCCCTTCACTATCCCTCCATCATCAAGAAAGCTTGTCCTGTGCTCAGGCTCTCCCAGGGTCTTTTAGAGAAGGTGAAAAGCCCAAGGGACTGTTGGGAGCAGAAGGAGGCAGGGAGGCTTGGAAGCCTCACAGAGAGGCTCAGCCCTGTGGCAAGCCCAGCTAGAGTCAACCAGCTGCTGACAACAGAGTCAGTGCAACTGCATTAAATATCTGCTGAAATTGCCGAATTTTGACAGATCTGACAACACTAATCATGTGTTTCGTGTTAAAAGCTTGGGATTTGACATAGTGATAGACCTGCATATCTTAACTGAAGGTTTTAACACTACTTTGAAATAGAAAGGAAAACATCCTTGCGGATGAGGAAAAGTCCTTAATTCCTTCTTTGTCTCAACCTTTAACAGTAACATCAGTTGTTCTCCAGGTACCACCCCCTGAACTGGAAGATAGGGATGAGGAGCAGAGTGAAGCCCCCATAATCCAAGGGGAAGTGGTCAGTGACCTGCTGCATCACTTAGACACACGCAGGTCTGTGGGGCTGGCTGGGATTGCCCAAGGGTACTGAGGGAGCTGGTGGAACTGCTCACTGAGCCACTTTCCATCTTTTATCAGCAGTCCTGGCTGGTACACAAGCAAACTGATTGTATCATGGTGCTATACTTTTGATGTCCTGTTGGTTCATTTAAAATCCTTTCTCATTTTAATCAGTCAGAACAGAAAGGTGTAGCACCATGCAGGTAAGCATGTCAGCATGCAAAATCTAGTAGAGCCACTCTTAAAATTCTGTCATTTTGCTCTTATCCTCTTTTTACATAATGTACAGAGGGGTCCTCAGGTCATAAAAAGCATTGACACATCCATAGCAAATAGCAAGTTTCATACACCCTGCTGCAGGTTATCTAGGCTGTATTCCTGATTCACTTAATTTGTTCTAAAGTTGGGGTTTTTTTAGAACAGAATTTAAGATGACCTAGAGTTTATTTTTGAAAGAATAACTACATCTGTGCCTGTTCCTGCAACCTAAACTAATGAAATCAGACTAAAAATCACTTGGGAGTTTACACCTTCATATTGATTTAGAAATACTTAGAACATGAGTTGAGTTGGAATTTCTGTGTTTCAGCCATAAATGTAAATGTAGGATTAATTTTGACTGTCTCTTCTGAAGGGAAACTTGCCAAATACAAAGTAACATTGTTTTGAATGATAAGCAGGTGCTTGCTGCTGTGAAATTTTGCTGAGATTAGGAGTAAAAAAGTTGAAGGGACAAAGTTTCCAAAGCATTTCACTCCCATATTTGTCAGTGGAGTGAATCCTAAAAATCCACTGCAGAGAAGAGGTAAACAGATGATGTCTGTGACTCAAAAAAGGGAGTGAGATGTTTGCCTGATATATAGACATACACTTTTACAGGGCAATATGGCTGAACTAGTTTATCAGCAACTGATAAACTGCTGTAACTTGTAAGGTTTGTCATTCATCTTGTTCTACTGACTGCCTGGAAAAATAATAAGCCAATTATGCTTGTCATGTGTCATCTTAAATTCCAGCTGATGACTTCTGCTGACATTAATTTTAATATTTTGAGGAGATTTTTTTCTTCTTCTGTGGTTGGTTATACTATTATGCTATTTATGTCCTCCATGAACTTTTCAGGTGGGAAGAGTCAATTTTTTTAATACAGAGAGATAATTAAAAATAACTTTGTCCTTTCTTTTTTCATGTATCACTAGCTGTTTCAGAATCCACTAAACTACAAAATTTTACTAGTTACGTACATCTGTTCTTTGTCTATATGCCCACTCTTCTGTAAAGTGAAAATCTTAGACTCCACCCATACATGTATCAAAACACATTTGCACTTGTGATAGTACTAACTTTCAAAAATTACTCCATAAAGATTTTCAGAATGGATCTCCTTAGTCGGAAATACGTCAGAAAAAAAAATCATATGGTGATTTCTGAAATTTTGCTTCATTGCTACTGAAGGAAAAAAGATTCATTTCTTTTCCTCATCAGACTGTTACTATTTCCTGATGTGTTCAGTGTTGTGCATTTATGGCTTCAAATACCCATTTTCTTTACTTTTATGATATATCTTCATTATTCCATTCCCACTTATAAAACTAATTATGATAGTACTCAACACTGACATTGTATTTTTCATCCTTTCAACAATCCACAAATGAGAACAGTAAGGATTATTAGCCCTGTATCACTGAGGAAAAAACTGAAATAAAAAGGGAATTGGAGCTTGAGTTTTACTCTAGTCCTTCTGATTCTAGTCTTGTGAGTGCTGATAACATTAAGCTTCCCATCTGAATACTAAAGTTTTCTTTTTCTCACAGTAATAGCATATATTCTATGGTTTTAAATCTGCTTCTATTTTAATTTCTGTTCATTTAACCTCATTTCAATTAAGATTTTTCAAAATTGTTTGAATATATATAGTTACCTTAAGAAATTCTCTTTCAATCAACATTAAAGCAGTGACTTAGGAGTGAACACACAGATTTTAACAGTTCAGAAACTGAACAAAGGAACATATTTCAAAATATAATAGTTATGCTTGTCTAATCAATACACTGCTAACAAAGATTGGGAAAGTGATTACTTAATTAAGATTTGGCAGACTAGAGTTGTTTGTCATCACCTAGATGAGGACTAAAGAAAGCAAGGATGCTCCCTCTGATGGCTGGACTTTTGATCCTCCTTAGAGAGAGAAGTAGAAGAGATGAGGTTGTGGTTTTTTTATATGCATTTGTACATCTGCATGAAAAATTTTGTTCAGCATCTTCCTAGGGATCTTGCTTGTAACCTTGGTGTTATACCTCCCCTTTTTTCTGCTCACCAGATTAAACCTGGTTCTGTTTGCCATCAATGTTTAGAATCTAAATCTTTATGCAAAGAGTCAAGTAACCTAAGTGTTTTACATCTATCTGAAGTTTCTGGATTTCATGTGAGATGGGAAGATTAGCACTTATAGTTGATAAGTTAACTTTATTTCCTAAAAATGGATTAAATCCTTGAGTTTCTTATTTTTTGCAACACAAATGTTTGCACTCATGAGAAAATTCAGCTGACATCGTTTTGGGAAATCAAGGAAATAAATGGCAAAAACAGCTGTAAGGAAATTAATATTTGGCTAGTTTGCTTGGAGTATAGTGAATTTTTCAGTCAGAGCAGAGTTTCTATCTGCTACAACCATTAATTTTGCTGATTTACTGTAAACATTTGAAATTACATAAGAGAGCCTAATTTCCTGCCTTTCTTTTAGAAATAGTACTGCCTGATTCCCACATGCAGCCCACTTCAGCTTGGAGTGTTTATTGGTACTATTTATTGTTCTTGTTAAGCCTGGGTGGCATTCTTTGAGCTACCACACATGTGCTACCACAGTTCACTGCAAAGAGGGACCTGCAGGTCTGTGAGGCATCCCTAAAAATCAGAAGTTCAAAGTTGCTTAGGTTGAGAGATCGTCAAGATCCCTTTCCTCAGACTCTCGAAACTGGGAAGTTTGTGTTCTGGTTTGTGATTCGTGAGGTATAGGTTATAATGGGTAGGAAGGAAGTGCAAAATTATTTGATTTTGTAAAATAATGAGTTCCACAGAACTTCAGGAGCAACTTTAAGCCTCTTGTAGTGACAAGATCAGATAAGAAGCACAATGAAACACCAACTCGTGATGCCAGAGAGCTGTGCTGTTCAGCTCAGGTCTGTGTATCCATCATCCCCTGGGGCAGCTGCTGTGAGTCAGCAGCTGACCCGGAGCCCAGGACTGATCCCTCACTCTGCCTGCTCTGATGGCTCAGGAGAGGGGGAATAATATGTCTGTGTAGGACAGATCAACATAGAGGGGTTTTTCCCCTGTCCATGGATGGGGGGAAGCACCTCCCAACAAGGACAAAAAAGTAAAACATCCCTAGACATCAGGAGTAGAACCAGGATCTGTCCTGCTGACAGAACAGCAGACCCTACTCTCTGTAAAAAGCAAACCAGGAGAAATTTCTGTGCTTGGTCTTTTGGGGAGTGAGTGAGGCAAACTGGCTGGGCTTGGACAGACAATAGGAGGTGAACTGATCAGCAGATTGTGCTGTTGTATCATTGGAACCTGTGCCTCAGCACTCCTCCCAGCTTGCTAAAAATTCCTGATGGCAGTGTTCACATTTGCCAACAAATAAAAAGATCTTATAAGACCTTTTAAAAGATCTCTTTTTTTGAACTCTTATTTGCCATGTCCTGCAATTAATGCAGTTTATGTCATTTAGGATCTTACATCTGACCTGATGAGATTTCCATTCTAGTCATCACCTTTTGTCATGATTAGATCATTTAAATCAACATGCTGATCTGATTAAGTAATTCTAGTCTCAACCTCTAACTCTGATTTCAGGTGGCAGTATCTAAAAATATATAACCTTACAGTAATGAAACTCTGAATAGCCAGTAGCATATTTGTAAGTGTCCAGGAGCCAGTGCTAGGGGGCTTGATTACTACTGCTGAGGTGAGAATTCTTCTTTTACTAGCTTGTTTTAATAGTCCAGGAGAACATGTTCTTAAATCATTCTAGACAACTAAACTTCATTTTCTGTTTTATAACCCAAACAAAAAATGTCATTTTACTTGTTTCCTGTTAACTCTCCCAAACATCTTGTGCCTCTGCCTTGGCCAAACAAACAGTCTGCACACTGTGGTTCTGTTGGACAACTAGAAACTGTTTACTCATTTTGTTGACCCAGTTCCAGCCAAGCAGTAAATGTGGAATACAAAAAATTCAGACTGTCTTGGTCAAAGTCAGAAGAATCAGGTTTTCTGTAATATTTAGTTGTCAGTGCCCAGAAAAATGGGTGTGAATACTTTCCAAAAGAAAAGCTTTAAAGAGCATATGTGATTTTGAGGATTACCATGTGCAAGAGGATTATTATTTGAGAGACAAAGGGAATAAGAGATTACAGCACATTAAAAGAGAGTTGGTTTACATCAAAGGTGTAGGATGGTTACACGCTTTGTATAATACAAGGCATTGGCCAGGGAGCCAGACAGTTGGGATTTAGATTGAGCTTTCAAGCTCTTTTAGCTTTTCTGATTTCAGCTCTACATAGCAGTGTCTGAAATATGCAAAGATGTTTGCATTCAGAAGTGAATTAAGCAACAATAATCAGCTTACAGATTTCTGTTCTGTGATATGCTGAAGAAAAGGGAAAAAATCCAGACATTTAGGTCAAATATAAAAAAAACCTTTGGGCTGTTTGGAGTGAGCATCCATTTGAATGATCGCAGAAAGAAATTTCTACTAAACAGCCCATCAAAATAGCCTCTTGTCTTTGCCAAAATGCATAACTCAAACATTTAGTGTCTTTCATCTTGTCTTGAGATTTGTTTTCATCATCTTATTACAGCTGAAATCTGAAAAAAAATTATTGTGTACTTAAAAATTATTGTGCAATATATATATTTAAGACTAAAAGTTTAGATTTTCTTGTAAATTTTAGATTAAGAAAATTGACAGCATATTATGGCAATAGATAGATAATGTCTGGCCCAAAGGGCAGGAGCTTAATTCTTTTGCATCTCATTTTGCTTCCTCTGCCTGCAGATGTGAGCTTGTAACTTACTTGTAGGTCAGATTTGAGCCTCAAAGCTGTGACAGCATTCCTGTAAATATGTTTGCAGCTGAATGACAGTTCCACATTGTCTGTCCCAAGAGCTGAGCACAGCAACTCATTAACTCTGAACTATCATCCAGCCATTTCACATATCCCTATGTGTATCCCACCCCTCTCGGGACTGGATTGGTAAGTTCCAGCATTCATCGAATAAAGCATCCAGACACATTTCAATAAGCCTACTGTTCATGTGATTAAATAAATGCAGGGAGCATGTAAACGAGTCTTTGGCAGCATGAGCCCTCGGCAGCAGCGGAGTTCGGCATTCCACTTTTCCCGATGCAGTGATGTTCCCTTCAGACCCGAGCGCCACTGGGGCCGGCCCTGTGGGTGCAATGGCCTCTCTGCCCAAAGTGTACAATGCCACCGGTTAAGGAAAGAGTGTTTATAGTTCATACATCATCTGACAGGGTTTCCTTCCTCTGGCAGGGTTTCCCAGGGCTGTGGCTGAGGCAGTAACAATAGCAGGCAAACACCAGAGGGAGTTATTGTTCTACTGCAGAAAGGAGTGCCTCAGGACACAGTGTAAATAGTGCGAGGTTTCTAGCCAACGAGAAAAGTTCAGGTGACATGACTCTACAAAATGTAAATGGTGAAACCATTAATTCTAATGATGTTTGAAAGAGTTGGTGTTCTTCACCGATTTTCAATGCTGACTCCAAGGTACTGCTTCTTTGTACCAAGCAGTTGCTGCATAACACCCACTCACCCTCCAGTAAATTTTTTAAATCTCTTAACAATACTAGAACCTTGCAGTTCAGGGTCAAGAGCCAGATGAGTAGGCAATAAAAGAGTAATCTTTTTCACTTGTTTATTAAAGGATTCTTTTCTCCTGGTCCATCCACACAGGCCCATACTCAGTCAGAGTGCCTGTGTCTTGACTGGTAAAGTCCATGTACCCTCACAGTCCTGGTTCCACAGAGTCCTGCATGTGGAAAATGACCAGGCTTCAACCATCTCCCCATCTGATCTAGTCTTCCATGGAAGGAAACTTGGATACACAGATAGGAAAGAAGCAAGAGGGTTATCTACTTACTGGAAATAGGCTGCCCTTTCAGCAGCTATATCTGCATTTTATGCCTGCTAAAAGTCTGGCCGCCTTCTGCCGATGAAGTTTCAGCTGGCCAAAACCAGGAAAAGTGCATTCCCTGGGCTGTCCATATAGAGGCTCTTGCAGCTGCTCAATTTGCAGTAACTGTTTGAAAGAAAACACACAGTGAGCCCCAAGGTGAATCTATGCCAGTATCTTTTAGGAGAACATTTCAATGAACAAACTGACCCAATTCCATTACACTTCACACAATGCTGGGGCAGGTGGAAAGCTTCTCCAATTCACTGCTGACCTTCCAAGACAAAGGACTAAAGTGGAGAGTCACTGTCTGCTTTTTCCGTGCATGTAATGAATGCTTCTGCACTGACTGCTTTTAGTTTCTGTTATTGAAACGGTGCTTAACTTTCCACAGCCATTACACTGAGTGTCACCTGTGGAATATGAAGCAAAGATCAGCTCACCTGTCTTTTCAGCAGAAGACTTCAAAGTTCTTTTCTATTCTCAAAAGGGTATTCTGTAAACATTACCCTTTCATTGATGAATATCAAAGTAAATCCCGGCTGAGCCCAATGTTAAATTGTATATCCCTGGCTTTCACAATGCTGCCAAGGTGAAGGATTCTGCAACAAAACTATTTTTCCTAACAGTTTTATTGCAGGTGTGTGAGATCTAATGGAGATGAGCCTATTCTCTTCTTAGGTGTGTCAGCTTTACAGAGCTCACCAGCACAAAAAGAGGATCTTGGCATTGTTACAGTGGCGAACATAGAAGACGCTTCATACATCCGGGTGGATGACTTGCATTGTCAAGATCTTTTAAAAGATCTGGGCGTTATTAGAGGTGGGTGTTTCATTGTTGATTAATTAAAACAGAACCATACATGAATTATCCAGGCAGTAAATCTTTTTCTTCCGATAGGTAAGAAAGAACACTGAGAGAACTGGAATCACAGTCTTGCCTCAACTACACCAATCTGAATGTAGAGGAGGAGAACTGTATTTAGGTATTTGATGATGTAGATAGATGAAATTCTCAGAAATCTCTGTGCAAACCAGATGTTCAAGTAGGTTTGGTTTTACAACTCTGTTTAAATATCAGTATCTCAGTGAAGTCGGGTATGATTCCTTGCTTGCAAAGTAACTCATTGCCCCTCATTTTGAAGGTAAAAATCAGTATAAATTTGATACTTCCTACAATATAGAGAGAAGTAAAAGTTATTATAAAATCAACTTCAGATTAGGAAAATAAAACTCCCTGGGCTGTTCTCATAGTCAGTGTAAAGACAGAGGCTCTCTGCACACCTAAAGTCAGACTTTAGTGGTAGCATGCTGTCTTCAGAAGTGATATTGTCATACAGTATCCCTGGTCCTGTTTCAGTTTCTTTCTCCCTCCAACTCTGCTAATACAGCTGTTTTCTGGATGCGTGCTGTGAATATGGATTTAAATTTTAAAAAAATAATAAAAAAGAGAGAGAAAGGGGGGAAAAACCTGCTACCACTGAAGACAACTACCATCAGATCTTATCCTTAATACATGCTCTGAAAGGAGCTGAAGTGATCCTTTGTGAACATTCACTGGGGACATTTCCATTACAGACTTTTAAACACGTCCGTGTGGCATTTCTGTGTGACTTGCTTGCAGCTCCTGAGTAGTGCAAGTGTTTCTTCTGCAACAGCATTGTAGCACTGAAGTGATAGGAAATAACATTTTTTCTACAGCAGCTTTTATGATGAATCCTGGTGTTTGGCCTGGAGAACATCAGCTTGCTGGGGAATGGGTAGAAGCTACACAGGATCTTGTGGCTGCAGCAACTGTCCTCCATTAAGCACAGATATCCAAAACAAATTATTTTATAGACCTGAAGCAATATATTTTCATCACCCAAAACATAAAACCATGGTGAATACCTCTTAAGACCAAAGTGCAACAGCAAACGTTGGAGCCGTCATATTTGTGAAATCCAAGAGCACTACAAACAGTTAAAATCTGAAATGCCAAGCATGACTTACATTCAAAACTAATCATTGTGATGTTACCTTAAAGCTCAAAAGGCTCTACCAGGCAGGTTGTAGGGACAGCAGAGGAGGCATTTGTAAAATGAAGAGTCATTTCTCACTAGGATCTTTCAGGATCTGGGTCTGTGAAAAGAAATCTTCAATGGTAAGAACAAGGGAAAAAAAGATCAGCTTGCCCTTGGGAAAATACAGCTTGTAAAGCTCATATAGCTCTCCTTTAATAACACATTTTTAGATACCTGTGCTTTTGAATGCCTCCCACCCTTTGGAGCCCCTTCATAAGGACATGTAATCTATGATAAAATTTATTTTAGTCACATCAGTGCATGCCTCTGTATGTCAGACCACAAACAAGGAAGAGAAGCACTGGATAGTAGTCCCAGTGGCATCACAGGGACTGATTTCCAAGGGTAAAACTCTCAGTCACTCTTACAGCCACCTTTTACGTTCTCTTCATTTCTATCTGAACTTGTTACATCAAGGTATCAAGACACTTCATTTGATGTTTGTGGTCTTCTGAAACTGAAGCCCTTCTACCTCACCTGAAATACAATGTCTATATTTCTGTTACAGCATATTTTCCCTATCTCAGCTATGTTCAAACCCATTTTCCAAGGTAAATCCAAAGGATTTGCATATTAAATAACTCTTCACTCCTTTGAGTCCCCTGAACAGTTTATTCCTCTAATTTAAGTAAAGGATATTGCTTTAGAAAATTTATTGGATGCCTTCAGAACTTGATGGAACTTTATCGCTGTTAGTCTGTCATCAAAGTCATCAAAGTGTTTAATCAATGCCTGCTGATGCTGAGCTATTAGCATCCACTCATCCCCTTTACTATGATACCTTAGTTACAATTTTGCAGCTGAATTTGTTTCAGAAAAGTTTCATAGGCCTCAGCCCAGGATTTGCATGAGGTTACTGACTCAAACCATGTTCAGGTTAGTCAGGACCAGCCCCAGAGGTAGTTCTGTTTTGCCTCTGCTGTGTCCAGTCTAATCACTGTTACTCACTGGAGCCTGGATCCACGATGGGTCCTTTGGGAACCCAAACTGTGTCTAGCTTCTTTTGCTGAGTTGGAGAAGCAAAGGTTTAAGTGGTCCATCCCAAATCCCATCTTACTTACACTTTCTGGGATCCTTAGGGAGGTGTTGGCTACAGAAAAGACAAAATGTAAGCAGAACACACTTTTGTATATAAGTTGAAGGGATCTCTTTAGAGTAATGTGATGGCACAGTGCAGTAACAATCTCCATTTCCATCAGTCTGTTTTCCTTCATCCCTAAAATGACACACAAAACACACCCACTCCAGAATGTAGCATGATTCATGTGAAAGTCTACCCTTGGCCAAGCCTGTACTTGACAGCTCTTGTACTTTGCAGAGGGTTATTTCAGGGGGCAGAGGAGAGAACAACTGTGACTGGAGCTGTTTGTATACACACAGATGTGTATTCCTGGGCTAACATTTCCCTGCCTGACCTCAGGAAGACTAGATGAAACACAGAAGTAGCTGCTGAGCCAGTGAGGCTCTTTGAACTGATAACCGTGGCATGTTCTGTGATGTGGTTTGCCTGGAAACATATTTGTTTCTTTTGAAAATACAAAATATCAAAATGACATCAGTTATAGTGTGCACTGAAAAACCTAGGCTGAGATGGCAGGCTGTTTTAGTCCATAAATGATTGCAGATGTTTGGGTGAGGCTGCACAACACGAGGCTTTTCAAATGTGTACATTTGGGGAAGGAAACTAGGGACATATATAAACATGAACATATTTGTTATATATTGCAGCCTGTCAGCTGGTCCCATTTCAGACTGGCAATTATTAAAGATGTTCAAAAATAAGTGGAAACTATGATAGCTGCAATGCATCTGGTTTAGTGAGTGTTTTCTATTTCTGACTCTATAGGCTTTCCTCCCTTTGTCTGATGCCAGTTACATACTAGACACATAGAACTGTCAACAGGCTGAAGAAGAGGCCTAGGAGGTATACTGCTGGTTTCTATTACCACCAGATTGCAAAAGCATATAGCCTGAGCTGGTTTTCCAGCAAGCTAAATCCCAGCTCTATGTCCCAGGAGCCTGCTTTGCTAAGTAGAATCTGAATGGTACCAATTTAGAAAGCTTTCTAAGTATGTGATGCCCTTTAAGTGAATGAGTCATTTGCCAGAGTCACAGGCATGGGAACAGGACAGAAAGAAGAGCTACTAGACAAAGAACTACTGGCATTAGGTCTTCCTTCTGATCTTCAAATTTGGGCTATTTGGCTCTGAATTCCAGAAGGAAGGTCCAAATGGTTCTTGCTGACACAGCATCAAGAAGGTGAGTGACGATGGCTGCTGGAGGCTATGGACACCTGCTTCCCAGACATAAGAAAAAACAAGTCATGGTGTGCCTTCACCTTCAAAAAGCCAATGGCAGGCAAAATCTGTCACGACAAAATTATTTTTTGTGTCACCTCTTTGGGCCAAATTGCAGCTTTTTAATACCTGGCCATGTGATAATTCTAACAAATCCTTCAGCTGACTTGTCCACCTTAACCCTCTATGCAGCTGTGGGCAGAGAGTGAGGGCCTTGCTGTGGTGTGTTTCCAGTTGTTCTGCAGCATTATCTCTAGTTATGTGTTTTGCTCCTGTAAACCCAACTGCTGACATCTCTGCACTCCTGCATTTATTACTGATGACAAATTAAAAATAAAGCTTCAAGTATTAACATAGCAGACAATCTCATTGTTCAGTTCTCTTAAAAATTAAACTGTCAACTACTTTTTCGAAGTTGTCCTTTTTAGGAAACTGCAACTTCTGCAATGTGCAGTTGGAAGATGGATAACATAATTTCTTTCCTGATCAGTGTTGTTCTTTTCTATTGACAGACATTTTATTTTAAAGTGTGGGTTTGATACAAGTGTGCCAAAAATGCTGAAATTGAATTGCAGAAGGCCAGGGAAGAAAATCTGTTGTTTTTACAAAATGTGCAAAACTATTTAGATGTTTTGTTTTTACTCTATGGGTTCAAGAAGTAATGATGAAAATAAATCAGAATATTTTTTTTATTAAAATAAATTAAAATCTACTAAGGAATTGCAAAGGATATCACATCAGACTAGTAAGTAATTGCACAAAATTGAGACTCTCAAGTGAAAAAAAATGGGTTTCAGGTACATAAATTCAAAAAAACCTCTATAAATATTGATTGTGTGTGCTAGAAGCAAAATTTAGCCAGTGATTTCAAAACTCATTCCCGATACTCTGTTGTTTGTTCTTTTCTCAATACAACCAACTTCATAAATATGTTTCTATTTAAAATGTCTTCTCAAAGTCTGAAAGCTGGGAGGTGAAAAAAGCACGAAGTCTTTGCAGGTTCTGTCCACACGAACAGCAGCAGACAGCATTGTAGATTTAAACTGGTGCCCCAAGTGGCACCAGGGACTAAGGGTTTCATCAAGAGCAGAGTTATTCATAGGAATAACTGAAAACTGGTGGGACAACTCACATGACTGGAGGATTGGGATGGATGACTAGAGGCTGTTTCAAAAAGACAGACAGGGCAAAACTGGAAGAGTCTCACTCTTTGTTACGGGGAACTTCTGATGCATAGAAGTCAACCATGGCAAATGTGACAGCCCTAAGGAATGCCTTTGGGTTAGATCAGAGAAGTTATCTTCAAGGGGGTTCTTTCAGTAGGCAACTTCTACTGACCTCCAAACCAAGACAATAAGACCAACTAAGCCATATTTGGGTCACTTAAGCAAGCTCTGGAAGGTGAACAGAACCTGGTTCATGTGGGTCACTTCAGCTGTCCAGACATTTGTTAGAAGAACAGTACAGCAGCTCACATGTTATCCATCAAGTTCCTGGAGTGCCTAAGAGGATTACTTCCTCATACAAATGTAAGAGATGTGCCAAGCAGGAATGAGGCACTGCTGGACTCACAAACCACGAAAACCTGCTTTGAAATATCCTGGTCAGTGATAGCCTTGGCTATGTGATCACAGTATTGTGGAGTTTGGGATTTGGCTGGGCATGCTGAAGGTTAGTGCTAAACCAAAGGGTTTAGACTTTAGAAGAGCAAACTTGAGCTCACTCAAGGCTCATGTGGCAGGCGTGTCAGGGGAAAGGGAGGGAGGTAATGTCCTCTGGAACCTTCCATGGAATAAAAACATGTGAACAGGCTGGAAAGCATCCAGAGAAGGGAAACAAGGATGATCAAAGGATTTGAAAGTCTGCCATATGAAGAAATAACTGGGTTTGCTTGGCCTTGAGAAAAGAAGGCTTAGGGGAGACCTAATCTTGCCGGGGACCGTGCTTGAGAGAAGCTGCCACTGCCATGCAAGTAGCATTAACACAGAGCAGCAAGTACCTGATAGCAAGATGGAAGCATTATTGAGACAACAGAAGTGCTTGGTTGCATTAATTTTATTGCACCATCCTAACTTCTGAGTCAGAACTGCCAGTGTCTTGCCAGGTTGTACTCTCAGTGGTGATGGTGAGCATCAAAAGGAAGGGGAAACAACAGTGCAAAAGCTGTTGTGCTGCAAAGAAGGTAAAGTGAATTTTTGGTTACGTCATGCAAAAACATACAATTCTGCTTCATAACCATAACATGTTTCTGTGCTTCAAGTGATGAGACTTTCACATTCTGGCTGGTTCTGGGGTAAGATGCAAGCCTGGGTCATGTCCAAGCAGAATTTACCTGCAGTGAGGGCAGTAGCATGTTACACCAGCAAGGAGTAAAGATGTGAGGGTGCTGGAGGAAATTCTCTATACTCTGGTTGTTTTGGTCTGAGAGTTGAGAAGCACTGCTGCCTTCTTGTTCCCCTTTCTTGGGCAACACCACAAATCAAGCAAGCTGGTCTCCACATCACTCTAAACTAAACTTCATTGGGATTATTCTGAAACAGCTCATTCTTTAGTAAATGCCATCTTGATGACATTTGAGGTATTGGTCTGGAAGCTATATTAGGTTTGGAATCTGTATTCTTACTTTAATCTCTCAGTCACAAGAGGTAATAGCATTTAAACGTTTGGAGGAGGGCTTGCTTGGCCAAGGTGCTATGCAGACATGGTAGTTCCCCTGTAGAACCAATAGGTTTGCTTAATCCCCCAGTGTGCCAGAAGGGGTTTTATGAGGCTTTGCAAGATGTAATCCAGAGGACCTCATGGGTTTTTTTCTCCTTTTTGTTCTGCCTTGGACAAGAAGATAATTTCAGATTGAGGCATCTGTAGCATATGTTTTCTGCAGAGCTGGTGATAATAGAAACGTTTCAGTGAGGTCCCTGTATGAATTACGTCACTTGTTTTTTGACTCGGCAATCAGAGAGGAACTAGCAAGGAAGCCTGCTGTCAGTGCTGGAGAAAGGATGTAGGTCCTGGCAGCAAGCCCAGGCCTGCTCAGCAGATCAAAGGCTCTTCCCTTGGCTCCCATAGCAGCCGGAAAAGCAGCTGCCCAGTACCCTTTCAGCATCCTTCGTTCCTTTCTCCTCTGCCAGCAAATAACTTCTTTTTGCTCCCCACCTCAGCAATAGTCCCTTTTCTTTCCCCTCGGTATCCTGCCAAGCAAGGTCCATTTATGGAAAGTGCTTGTGTTTACTACCTGCAGATCCCAGGGCCAGCCAGTGGGAATGCTCTGGTTCTTACATGCTCCTCCCTTCTCGCAGATATGCTCCCAGCTGCGACTTTAACCTGGAAGATGAGGCAAAGCTGAAAGGAACAAGCCATGGTTGTAAACCACATGCCATTTTCCAATCCAGCCTGATGGAAGATTTGAATTTGGAAAAGTACTTTTTGTGCCAAACCAGCATAACAGCCATGCTTTGAAACTCTTCCCACTCACCTCCCAGAAAAATAAATAATGTGGCTTTTTTGTGGGCTTCTTCATGGTGGTTTTTCCTTTTTAAATACATGACTGCCTTCCTCCAAAGCTATTGCTTGTCAGTGCTGCTCCTCTCTGTCCCTGTTAACTGGTTCCTTAGAGGAGGTTTGTCTGCCATGAAAGGACAGTCAAGCAGACATGTCAGAGAACTGCAGACTCTGCAAGAAGAATACTGTGTCTGCTATTACACTGCTGTTTCTGCTTCAGTTACACTATGGGCTGGTTGATGGGAGCCTTTAAAAACAGCAGCACTGAGCTTCAAAGGCTATGCGGCCCTTACATACCAAATTACTGCTAAATAGGGGATGAAAGCCTGACCCTTGAGTGCCCCGCTGGCAGTGTCTGCATCACCAGCACCTTTTCCCCTCCCCGGTTTTGAGAGTTGATCAGCCCAGTAGTGGTAGGTGGATAAGCTGTCTTGCAAGAGTCTGCTAAAGGTCTTGAAAATATTTTTGTAGTTGCTTTTGTAAGCACTGCGAGGCACTCCAGCCTGCAGTCACAGCCGCACTGTGGATACGAGGTTTTCCTTGCTCTGTAAGCAGTCCCCGAGCTTGGGTTTGCTGACTAATTATCTGCCATCATCAAGATTAGTATGGGAGCAATGTTTTAAAATATCTTTGTTCCTAATGTGAGTTTCTAATGGCTATTAAAACTGTGAGTGTTTGGGAGCTCCTCTGGGGAGGTCTTCTCCCTGTGTTCACACACTGCTAACACCTTCATATGGGTTTGCCCGCTACAAATTGCCAGTAATTAATAAAATTCTGTATAGAAGCATCAGAAACAGTTAAAGCATGCAATTGCAGGCTGGCCCAGTGCCTAGCCCAGCTGCTTGGTAGACAAGCAGTTGCCTCAGTTTCTCCTTCAGTAAAATCAAGAGAATATGAGACTTAGTAATGTTTGTCAAATGTTTAATGTTTATGGGTGGGTGGTGGAAACCACTGGAAATGACAGGTGTGGAAGCAGAACAGGTTATTTTCCATAGCTTTGCTTATTATACCTGATGCTTTTATACAGGAATCTAATTTTCTAACTCATCTTTTGCATAAATATGGCATATTAGACAGTAGTGGCACTGCTGGGGGAGTTGGAATAAGTGGAGAGAGTGAACTGCAGGATCATTATCACCAGAAATACATATCATTGTTTATTATCATACCTCCGAGGCACAATTATTCCTGTAAATTTTTTTCTCGTTGTCCTTAATTGTTCTTCTACCTTCTACCTTAAATGGGTCTTCTACCTCTGTTTCTTTATTATGTGTATTGCAAAACTCCTCGTGGGTCCAGTGAGGCACCAGTACCACAGAAAAGCAGTGGAGCCCCTCAAGTATGTGCAGACTTTTCTTTCCATCTCCATTTTCTGCCTTCTCTGCCTTTATTGGCATCTTCCCACTTGCCTCTTCTATCCTCCCTGTGAGTCTGGGTTTGCCTTTACTACGACTGAAACAAATAATTTTCATGAAACAAATATAAAGAAGGTGGGCAAAACACTCTCTTGTGCTTTGTTTAGTAGTACAACATGCAGCATTATAAAATATCAAAACCCCCAATGACTCTGTAGGAAAATTCAGGTAACAAGTGAAACAAATGGATACCTGGAGTAACCATGTGGAGGCACCAGGCAGGATTCAGTTCAAGACTATGATGTGTCTTTATCCCAGGAGTGATATGAGATAGTCATAGGCCCTGGACTTCAACAGTTTTTAGAATTCTGGAAAATTAATCATTACAGTAAGTTTTTAAAGGATTTCAAGGAGTGGGTGAAGAAAGTAATTTGTCTTGAGAGGTCAGCTCAGCGCTTTCTTGATCCTTCTACTGTTCCGGCAAATCATTTATGAGGGCAAACTTTCAGAAAACTCCCACACAAACTATGCTAGGCAGAGCCTCCCAAAAGTAATATTACTCTGCTTTTATGCTTTCCAGACCTAAAAAAACAGAGACTGTAATACCAGGGTGGTACAGGCCCCACTTGAAACTGTGAGGGCTTCCCTTTTCTGAAATACTTAGTGAATTGTTCAGGACTATGAGGATGTTCATTTCTCATTTAACCTTGCTTTTATGTGTTTTGTTTCTGTGATACCCGATACAAAAATCAAAGTAGTACCACAGTGTGAGATCTTTTCTCTTTTGAATTACTAAAATGGAATATAAGTTTTATTTTTTTCCCCCATTAATTTTTCTGGTTGATTTTGCTAGTTTAGAGCAGAGGTTTGGAAGGTTCAGATTTAATATATTAAGAGAAAGGAAAAAAAAAGGGAAAAGGAGGAATTTCTCCCTGCACATCAGAGGCCCCCAGAAAATCTGGGATCACCATACATGACTTCTGGAAGGATTCATTTTAACGTGTGTTCATTGGTTATGAGGTTTCCCCTGGTCTAAAATACTCCAGACTATTCACTGTCATTTGTATGCAGCATCAACTCTGAATCTGGAAGTATGATGTGTACTTAACAATAATGAGGTGTTAAAAAGGAATTTCTCACTACTTAAAATTTGGGTTTCAAACAGTTCAGCTGCAATTGATTTATTACAGGAATATTAGTTTAATTCCAGGACCAGAGCTTTGAGAGTTTTTTAACAAAATGTAAAGATTGGCAATACAATTGGGATTCTGAGGAATAATGGATAATTTCTATTATTGTTTTCTACATGGCCATGGCCATTTTCCCATCATATATGTTAGCACATGGTGAAAGGGAATAGTATAAGAGGCACAAGAAATAACTTTGTGCTAATTTTCAGCAAGAAAAACAAAAGCAGGTGTTGAAAAAGTTTTGTGTAAATGAAAAGTGCATGCACAGAGAAAGTAGATATACATGCAAGAGAAATGTACCTTTTTTTTTATTTGCACATAGCATGAACTGGTGGATTTTAATAAAGCTCCTTCATCCTAATTATGTAATTAGCCGCACTTCACATGGGCTGCGAGGCACCTGGAGAAACTGAAAAGAGGTGAAACAACAGGGAAGGTAGAGGTTATGGAGAGAGGAGGGGCTGAAGTGAAAAAGAAGTAATTCAGGGGGACACAGGCTTCATCTGCTGTGTTTCTCATGGAAAAATTGTCCTCATCCTTGCCAGCCTTTAAACTGGGAGGTTTTAATTGTGGACTCAAAATAAGAAACCTGTGGTTTTTTCATTCAGATGGGCTCCCTCTGCCTACCCACAACATCTGTGAAGCAACTATGGTGTTCTAAGCTCTCCCAAACCTAGAATTTTACAATTAATTTTCTGGAAGAGCTACTTCAAACAAAATGACAAGGTCCTATATAAATTGCTCTGTAAAATGTAACTTCATGAGTGTCAAATATGATGTTAAAAATCCCACCGAATCTATCAATCCCCCAGTTCACCAAGAAGATTTGATTTTCCTTGCCCAAGGGGGTATTTACCTGGCACACAGACCTGCTCCTTGTGCCCTTACTCACTCCTGCTCTAGGGCTGTCTGTGTCTTCTACGTCCGTGTCTCAGGAAGACAGTGTTAGCTGTTTGCCAGAATTAAAGCAGACATGGCTGCAAAAGCACTTGCACACAGCAGCTGTTTCAAACAAGCTGCTGTGAAGGAATTTCTGCTAAAAACAGAAGAGAAAAAAACTAGCTGGTATCTCCAAATACTTTCCCCACTGCAGCAGTCAGCTGAGGAGGAAGGTCAGGAGAGAGCAACGTAATGCTGTTCTCAGATAATGTGGGGTAAGGGGAAGAGGGTAGAAGACACTGAAATGTGTTCATAAAGGAGTGAAGGAAACCTCCAGACACACAAAGAGGAGAAGCTAATGTGCCTTCAAAGTACATTTAACGTGGGATTGCTGACATGTCATCACAAGCACCAGCATAGAGCTATTACATGGGTCACTGCAGGGACAGGGTTACCGTGCCCTTCTGTAATCCTGTTGGATTTATTTTATATTTAACTTTGCCGTTGAATTCCACCTTGTATAATGTTTGATTTAGGAATAAGTGCTACAGCATTCCATTATTTTTAATTTTCACCTGGCAATAGGACTTGTAACCCCAACTCCCCCATACAATTTTTGTCTGAAAAGTAACATAAAGTCTCTTTGAATAGTATCCTTCACTCTTTACAGGTATTTTTCATGGGAAGTTCAAAGAGAGCTTTTCATTTCTCAGACATTCAGATTGTTTTTGCAGGCACTTTACAAAAGTTTCCATTAACAAATAAACAGTAAGAGTCAGGTGTGATGAAAATTGCTCAGCCACAAACCATCAACACTGAATATGCTAAAATACAGTTGAAGTGAGTTGCTTAACAAGTGCTAAAATCTGACCTAGTTCCATAAGAGGTGTTACAGAATAGTGCTGCATAACAAAAAATGCCAAAAAAACTTTTTCCAAGCTTTGTGAATAGTAAAAGTTGTGACTATGTTCATTATTGGTTACAAACACTTTTAGCCCAAGCTTCTTCTTAATACAGTTTCACTGACAAACTCACAGCCTTCTACGACTCAAACCACAGAACCATCTTCTGTCTTCTTTTCCACAAAAAAAAAAGTGGTTTTAGGAGCATGCAAAAAGAAAGTAAAAAGCAGCAGCACCTCAAACATGATGTCAGAAAACTTGTGGCAAAAAAACAAACATCGTACCTTCAAACTTCCATTTCTCATAGCCGGATTTTGGCGTGGATATGGAGGGAGGGTGTTGAGGCGAGGTCAGGGTCTAAACTGCATGTGCTCCAGGCATTTGCATGGAAGCTGGTGAGCCCTGGCTCACCTGGGATCCTGGGAAGCAAGATTCTCTAGGGATGTTTCCATTGAAGGAACACACAGCATCAGCAGGTCAACAACTGCCTTTGTTGAGGACAGCTGACCAGCAGCATTCACTAGGTCCATCCATAGTTTCCCCTTTGGTGACAGTATGAAGAATATCCCAAAAACACCTGTGCCTGAGCTCTGCCTCATCTGTCTGGGTCACTTGTGCATGAGGTCACAGCACTGAGCTGTGCAGGTGGTTGTTAGGACACACACTCTGCGCAAGACTCACCAACTACAACTTGTTAAGCACAGAAGTGATCCCTGTAGCTTCCTGTGTTTGACAGTGGTGGCCTTGCATCAATTCAGAGTTTATATACTTCCTCAGAAATTCTCTTACTAATTTTGAAAGTTTTAAAAGTAATGGATATTGCTTTCTGCTTGTTGATAAATACATTGAAGACTGTGAACAAAATGCAGACAAAATGCCTATGGTGCTTGGGGCAGAACCCATTATATTTGAAGAAGTCCTTGGCGTCTTCTGGAACAGGAGATATCTTGCTATTTTTCTTTTTTATTTTTAATGTATCAGACTCACAAAAGCAAGGATCTATTTACAAACCAATCTGAACAAATAGCTCCAAAGACAAAACGTAATTGCCTAATGATCGCCACTGTGGTAGCAACAGAAATTTAATTATTAATGGTAAGACTTCATCTCCACCATTTTTGCAGGCTAATATGCCTTGTGGGATAGGGAATGTGCTTCACTACGGGTTTCTCTTAAAAAACAAATGTAAACCATGTGCTCGTTCAGCTCAAGGTCTTTACCTCAGAAATAATTATGTCCATAGCTACACACTGCCTGTTAGCTAAATGTCATTCAAGGTCTTCTTTGTAATATTAGAAGCATGAGTAATACCAGATTAACCAAGTTCCTGAAAAGTATTTTGAGGGCTATTCTTTAAAGCAAATTAGGTTGTGGGACATCATTCAAGGCAGAGAGGACACTGGAAACCTTAAGGAACAAAGCAGTCTTCTTTACATTTACTGTAGGGTTGTCTGTGTGTTGTTAGGTACAGAGCTTTTGCATGTGAATAAGAGCATCATGTACATGAAGAGAGAGCAAAAAAATGAAATTTGGGGGGAAATTTGTTCAAATGGTGCCTACACATTTGGGCTCTCCAAGATCGAGGGTAGCAAGCGCGCAGGCTGAGGTCCAAAGTTCCAATGAGATGCAGAGAGGGATCACAATACTCAGAAATACAGCATCTTATTTGGCAGGAAATAAAATACAGAAGCACAAGTGTGTAAGCATATGTATTGTGTTAAGCGTGTGTATTGTTGAGTCCTTAAACATAATTGCTGGTAAAAGGGGATTCTGCTATAAAGAAAGAACTGTATCTCTAGTCAGTTCTTTGGCAATTTAGCTACTCTCTGTTTCATCAAATAGGAGAGAGATTCCCAAGGATTGCCCTGACAAGGGATTCCCTCAGACCTGGGGACATTATCCAATTGTAGTTTAAAGAAACTTGAGTGGGCATGAATGAAGAAAGACAGAAGGGAAAGAGTGTGAGGGACCAGCATGTGTGTGTGAGAGAGAGCTGCTCTTTCTTGTAGGAGTTAAGCTGGGAAATGATACCTGTCCTTAGGTTTTATGGTGAGTGAAGCCCAGTGTTGGGTCTGGACCTGCTAGTTTAACCCTTGCACAATCAGATCTGACCTTCTGATGGCAGCCACATGGCCTAGATTCTGTGAAGTGGCACAAAGCTGGCAGCTCTGCCTTGCAGTGTGGCACAGTCCCATATCAGATCACCCTACATACAGGGCAACATTGAGTGGTCCTCAGAGGGATATCAGTGTGTTATGCATCACAAGCTGCCTGGTGTCCTGCTGCAGTGACCCCCCATTCCCAGAGAAACACCTGCTCATGGCTGGTCAGTGTGGCAATGGATATGCTGGAAAAATCATGGTGCATCCTTATTGCACAACATATGTGTACGCAGTCACAAATCTGGATCTATTTCTTTTCAATTTACACCCGTGTAGTTCTGTTGACCTTGGTGGATTTATCCAGGTGTATGTCAGGCCGGAATCAAAGCCGCTGCTCTGTCAGTGAAAAGGGAGTCAGAAGCTGGGCTGGTGTGCTAAACAAAACACATGATTACTAGGAGAAATGACTTGGCAGGAGTTGAAGCACCAGACATACAGAAAATGTTTGCTTTGAAATTCCAGAGACTTGACTGTCCCTTTGGTTTTTTGGAATGCTTTGATTTAGTCATGTGGGGTGGGAGCTGGCTGTAACCTTGCAAGGGCACTGGGAACAGTACCTCTTGTGCAGCTACAGGAGATGTGAAGGGAATTAACTGTCAGCAAGCCTCAGGGAGACAGCAGATGTATACGTGGTTAAGAGAAGTTTGGCTGGCTTGTAAAATTTATTTCCACCACAAGATCAAAAGTGTATAAAATATGTAGTCCTTGGATATGTAATGTATAACAGGACATAGTGTGAGTGAGGGAACAGCAAATCCATTGCACGCAAATGGCTGAACAGTTTCACTCTCAATTACTTGAAAGAAGGAAAAAAGAAGGCTCCTGCAGTTTCCACGAGTACAAATTACACGTGCCCATAAGGAACTCGGGATTTGGTGCATTTTAATAATCCATTTTATGATTCATTTTCAGAAGTAAACATTCCAAGCCAACTCTGCTTGCTTTTGGGTGCAATTTACAGGACAACCCTTGCATCAGCAGAGTGAACTACTGACGCAAATCTCCTTGCTGTAGTTGAGTGCTCGTCCGATTTACTCGCTCCTTTACTCATCAGTTAAAGGTAGCTTGCGTACATGTTCTGCATCTACTTAGGTCACTAGCTCAAGCGTGAGTGTAGATTGTGCTCCCCCAAAAAAGTTCCAGTGTCAGAAAAGCAGCAGTGGGACTGGATGCTGTTTCCATGTTGCCAGAGGCTCCTGCTAGGCTCCTACCCCATTATGCATCCAGGACCAAAGCCTACATTCCTGGTGTACACACTGTACGGTTAATGAGGTTTGCAGCAGAGGAGAGAAAAAACACCTGGCTGAAATTTCCTCACAATAGCTTCAGTAATTCAGCCCTCTTTTGTAGCTTTTGTGTGTTGTTAATAAGTGGTTCCATTTATTTTACATTGTTACACTGGCATTTTTTTCTTAGGATGATAATAAAAGTAGGATGAGGAGGAAAAAACACTGATTGCACACTTTAAAAGTGGATGTAACAAAAAGAAGGAAAAATTATTAATGCTGTAAAAATGTGCTTATGCTCCACCTTTTAATAACCCAAATATGGAGAAATATTCTGATTAGATTTTTTAAAAACGTGTTCCCACTGAGAAATCAGCTGCTTCTTTCTGATTTGCTTTAGTCTCTGAGAACAGTCACATGTACAAACCTCACAGAAGATCTCTGATGATCAAATTGGAGGGCACAAGAAACGTACTGACCAGGGAACCAGCACAAGCCAGACTACCCATGAAAGCTAGATTTTCTCTGTATGGGACCTCTTATCTGAGATTACTCATTTGATGTAACCCAGGGGATTTTTACTGAAGTGAGTTTTGCTGGAAAAGAAGAACAGGTAGGCTATCGTCATTGTTGATTTCTAGACTCTAGGCTTGCTAGTGTGAGGCATCTGCCCATGCTTTTGAATCTCCCTTGATTGTGGTTTGGTTTGGTTTGATTTGGTTTTGGTTGATGCCACCCAGCATCCTAGGAAGGTGGTTGATGCCCCATCCCTGTCAGTGTTTAAGAGGCATTTGGGCAATGCCCTTAATAATTTGCTTTAACTTCTTGTCAGCCCTGAAGTGGAAAGGCAGTTGGACTAGATTGTTGTAGGACCTTTCCAACCAAAATATTCTATTCTATTCTATTCTATTCTATTCTATTCTATTCTATTCTACTCTTTGGCATTCTGTTTACTTAACATTGCACTTCACTGTAAGGTCATGGTGAACCCTTCGGTGAATAGAACATACTTTTAGAGCACAACTCTTATGAGGAGGAGCTGAGGGAGCTGGTGTTGCTTAGCCTGGGAAAAAGGAGGCTCAGGGCAGACCTTATTGCTCTATACAAATGCCTGAAGGGATGTTATAATGAGGCTCATCTCCCAGGCAGTAAGGGACAGGACAAGAGGAGATGGCCACGAGTTGTGCCAAGGGAGGTTTATATTAGATATTAGGAAAAATTTCTCCCCATAAAGAGTAGTCAGGCATTGGAATACACTGCCCAAGGAAGGGGTGGAATCACCATGCCTGGAAGTGTTCAGATGATATGTGGATGTGGCATTTGGGTGTATGATTTAGTGGTGGACTTGGCAGTGCTGGGTTAATGGCTGGAAGTGATGATGTCAGAGGTCTTTTCTAACCTTGACAATTCCATGATTCTATGAAAAGGTTTTAAACTGTGTTAGGAGGCAAGATAGGAGTTACAAGAAGCTGATTGCTTTTAAGAATTTGGATTTTAAGGAATGAAAAAGAATTTTATTTTAATTGAAAATTGACAGTTTATTTATGGTGAATTCAGTTGCCCTAGCAGTGTCTCTGGGAACACTGCAAGCCCTCTGATGATGAGTGCTGCAAACAGCATAGTCAAACATGTCCACAGCAGACAGGGAAATTGGATTTCATACATAATTCACAATGTGCTAGAGCAGTTCCATAAGGTCAATATCTATTGTTAACTCAAAGGAAATCAGAGAGAAAAGAAACAAGCATTTGTTCCCCTGATCTTAGAAAGAGCTGTCTACAAACTGCTGATTTCCACTGCACAGCAGTACACAAACAGCAAAGTGGAGCTCTTCTATGTATAGACAAGCAATGCATTTGAGACAGATAAACTCTGTGGGTAGAATAATATGTCTTTGTCTCCAGATTTTCATCTCAGAGCTCCACAAAAATGGAGAAAAGAAACTAAATACAAACAGGGGCAACTTTGTGCAGCAACATGCTGAAGTTGTTTAGCATTGGGATTCCTCTTGCCTAATTGGCCATCCAAAATTAGCCATCTGGGCCTGATGTTCAGTAAAGGGAGGGAGGCAGACATTGCCAAAGGGTAGTTCATTCCCTTCAAATACAGCTCTTGTAAGGAGGGTGGGATAAGTTACTTGACAGAGGGCCTGTGGTTTCCAGGTATTTATAGCCATTTATACAGGTTCTCCCAGATTTTTCCTCTTTTTGTTTTCTGGATATATTTGCTAAGTGGATTGTGAGTGTGCTTTGTATTTGTTTCGGATTTCCTTTTGCAGCGAGGAACTGAAATTATTCAGATTGAAACTGCTCAGCACACAGGAGCCAAGTCATAGCTGGGATTTTGAGACAGACAGAACTGCAACAGGACATAAACAGCATGTTGGAAAACTTCAGGCATTTTGTGCATACTCTGTGCAGTGAGTAGGCACTTAGGGATTTTATCCTTCTGGACAAAAAGGGTGACATTTACTGCACTGTTATAGAAAGCACAACAGCACATGCACAAGAGATTGGTGATGCATTGAACGCTGAAGCAAAAATATGGTGTCCTGAGAGTCTGTAGGAAAGTAGGAATTCAGCTGTAATCACACCTGTTTGGGGAAGGCAGTGAGGCTCAGGAAGAGCATCTGCAAGGCTGCAATGTGAGGCCAGGCTGGGGAAGGGGCGGAAAGCTTGGAGAGAGGCCACAGTAGAAAACACAGTGAGTGTTTGTCCTGCAGACAGAGATGTGGACACCCCGAGGTAAAGGGCTTTTTTTTCCTTCAGGAAGCATGTTTTTGTTTGCCTAGATGCTTGTTAGAATGGAAAACTGTCCAGGAACAGTCAGGACAAAGTCAGGAGAACAATGTGTGAGCAAGGGAGAAGGGAGTGGTATTTCTATGAGCAGTGCTCACATGGCCACATACGGGCTAACAAAAACTGAAAAGGCAGCTATTTTCTCTCTGGATGTAATATGAAAACCATCATTAATTAAATAATGCTGTCCTTTTTTTTTCCAGACTAGCTTAAGCTGTAACAGAGTGTAATCTCTTGAATAATAAATATCCTTGAGTTTCATGGAATGTTCTTTAACTACATAATGATGCATGTCAAGAAGAAATCTGTGGCTCTCCTTGAGCATCTCCAAAGTTGTTTAGATTTGCCTTTTTAACAAGGTTTTAATGTAATCACTGCAGAGAAATATCATAAGGCAATGGTGGTTTGCAGATGGTCTGGAGACCATATTAAAATAATAAAATCATAAACCAGAGAGTTAAAACAAAGGCAAGAAGAGTGCCAAGCAAGCCACAAATGTGTGGCAGGAATTTCATTTGCAAACACAAGGGATGGCCCACAAAGGCCCACTGATGGAAGTTCCTATGAGTTTTCACTGATTTCTCTGGCATTTTGCATCCACCAAAAACCTTTATAAGATGTGAACAGCTGGGAAGGCAATGTGTGGGTCTGTGTGCTTTATCCTGTGGTGCAGGGCAAGGAAGTTAATGCATTTTAGCAAAATCAGGGTCCCATCAACAGTGGACAAGTGGAGCTGGTGAGTTGCCAAAGCTGCCACATGCGGTGTGTCATCTTCCACAGAAAACAAGCGTGTTGCATGTGTCCTATTACCTGTTTATTTGAATGGACAGTGGAGTGGACTCACCTCCCTGCTTCACCTGCAGTTCTGGCAGCACGAGAGAGCTGCGAGAGGTGCTGCCCCTCAGGCTGGGTTACAGCTGCTTGGTGGCACTGGAACAGGAGTTCCTGGCATACTGGTGATCTGAGTGTTTCTGAACATAGAGTTAAATGCTCACTTAACAAATAGTCTACAAATAACAAATAGCCTCAAATGCTGGTCCTTATTTCAAATTCAAAGCTGTTATGTTTTCGTGAGTTCCAAAGAGAAATATCTACTCTGTACAAATTACCTTTTTAACCCATAACCGACTAATAAAATATTTATAGTCTTTATATTCTATTCAATAGCACATCAAAAATTACAAGGTTTTGTGTGTTTCTCCCCTCCAAGGCTGTGCACTAAAATGAGCATAAAATGGCTACTTTCCATTATGCTCTAGCCTCCTTAGTGACTAATGGATTCCATCCACAACAGAAAACAGGTCTGTATCTGCATTCTGCAAACAGCTTTCCTCCGAGCAGCCAGACAAAACCCACAAGTCTGCATGCCTTCAAACACTGGGATGTAAAAACTAGGGAGGTCATTTTATTTTCTAAGAGAAGCTAGCCTGAAAATAATTTGTGTTCTTTTTACCCTGTGTTAGACACAGATGATTAGTCTGAAAGGTAAAGAAAATTCTCTTCAAGAAAATGAATCTATTCATACTTAGATGAGCTATTCTTCTGCTTTGGCAACCTGTGCAAATGGTAATCTAATCATGCCACAGTATTAGTATCCAATATGCTGAAAACTTGTAATTCATAGCTCAAGGGGAATATGGAAGATAGTTGAGAATCCAGTAATTACAGGGCTGGTGTTAGAATGAGCAGTGAAATAATGTGCATTATTTTGCTCACAAGCAGAATTTTTTTTTTAGCCCGTAGTGAGCAACTGAGCTGCAGGCTTTTTGTCTTTGACAAAAGGCTGTAGGACATCTGGTGCTATTAACTATAATTCTCTCCATGTCCCAGTAACACCTTTATAAAAATAGATGCACATGCATATACACTTACCTTAAAGCTGAAGAAAACTATTTCAAGAAAAAACATTTCTGAGTATATCTCCATATGCTGTTTTGTGAAGTGAAGAACTGGCGAGGGACTAATTGCATTTGGATCCAAACCAGTTCATGCTGGGGACACTGACCTCTTTAAGCTGTGGTGTTTACCTGTAGGAAAGGATCACCCGGGCAGCTTCATCCTTGTCTAGAAAGGACAAGGACACTGCCAAGGCTTTGAAGCTCTTCTGCTCACTTCCCATAGCATTTCAGTTTTGAGGTTTTAGCCCTTTTATTACTGCAAGTTCTATGTGTTTTCATTTAGTGTTGGTATTTGAGTCTGCATAGTCAGTGTTACAAGATACTTTGGGGCTTAACATGAAAGCTGTGGATAGACCAAACAATCCCTCCCAGTGTCATCTGCTGAGGAAGCTGAGAATGCTACCCAAAAGAAGCATCCCATAAAAAAACCCTGAAGATACAAATCAAAGCTCGGGAGAAAAGTATGCCTTGAAATTTATTGCATCATGCAAGATGAGAAGAAAAGCAAAAACCAAAGGCAGAGTGGAAGATGAGCATAGCTTTGTATGTGTTTGCATAGGTGGCTGTATTTATGTGTTCAGGCAAGTACAAGCACACAGGTATTTATTGTACTTGTGGGCTCCTCCTCCTTGCCCCGCAATGCGGTGCCTCGCCCACCTGTCACCCTGGTGTGCGTTATACAATGCGGGGTAAGATTTTCCAAACACGTTTCCAAGAACAATAATGCCATATTGGTTTTGTTAGAAAACTGCATGTGCACAGTAACAATTCATCTAGCCTCTGCCTCATCTGGCAAAGTGCAGAAAAACGTTGTGCAGTCAGGAACACGTGTTAATGATGCAACTGATGTTAAAATTGTCACGTAGGATGCATTTCACACATGGCAGGCTGTGGAAGGTCATGGTCGTGGGAAGCTCAGTTCTTCACCGAGTGGCACACAGCAGTCTGAAGAATGTGAAATATAGCTTTTTTAACCCAATTTTTCTTTTGGCAACATGTCATTTATAAGGGAGAGGGAAGTATTGTCTGCTCAGTTCTCCTTAGTGAGGCTAATACCATAATCTAAGAGGTCTTACTTTTAACTTATAAAAGTAGAAGTGAGGAAAAGAAGGCTCTGGAACATTTCAGAGCAGCTTAGGACACAAACTGTAATGCTAACTTAAATTAGAGTGAATAGTGCTTTCCATCCTGAAGGACTCCTAACATGCTAAGCGATGGAACAGGCTCCCTAGGGAAGTAGTGGACTCATCATCCCTGGAAGTGTTCAAAAACCAAACAGATGTGGCACTTCATGATATGGTTTTAATGAGTGGTATTCAGTTGAAGGTTGGACTTGATGACTTTGCATCAATCTTCATGATGCTATGATTCTGCGCCCAACAGAGATCACTTCCATCTTGTTATGTAAACATGGCAAGGTTTGAAATTATTTCTGTCCTGAAAGGTTTTGCACTTTTTCCTTTATCAGTATAGGGTTGTTCATAAATAGAGATACTTGGTTTGCCTTATAAGAAGCATAAGGCTAAATTTCACTTAATGTGCTTAAAAATAGAAACAAAGGGATTTCAGACTGGCCTATATAAAGAGCATTAAGGGTATGCTTTTCCACCTTCACATTTTAAACTTTTATATAAAGAAATGTTTCTATATTTTCTGAATTATGAAAAAAATACTAGAAAATAATAAAAAGGACAAAAATTCCTAGACCAGTGACTTTTTACTTGGCTCTAGGGGGTTAAAAAAAAATTGTTCCCAAGAAGAAAATAGGGAGGAGAAATATGAAGCAATCTTGTCCTGTTGAGATGACATTTTTCTCTTGATAAGCAGGTCAGATCAGCAGGTTCCCAGTCTCAAAGAAAACTGCTGTGGTGGCCTACTTGGCTGTTAATACATAGCACATTCAACACATGTATAGAAAAGTCAACTGAATGGGATAACAAGAAAAATATGGCTCACCCACAGGCCTGAGCGCTAAATTCAGGAAATCTGCTGAGAAAGTTCCTCTTCACTTTTTAAGTATATTTCACTCCTGGTGTACATGAATTAAACAGCAGTTTTAGAAACAAAAGAATGGTGTTGTATGTGTAATTAGCTGCCTTTGAAATTATTAAAATGTATTTGTTCACACTTTTTCTAATCATTGTGCAGGTAGGGGAGTCTGTGCCCTGAGAAATCTTAGACAGAAACAAGTTCATGTGCACACTTTGTTGCTGTTTTCTTCACCGAAGTCACTCAGCCACAGTATCTTGAATATTGCACTTTTTAGTCTTTAAAAGCTGAAGGGAGTCAAACCTGCCTGACCTTTGACAGACTCTGAAGAAAACAAAGGTTGTTGGAGAAGACTGCTGGCTCAATGTGCTGTACTTCTCTGCAGTAAAGTCTCTCTCACTCTGGAAATTCTCCAAAAGCACTGTGGTTATTCCACAATAGCTCTTCAACTGGATACCCTTAATCTCAAATAAAAAACGGGGGTGTAGTGATTCAGTTTAAACCACTTCCAAAATGCATAATTACTCCAGAGTAATAGCTCTTCTGGAAAGAGTCCAATGAGCCTCAACCCATCCTCTCAGCTGGGTGCAGGGCAGCCATAGACGATGTTGCTGTGACCTACAGCTATGCACACTCTGTGTATCCTCTTACATCTCCTGTGATAAAAAGTAAATGATATTAATATTGTTAGTAACTAGAGCTGACTGATGTACTCACTGGAACTGATTTTAATCTTGAATTTTAATTTTTTTTTTCCCAGTTCCCAAGTTGTTTGTGAACAGTCCTCATTATTACACATGTATTTGTTTTTCATTTGTTAACAGACAGTTTAGGAAAAGCAGACCCTGGCCTGTGGATTATTCATCATCTGTCCATTTTAATTATTTGCTTTCTGTGCTCAGTGATTGGCATTTGACAGTGATGCTGCTCAGACTCTGTAATTTGATGAGAATAACAAATAATGAATAACCACATGTTAACCAGGCAGATAAAGGTGCTGGTGTTAAGACAGACATTCTTGAAACATCCATGCAAACAGAAATTGAGGTCATAGAAAGGTTTTCAAGCAAAGCAGAGATGAATGGAACAGCCTGAGTTGAACCAGGTTGAGAGTTGCTCTGCTCAGCATCCTTGGTTTTGACCAACATTTGCAGCTATTTGTATTAGTGTATTTATTTATTTATTTATTTATTTATTTATTTACTTATTTATTTTTAACTGACCAATTTGGACAAGAGGATCCAGACTTGATTTCTTCCCCTTTCTTTCACATCCTGTAAGCCTGTGGTAGCATCTTCAGTCAGAGATTTGGGTTTACCCGGTAAAATATCAGAAATGGATTTCCGATCCAAAATAAACACCAAGTTTCTGAAGGTAATATGGGAGTGTGATAAAAGGGTCTTACTAAAGGGATGACTAAGAAGAGGAAGTTTCAGGCTGGGGCAGAAAACTGTAGGGAGAAAACTCAAAACTTGGAGCTTTGGTTATAAATTTGATCTTTCCTGCATTTCATGCTTGGAGAGGTCTGGAGTGCTATCTACGTGCATGTGAAATTGTATGGATTTGTAGGATTCAGTTTCCAAAGATTTTCTATTGACCTTGTGATCTTCAGAAAGCATTTATGTAGTCTAAAGATTCAAAAGGCCTAAATAATTTGAAGTGTCAAAATTTGTTTGGGCTTATTTGCTTTCTCTTCTTGTGTCTCAAATCGGTGTCCTGGGTCCAGTTTTTAACTTAGCCAGCCCAGAATGTCTGGGTTTATCTTTTAGCTAAGTCACTACAAAATGCATTATTCATTTTTTTACATTTAAATAAAGGTGAGAAATGCTAAAATTATTTTGCTGTTTAGGGGTTAGAGAAAAGGGAGGTGCTCATGATGAGCACTAATTCCAAAATCTCTTGCTAAAGTAAACTGTAAGTGGAAAAATAAAATGAGTGGTTTGGAGAAAGAAAAGTTTATTCTCGTGGTTCTATACTGTGACAATGCTTCTTGTCCTTGTGAAAATTATGTAAAATAAACCCATGATTTTTGCCACTGGAATGATACTGCACAAATTCAGGGTTTCAGGATCACGATGGCAAGTTTTAAATTTTCCTCCTCTACTAGACTGATTTTTTTAAAATAAAAAAGAAATTAACAAAAAAATAGGAAAGAAGTCTGTCAGACTATTATCAGGCATGCAGTGAGTGTGTCCAAGGAAGATATGGGGGTTTGTGTCTGACATTTCCTACAAACTGTGAATCTGAATTTCCTCAAGGCCTGTATTACAGGCATTTCTTTAATAAATGGAGAAATACATGGAAAGAAATCACAATGTCTTTCACTCAAACCTTGCTTAAAAGTCACACAAGACTGGTCTGTCCTCTTTCATGCATGCCAGGGCTACAATCTTTCTTTATCTAAATGACTTCTGGGTGCTAATTCAGGACTCCCAACAATAAGTGATTTTTGTGCTCAGATTTATTGAAATGCTCTTATCTGTACACTATAATGACTGTAAATGTGATGTCAATATTTTTTGTGCTCAGGGCACTTGGGCTGATCATTAGGAATTTTTCACACTGAGAGTATTTTCAGCTGACTTGTTGAATTATTAAATAGGACTCTTGTCATAAAAACAAACAAATAGCTGAAAGGATGAGGTCACTCATGGTGACCTCAGACCTGTCACTGAGCAAGGATGTGACTTGTTCATTTGAATGTAAAATGAGAGGATAGAAATCAGGGTTTGGTGTAGATTTTAATTCCTCTGAACACCAAATATGTATTTCAAACTTATTTTTTCATATGTGTTGTTCACCAAACAATCCAAATTTTTTCAAGTTAATTCAAGAAAAGTGCTGACATTCTCAAGCCTCTGTTTTGCTATTTTACCTGAAATTAGGCCAAAGTATAATTTCTTGTGTAAACACTTTGTCTACATTTTCTCCTCATTTGAGATGGGATTGGATTTTCCCCCACAGTGCTAGAGGATCTGCCCTGACAGGTGACTTTTTGCAGGTCATCTGATAACCTTATCAGCAGAGGCAGAACTTTTGAGCTGGGGCATAATTCTCTCTCTCAGGTGACAAGTCACTGTTCAGCCTGGAGCACAGATTTAGCTGTAATTTTCCTTCTTTCCTCCCTTCTTCCTGCTGCAGGCAGCTCTTGCTTTTGGTTTTGGTTTGGATTTTTTAGGAAATACACGAGCATAACTTGCTTGTTTTAGACATTCCTGCTTGGATTGGAACACCCCAGAAGTGATAAGTGTGCTGAAAAATGCAGTACGGGCTGCTTAAAAACAAGTCAGTACTTCCCTGTCTGAACAGATGTTCTTGCTCAATAGGCACGTGATACTTTTCTTCCTGAAACCTGGTTTTCTACAGTTATGTTTGTAAGTATTTGTCTATGAGAATAACATAGTGTGCTGTTATACCTGCATAGGTCTTTTGACCCCATAGTGTTACAGTGAAATTCACAGTAAAATGGTTTAAATCAATTCTTGTGGTGCTTCATGGTACTTCATAGTAGCTAAAAAGTTGTTCCCATTGTTTTTTTCAATCACATTCTTCTTTTAGTTGATATTGGCTTTTATTTTCTTATCTTTGGCATTTGTACAGTTTCTTCCCAACATCTATCCGATTAAAATACAGCAGCCCTTCATCATCACTGTCATTTGAATAACTTTTAACTCTTAGCCAAACTATTTAATACAATCTTATATATCAAGTAGCATAAAACAAGATTCTCAAAACTCAAATGTTGAATTTTGAGACAATGATGTCAAAGAAGTAACGCTTTGATGGCACCAGGTACTGAGCAAATAACTTAAACATATACTTTCTTTTTAAGAGTTTGAAGAGATTTGGGTTAGTTGCTGGATCAGGTGACAAAAGTGCTTTCTGCTGTGAGGAATCACAACCTACACTCAGCAGCATCTTAAAGTAGTTTGATTAATAAAGTAGGTGGCTACTGTACCAAAAATAGTAAATCCCACCTCATATAGGCTGTATTAAATTCATTTGAATAGTCTGTGTCAGAGCAATGACTTTCTTGATTGCTTAAAATCTTCTGAACAGCCTTAGGGTTGAATGACATGCAAAACTGGTGTACCTGCATTTCTGTATTTGCTGTGTGTGCCAGTCCTCTAATGACTGGAGGAATATAACTGTCCTATATGTGTATGCACATGTATATATATACATACTTATATATATATACACACAGAGCTGTCTCATAGTGCAGAACTTCCCCATTTTGGGTCACCTTTGAAAAGTTCATTAATAACAACACATTAGAAATTGTGTTCTTTGGTTTAGTGTAGCTTTAAAAAAATCCCAGATAAGAAAGTAAGCAAACCCTGCAGGCACAAATGAACTCAAATACAGCAATCCTGAAAACTGATTATGACCCAGAAAATTAAACTTCACATATTCTTACCAGGTTAAATGATACTTACACAGTTTTCACTGGATTCAAATGGATGTAAGTGATGACAATGTACAGCTTGTTTGCACACCGTGGCATAAAAGGAAATCACTTTAAAATCATTGAACTGATGCAGTTAATTGCAATAAATTATTTGAAAGAATCACTCTTATTTCCTTCATTTTTATTTAAATTTAAAAAAATACATTAACAGTTATATTCACTTCTAAATGTGTCCACATCAGGGGTGAGTTTGCAGCAATTTAAACTAATTAATTTCTAAGCCAATTTAGATGCATCACTAATCAAATTCTGTGAGACCAGCTTGATATCAATGTGTGCAATAATACAGAATTCTGCTTACCCTACCTTAAGTTTATTAAGTATTCAGAAAACCACTGGGAGTAAAAAGCAGTAGAAACTTGTTTTCTTGCTAACATCAGCAGCAAACAAAGAAGTTACATTTCCAGATTGAGGAAGAGGGAACAACTTTTATAGGCATTTTTTCTTATACAAAAGTCACACTTTGAAATGGCAATACCCCAGCCAAGTGTTGCCTTTTGAAAGTTAGCTGCAGTGAAGAGCTTTAAAGAAAATCCTTCACATAATGTTGAAAAGAGTGATGCAACATTAATACCTAGCTAACTTGAACGCTACATTATCAGATTACTCAGAGATAATTGGCTTGCTTAAGTCTCCTCTAGGTTCACAGGTTGGTTTCTGAGATTCAGGGATTCAGAAAGGGAGAATCCTAATTATTGTCTAGTCCAGCCTCCTGTGACAAGAACTATACAATTTCAACTTGCAATTTCTCCGTCAAATTTGTGACAAGCTCCTCCTAAAACGACTGACTGCTAAACTTGCTTTATCATCAGTCTGCCACCATGGAAGGATGAGACATTGGCAGCAGGGGCTCAGGAAGGACAAAATGCAGTTCTTCCTAACAAACTGTGAAGGAAGGCACATCACACAGTACTTGCTTCAGTAAAGAAGAGGAGATCTTTGCGTGCATGTGGGCTTGGTTCTGTCCACACATCTGCCTTGATGCATCTCCAGGTTTGATAGGGTTTAAGCCTCCTGGCTGTCTGCACAGGACATATGTCTGCACAGAAATATTAACTATTTCTTCTGTAACTGAAGGGAGAGCATATATACAAGAGCATATTAATATGTCCAGCACCAGTAGTTACTGATATTACATGGTAATGTCAAGAAGTAGCACCTACAGTGACATGCCCAAACAAAGTGGGAAGTGTGGGCTCCACTGTGGCGCACTCACTTCTGGCATGTTGAAAGAGCTACCGATATGGTCTGGAAACTGGGTTTTACATTCACAGTGTGGGTGAGGTTTTCAAGAATCCAGATCCAATTTAGAAATGTAAACAAGAGACAGGTTTTCAAGTTATTAGCACCAGGAACTTGCAATGTGCACTTGTAGACAAAGTCTTTACATTTAACCATTACTTGGTAGGCAAAAAAATAAGTGATGAGTTTTTCAGAGCATGCTTAGATTTGAAAATTTTAAAATACATCTTCTGATTACAGTGACTAGATACTTACAGAGAGTTCAATCCCCTGTGTTGCTGAAAATCTGGGATTTGGTTCTTGTGCTGTGTTTTTACTTAAAGATCTGTTTACATTTATGTGTCTGTATTTGGTTAGCACAACTCCACATTAAAAAAAAAATTGCCCATTTTGTTTTATTAACATTATTGCCAAGGGGAAAAGATGCAAATTCTGGAATTCAAGAGTGCTGCAGTAACACATAACAAAGTGTTATATCAAAGTGCCAGTGAAGTTGCTTCCTGGAAAATATATGGGAAAAGAATCTGATTTCATTAAGCTAAATATTATTACATTTATTTACTGTTGCACATTCTTGATCTAAGTGGGATAAACTACCATATTTCACAAGGTTTCCTTCGTTTTCCATAAATGCCTTTTACAAAATTAAAGTACTGATATTTAGAAAGCTTATTAATTTCTTACCATGATGATTTCATGACATATAAGTTCTGAAACATAGAATACTTTTAAGTACCCTATTTTTACCTAAAATTAAAATGTTTCATGTTTTCCATTACTGTTCCAATATGGAGGGGGTGAGGAGGGAGAAATAAAGTTTTGGTAAAGTGCAGAAAACATTTGAATGGTTTGCTAGACTTAGTTTAAGCAATAGATCAAGCAGTGTTTCCCTGATTTTCTCAGGAAAAAATGCAGGTGAAAAGAGATGGTAAATAATTCACATGCTAACTAAAAAAAACCATTCTGCTGTACTGTTTTTCTTTTTTCTTTTCCTTCAGCATGTTTCATTGCGTGTAGAGGTTGCTATTCTGTATCAGAGACCTTCTACCATGACTGTATTATAGTGGTGCCTGAAGAGGCTACCTGGAAACAGAGACTAGACAGAAGTAAGGGAATAAAGGTGATATTTATTTGAAAGGCCTTCAAAGGTACACCCTGGGGAGCCCAGAGGCTACTTCCAAAGTGGACCCCAAGATGGATGACAAGTCACGAGTTCTTCACACTTCTATGTGTTTGGTTCATTTGCATATCAGCATAAATTCGCCAATTAAAACTTCAGCTAATGATGTAAGTTCTCTAAGCTCAGCCCCCCTTCTCCAAGATGTTGGTTTACACATTTCTGGGCTCAGGACAGCCTAGGTGTCCTTGGGCTGCAAACCTAGGGACTTTGTTATGTCTATCTTAGCATGAGAGAGCAGCAGCAGCAGGCTGCAAGACACTTCAGAGTTTTACAGTAGGCAACACAGAATATAAGAGCTAAAACTCAAGGCATCAACAGCAGTTTGAATCTTCAGACCTATAGGAGAGCATCTGTCCTGAACAGACTCGCAGTTCTGTTCTTGCAGTTGTTAGGGGTGTTTTTCCAGATGCTTTGTTAGTAGCCAAAGTTTAGGGGCAAGGCCAAAACAGTTTCTCTTCTGACTTCTCTCAGCCTGACTGGATTTCAGCAGGTGTACATGATACCTGTGTGCATATAGCTATAGACAGAGCCAAGCACTAATTGCTTGACACCAGCAAAATTCACAAGTTTTGGGAGTTAAGTATTACAAGCCATCAGTGATCCACTCTGGGTAATAACTTTCAGTTAATGTGAAATCTTTTTGCAGAGATTCAGTTGTTTATAGACTCCTGACTTTTGGGCTACAAGATTTGAATTGCTTAAGTTATGTGCTGTTAATGTATTGGTCATTTTTATAGAGAGAGAAGTTCAGCAGCGGCTATGTAGCACAAGAAGTAAAGTGGGTCTCCTAGGAAGCCTACATGCCCTGGATTTTGCCTGTGCATCCATAATTTGTGATAATATGCTAGTGATAAACTGCATTTAGCAGACACCTTTGGCTGCCTCACCTGTTCTCTGCACAATAATTCAGCTTCCCTAGGATAGCAATTAAGCTTCTGACTGGCATCAGCAGCTTCCAGCAGAAGAAATTAAAAGGAGAAAAAAATCTGCTGGAGATATATTCACCTGTCATCCACTGGGTATGCACATGCAGATTTTCCAACTCAATTCATTTGAGATGCAGGATGAGCCATATTTAGTCTCACCTTCAGGAGATCTTTCACTGTATCCAGCTGGGAAGCTAGAGGCACCCTACTTGCAAACAAAAATGTCCAGACTTATGAAAAGGTCACCAGCAACAGCTTTAAACCTCCGAGTACATGGGATATTAAATCTGTGGTGTTACTGTGTGCCGTAAAAATAGTTTAAATACTTTGTATAAATTTCTGCAGGATTTTAGTTATATGTTTTGCCTGTTTCCTAAGCCAGTGAAGCTTAGGCTTTCGTCAAATGAGTTATCAGCTTGGCGGTGAGGGAGGTCTGGAAAAAGCATGGCCTTGGCAGAATTCCTGATGGTGTGGTATCTAGATTTCAGTAGTTCTCATTTGGGATAATGACATCCATAGCTCACTGTGGTATTATTCCCTCGGGCAGTTTAAAACTTCTTATAAAAATCTTTGCTTCAGTTTTGTAATAGTAAATCTCTACATCCTCAGATGCCATCTGCTTAGTTTTTTTATTAAGATAATACATGCTCTCTTTTCATACCAATTTTTTGCATGTAAAAATAACAATAGAGGATCTGAAACCCTACTTTCAAGCATTCCCCCCAAATCTCAAAAAAATAAGGAAATAAGTGTATGGTTTGAGTCTAACAAGCCAAATCAAGCTCTGCACCTCTAAACTCAGGGGCTGAAGTAAACTAAACTTAGGTCTGCTGAGATCTGCCTATATTCATGTTTTGTGTGGCACTTGTGTGAGGTGCAAGGGCACCACTATTAACACACCCATTTAACAGACAGTAAATCAGAAGACTGAGGTTCACCTGTGCAGCATGGCAGAATTCCTACTTTTTATCCTAATACTTAGTTGTGTACAAGTTAGAATCATAGACTCATAGAATGGTTTGGGTTGAAAGCGATCTTAAAGATCATCTTGTTCCAATCCCCCTGCCATGGGCAGGGATATCACCCACTAGACCAGGTTACTCAGGGCCCCATCCAGCCTGGCCTTGAGCACTTCCAGGTATGGCTCATCCACAAGTTCTCTGGGCAACCTCCAGTGCCTCACCACCCTTTAAGTAATTTTTTTCTTAGCATCTAATTTAACCCTGCCCTCTTTCGGTTTAAAACCACCACCCTTTGTCCCGTCAGTACCTGCCCATAGAAAAAGTCCTTCTCCCTCCTTCTTATAAGGCCCCTTAAGATACTGGAAGGCCAGAGTGAGGCCTTCCTGGAGCCTTCTCCAAGCTAAACAACCCCAGCTCTCTGAGCCTGTCTTCACAGGAGAGGTGCTTCAACTGGTTGATCATCTCCATGGCCCTCCTCTAGACCCACTACAACAGGTCCACATCTGTCTTGTGCTGAGAAAGTTGTGTCCTTTGTTGGTTCTTTCAAACTGTGGAGTTCATGCTTCTTCTCAGAAGAAACACTATTAGGTTACTTAATTTTAAATTTGCACGTTCATTTATTCTTGTTGAGCAAGTTTATATGAGACTGCCAAGTTAGAAAGATATTACTGATGTGTCTCATCATTTAAACTGTTCAAAGCACTGCGTGAATTTGATCCCTTCACAAATATTAATCTGCCTTGGAGTTCTCCTGAGCACCCATTCATTCAGTTAAAAATTTGTGTTTGCATGCTGATGTTTGTTCCTGAGGGCTCATCTCCCCTAGTGAGCATGTTTAAACAACTGAAGTACTCTTACAATGAAACATTCAAATCTAAGCCTTTATTATTATGCAATCTGGGATTATTTTTTTTTTATCATTAGACTTCCTTCTGAACTGGGTGGTTGACACTCCCTGTTCCAAATTCCTGTCCCATGAGCTAGTTGTTTGGAAATACTGGCTAGGAAGACAAACACGATGGCTTTTTTTTTTTTTTTTTTAAATCCAGAGAAAGTGTTTTTTTCACTAGGTATTTGGGATTAAACTGTAACCTGAAGGCAGTCCTCAGAAATAGGGTAAAGATCAAAAGGAAAAGGAGAGCATAACTTGGAGAACTGATTTACTGGAAACAGTGAGTCTGATTCGAAGTGCTTTGGCTGTCTGAGGATTCTTGTGCATGACTTAACCAGTTTCTGGATTAAACCTTCCATATGCCCTAGGAGAGGAATGTGTACCTGCTTCAGCAGCATGTGCTCTCTGGAAAATACTGTGGAAACTAGCCTATGTTGTGTCAAACTGAGTGTTCTTACATACTTTTACTATTCAGAAAAAGATCTTTCTGATTAACTCCATATCTTAACAATTTTAATGATTCACGAGACTACTTTGACTTGACTCTCCAGTCAGATCAGTTTCTGTACAGAACTTCACTCCTTGATCTATGTCCAAGAACATATTTATCAGGGAATCTATACAGCCCTTTAAATTCACTTCCTTATGTGAATTAAACTAGCTATCATGTGCAAAACCTGTTGAAAGTTCCCTGTGTGTGAAGTGAGGATTTCTCCAAGTTTTTCACATGTCCTGTGATCCTGTAATGTTCTCCCTCTGAGTCCTCCTGCCGGGCAGTCTCTGCTGCAGGAGAGCTGGAGAGATGAGTTTCCTACTGCGCCCGCAGGGGCAAAACGCGGCATGGATGTGCTCTCCCTGCACCGACTGAAGGCTCAGGCTCTGCTGGCCGGACGAGAAGAGCGCCAGGGGTTTGACAGTTTTCTTGGGGAGAACTCGTTTCGGTTTTTTACCAGCTTAACACTCAAAATACCGTGTCCACTTGAACAGCCGCAGATCCCTCAGGTTGCCCTGACACAAGCCGCCAGGTACTTGAGAGCGCACAAAGAACTGCTGCACCGAATGTCTTTCATTGCCTCGGCGGCTCGCAGGGCCCGGGCAGCTCTGACATTGAGAGCAGCTGCCTCCGACAGCGGCGGCGGCCCCGGCATTGTTTTGTTGTCGTTTCTGCAGAGGAGCGGCAGGAGCTTACATCATTTCCAGTAATGAAGTGCCTGGGGTTCTTTTATGACTTGCACACTCTGCTTCTCTGGAGCTGTACAGTATGTGCTGCGTGACTCCAGGAAACCGAGGATTTGTTTTGACTTGCTAAAAGAACGTTTTGCTATTTCTCTTTACAATTTCACCGTATGACTTGTCGATTCTCTCCCCCTCTTAAGAATAACTTCAGATTTAATTAGCTGAGTGCAAACATCTTTCATTGCAGTGTTGATTATACTCCTCATTGAGTACATTTACCAACAGAAAGAAAGACAACTTAATCAGGCGATTTTGTATTTGTACTGCTGTGTCCAGAGAGCATGGTAGCTGTCAATAGACAGTTGCTATTGACTGTCTTTCTAGTGTGGGATGCCCAGTGATGTGGGGACCGTTCTTGTTAAGGCTTGCTCTTTGGTTTTGATGCTCTCTCTCCTACCTAAGACCCCTTTTGAAGTGTGTTTCATTATCATTTCCCTCTCTGCTATGTAAGAAAAATGATACTTATGTGCCGTGCTGGGATGTACTGAAGGTGCTGGCGTGTCCCCAGAAGTTCCCCAGTGACCTTGCCTAGCATATTTTAAATGGTGCAATTTATACTTTGCTGAATTGCAAAGTAGCTTTGCTCATGAACCTCTATTAGACAAGTTTGGCACCAGCTTCCCAAAGCATTACCTGGATACATGAGTGTGTGTGTGCTTTGAATTCCTCTGTGCTGAATTTTAGTTTGCATTTCCACAGCTCGGAGAGCATTCTCCAGACCATGAACCACCTGTGGTGTTTCTGGGGTATCCTGACTCAAGCAGCAGCCTCCACAAGTCTCCATGAGTCCTGGAGTACATGATTGTGCTGCAGCAAGAGCAGCTGATTTACCTGCATGTGCCGTCACAACAAATGCTTTTTGACAGCATCAAAACCAATGAAGAATAGCATAACATTCATAATCCCCTTTGTAAAACTGTCATCCTATCTGTTAGATTCAGATATAGATCTTGTCACGAGCACTTTATAAAATGCCTTTAACCCCTATTAACTATTCACTTCCCCAGAGTTAAAATTTGACAAGTCCATTTTTAGCCATCTCTTCTCTCATAGATGCCGTAGTTTCTGTTTGATTCTTCAGAAGTGAATCATAGTTTCAAAACCCTCCCTACCTGAAACACTCTTTTTTCCATTAGCGTTCAACGTGTTTAACATGGGTTCAGACACGTTATCAGAAACTTATACTAGAGTCCTTTAAAAAAATCCCGTGTGATTTCATGCCCTGGAAACACCTTTTACACTGTAACTATTCCTACAGCTAAGGGGGGATATGAGGCATATGGACGTGAGCTAGTCAAATTAATACCATAATGGCTTCTGGCTCGACAAGCAGATACAGTGCAAACAGAGAGCAGAACAGCTGTAGTAGACTTACCTTTTATGTGGGTGGCATAGACGTCTGCCAATTAAAATGATCTGATGAATCATTTCTTGCCATATGATTACTGTTAATAAGAATTTATGTTAACAAGTTTGTGTCTGAACTTTGCACAGGTTCATGCCTGCATTTATTTTGTTAAAAAATAGAGCATATCATGGTTGTTTTTTGTTCTTAATGGACTTTCTTTCCTCCCTTGAAAGCATTCCAGGACTTCAGTAATGCAGAGCTGCCAACTAACCCTTAAAGGAAGATGTTTTTATCTCCATGTAGTGCTTTATGTATGTAATTCTGTGTATGCAGAACAATAGTTTTATCCTGGGAACCCCAAGCTAAGCTTCTAACTCTATATAGCGGCGCTTACAAAGAGAGCATGGCCTTCAAAATATGAACTTTTATTAAAGTCTTTCTTATTGCAAACATTTATACTTACACTTTCCCACTGACTGACAGGTTTTAGCCATTGACTTCATTACAGTAACACCCTGTGTGTAAAGTAAGTGATTTTTTTTTCCAGAACTGATGTTATATTCATGGTGAGAAATTAAGCATGGCAAAATGTTCTTTTAAATATGTCCTCAGCAACTTGCAAAGCATTTCAAAGTATTTGAGAAGTCTGTGCAACAAGTGAGACATTTTATAGAAAGAAATACACAAGTCCAAGCGTGGTGAGTGTTAACAGACTTTGATAAAGGATGATTTCGGAATCTCTCTCTCATCAGAAAAATGTTGTTTGAAATTCTGCATGTAGTAGGACAGGATAGAGAGACAGAAAACAATTGCAATAAAACTGCTTGAAGTACAGTTTAGCGAGGATAAATGGTTGGAGACATCATCCTTGTGAATCTCGTTTGGGAGCCATAAGCAGAACAAAGGTTTTGGTGGAAGGCCTTGTTCCCATGGGACTTAGAAGAGTTAGCAGAAAATATACTGAAAGGACTAAGGAAGAACTTGGCAAATAGATATTTTCTCCCCCTCTTTGCCCTACTGGCAATTCTGCCACTCATGTAGGAGGAATAGAAGACACTGACAGGCAAGCCATTTCTATTGCTCTTAAATTGAAGATTTGGGGGCTCTTTGGCCAACAGCCTCCTCCTCACCTCCGCTCTGTCCATGCTTACTGATGCTTTGATATCACATTTGCATCCCTGCAGCATCAATAAAACAAGAACTCTTCTGTGTTTTTTCCAGTGTCATCCTGCATTACCACCTACAAGAAGACACCGCCTCCAGTCCCACCGAGGACTACCACCAAACCGTTTATCTCCATCACAGCCCAGAGCAGCACAGAGTCTGCCCAGGATGCATACATGGATGGGCATGGACAGAGGGGAGATATCATCAGTCAGTCTGGACTTAGCAACTCCACAGAAAGCCTGGACAGTATGAAGGCACTGACAGCTGCTATTGAAGCTGCCAATGCGCAGATCCATGGCCCTGCAAGCCAACATGTAGGGAACAATACTGCCACTGTCACCACCACCACAACCATTGCCACTGTTGCAGTAGAAGATAGGAAGAAGGACCACTTCAAGAAAAACAGATGCTTATCTATTGGAATACAGGTACAGTACATGGCATGGATTATATGCCTGCCATTGTTTTGGATTTCTACATCTGTTTTACTTCTCATTATACAATGTTTTGTATGTTTTTCTTCTTGTCCTGACAGGTACCTATGTAGAACTTGCATCAGCATTCTACATGGTACTAATGATGTTTTCCTAATTTATCATAAATACATCAGATGCAAGGATTTGTTTGAGTCTCCGTGCTGCTTGTTATTCAGCTCTGTTAAATTACACACATGAGCACTAATCTATGAATCATAACACAGCGGGGGTCAGAAAGGCATGAATTAAATCATTGAAAGGGAATGTGTAAAACAATGATTTACATTACACTATCACCAAAAAAAATATTTTCATCCAGCCTCACTGAATTAATTGTCGCTGCTTATTCATGCATTTCATAATGACTGGTAGCCACTTGAATGAGGTAGCATTGTTCCTATCTCAGCCTCGAGAGCAGAAGATAAATTCCTTCTGATTTGCCCTTGTTAAAGAAAATTACATTTTGTTACCTCTAGTGGAATGAAACAAGAAAACTAACCCTGCCAAAGTTCATTCCTTCTCAAAGAAACTACAAGAGTAAATAAACTAGACCCACGTAATCTGCTTACCTAATTAATCTTTCCCACCCACCCAACCCCCCCCAAAAAAAAATGATGTACATAGAAGTCCCAACTATCTGCTTGCAGGATTAGCTTTTGAAACAAAGTATTTGAACTTAAAATCAACTGAGAATCAACACAGGTTTTGACAGGAGATTAATCCCAAGCAAACAGAATAGCAATCCACAGTTTATCAGCCTTCATGAAAGACACAATTTTTTTTTCTTGCAGAAGGTGGTTGTAAGCATGGCACTATATGCCTGGACAGGCTTATCTGATTAGTAAAGCCTAAGAATTTAGCATGAAATCTCTGTATCAGCCTGATGAGATAGATGAGAGGTGCTGTGCTGAAGTGTGCCATTCCAGGGGTAGCTGCTGGAGAAGCTGAGACTTTTCTCTCTCTTTATCTTGGAAGGGCAATAATAACTATTGCCTGTGGGTTCAGTTCACTGTCTTTGTTGTAGACTTTTACTGCTTCACAGCTGTTTATTTTGGGTATATTCTGAAAGAAGGGCTGATGTTCAGTGTTAAACACAGGAGGAAGATCCAGGTGGGACAGGGATAGAGGAAAGCTCCTCTGTTATTTATTCCCATTCCCAGTCAAGCCTAAAGTGCCATTTTATTATTTAATCCCTTATTTCACCAGTCGGAGAAACCAAGACTCCTTAGCAAAGACCCTGCAAAATAATGGGTACAAGGAAATAATTTCCATGCTTGCAGAAGCCAAAATGAACAATGGTAATGTGAATCCTGGTTCTTGAGACACCATCTCCCTGCTATCTCTTCTTAAGGTAGTGTTGCAAGTAACAAGTGCTGCTTTTGAAAGTTTTAAAGGCCTCAGTTTCCTGAGATCTGAGGAAAACAGAGCTCCAAATGCTCTTCAAGCCTTTGACAATCTCCCTCTTAAACTTTGAAGTTTACAGATGACCAATATACTCACATGAAATAATCATGAAAGCTGGAGATGGTACGTGAGGGTCTGCCGAGGCAGGGTTTGTGTACAAACAAATGGAGATGCCTGAAGCTGGGATGATGTGGAGCAAAACCTTCAGCAGTGATACAGCCTTACAGGATTCCTGCCAGTGCATGGTGCCACCCTCACAGCTGTGCACATCAATGAGATTTTTAGAGTCAGACAGGCTTCACAGATAAAAGAAAACTACTTCACTAGCCTGCTGTCTGATCCGTTTTGCAGCATCGTTGCACAAGCAGTCATGCTGGTACAGCTGAAGGGGTAGTGTGGGAGTAGAAATACCTCAAGATAGCTGTTGATGCCAGAAATCACCTCTCTTACAAATAACTGCCCTAAAGGAGGTAGGTACACCATCAGTCCTCTGACTGGCAGTATAGAGTCAGTCTCTCTCTACAGAATAAAGGGAGCCTAGTTCAGGCTTAGTCTTAACTCAGACCAAGTGTACACCTTAATGATAGTTTGAACCATCTCTGTAGATCAGGGCAAGCTGCATTAGCCACAGGCATACTCTTAGTTTTCTTCCTCTTCTGTCAAATAAACCTAGTGTGCACTTCTGATGAACCTCCACGTGTGTGCTCTTCTGATGAACCTCCACGTGTGTGCTCTACACCTCTCAGTCACTCTCAGGACACTGCAAGCCTTCGCTGTAAATCTGCTGAGCAGACAAGCAAAGTTAAGCAAAGAAAAGCCCTTCCACCAAAAGGTTGCTTCACTCTCTCAGTTACGGGATTTAAGGTGTGTTTATCTCCCCAGAACCCCCAGTGTCAGGGAAGTACCTCACCTCACAGAACAGCTTCTGTAACTCCTGTCCCTCGTTGAGCACTTTTCCTGCACAGGCTGGCCAAGTGGCTCTCAACAAGAAGTTGCTGGTGGAACAGCCACCAACTACAGCTGGAGATTTTTCACCCATGGTCAGTTTGAGTCTACAGGTCACTTCACAACACTGCTATGGTCCAAAAATTCTGTCTGCTGGAAAATGTTTTTCTTGTATGACTATCCATGTTATATATGGCATTGGGAATTAACAACTACATTGATTGGACCCAGAATATTGTGATTTTGTTCAAAAACACATCTGTGGTTAAATTTTAACTTTATACCATTGGTACAAATCTCCTCATGGAGATGGAGATGTGGTATTAAGTTCCAGCCCGTTCTCCTGGGGACCACCTGTTTGCATGATGAAGCAGGAACGAAAATGCATCTGAGACTCATATCTGCTTTCTTTAAATCTTATCTCTGCAGTGCTCTGATTTGAGGCGCTAACATTTAAACAAAATAAACACAATTTTGACATGAATTCACATATACATGCACATACAGATAGAAGGTAACATCAAACAAATGGTGGAGCACGATACCTGGAGTTACAACTGCTGAGATGTGCTCTGACAAATGTGAGCATCCAGCCTCCATAAAATACTGGATTAAATCCATCCGCATGTTGCAGGCTGAATATTGTCTTACCAGAAATGCTTTAGAGATTAACAAGAATAATTAATATTCACTAATAACATCAGAAATGAACACACCACAGAAAAACTATCTGATTAGATGGAGGAACTCATGGTACAAGCTCTATGTGCAGACACTTAGTAGTTAAGGAGCATAGAAACTGCAAGTAGCTGGGTGATATCTCTGCTAAAATACATTCTAATTACCTGTCATGTTTTGGTTTTTTTAAGGTTGATGGTGCTGAAGAATCCACCATACCAGGTGACAATAAAGCAACCAGTAAGTTCCAGTCCATAGGAGTTCAAGTAGAGGAGGAGAAGTGGTGAGTAAAAGTTAATCCTGTTTTTCTAAAGTAAATAATTATGCCACAACTAATTTTTAAGAGCCCTAGTTCCTGCACACATGACCACATAAACCTGCTTCCTGGATGAATTGTTAGATCACCCAGCTGAAAAGCTGAGTCTTACAAATGTTGTAGCTCTTATTTTTCAGAGAGGATTTTTCAGGACCAGTAAGAGAAATGAAAGAGACGTGCCACATATTTTGAGGGCTAAAATACTTTTAATGATCTCTTCTCCCCCAGAAAATCTACCTAAACAGTAGTGGACAGTGTTGCAGCTGGAGTATTAGTCTCGGGATGACTGCAGCAGCATAGAACTTATGAGGAAAGTTTACCTTGTTTTTCAGCAGAATAATTTCAGCCACATGTGGCAGTGTGCTGGCAGAGCCAAACTGAATGTTTTTTCTCAGGTATCTCACCCAGACATCTCTGCGTTACAATTGCTCCCTTGCAAAAAATTGTTGAGATTACAAAGCAAGCCTGTAAAACTCTGTTCTCCCCACAACCTGCAGTATATCCAGAATTAATAAACAAATATCCTTCAAGAAAAAAAATTAAAAGGAAAAATAAACTAGAGCAGCTGTCTTTAAGGCTTATGTTTCTTTCTGATGACAAATTTGCAGTTACATTGCAGGGCAGCATAACTGTACATAGCACTTGAGAGACACGTAAAATTTTTGGTTGCTTGACCACAACTGCAGATCTTACTTCCTTCCCAAAACTGGACTCAGTGGCTGAAGAAAAGCCAGATTCTCCCCTTGCCTCTGAGAGTGCAGGCCTGCCTGGTGTTGCTGTGACTCCAAGCACCCACCCAAGTCTTTGTTCTCTTTTCTCAGGCCGCTTGGGCACAGAGTGTCTTTTGGATGCTGGAGCCACTTTCTTGATGACTCTCAGTACCCTCCTGTGTCATAGGCAAAGCCTCGGTGCAGTACGACTTGTCAGTGAGGAAGAGTTATCCTTGCAATCTTTCCAGAGAAAACCTGGGTGCAGAAAATCTGAGCTGACAAAATTCAGGCCCTCTCTTCTTCTCTGGCCTGCTGACTGCAGGAGCCAGTGGAGATGTCAATTTTCACACCAGTTTTTTCCTACATCTCATAAAAATATTCAAGAATAACATGTTATCTACGCTGTTTTCAATTCAACCAAATCTCCCTGTAAAGTAGCAGAGCATTTTCCTGTGGTTTTAAAAGGCTAAAGTGATTTCAGCAAAAAGAAATGTGATTTTGCAATGACCCTGCTAGGCTGTTACCAAGTTCCTCATTAACCTGCTGAAACATCTCTCGCTGGCAGACATTTCTTTATGTGTTAGACCTTAGCCCCATTTACCCGAAACTCTTCCAGCAGTAGATAAATGAGCACATTAGAATAGATGCTGAAGGACCGTTTCACTTCAGCCTGAGCACAAAGGAAATAACTACCCCAAAAGCCCAACCCTCCCCCTCCCCACAAAGAAAGAAAGAAATGGCTGTTTGTAAATACCTTACTTCCAAAGTCCTCTTTCTACTGCAGTGTTTATTGCTCCAGAGAAAAAGGTGAGATTTGCCTGTGAGAGTCTGCCCTGAGCAAGCGGTATTTCTGCATTACTTACTGACAGCTCTGTTTGGGGGTTTCCTTGCTGATAAAGTTGAGGTTGCTGCTGTTTGGAGCAGACGGGCAAGCAGCAATCTATCATGGACTTACAGAAGTGAACTGGCTGATAAAGGACAGCCCCTAATCCTTAGAAAATGAGTGCACTCAAGACACAAAAGGCTTATCATCACAGTTGGTCACTCATACTATTTTTTTTCACCTAACACAGCAGAGCACAATGTATTGATTATCTGTTACAGGAATAGAATTGTAACATTCTTCACTGCCTCTGCACCATAACATCTGCAAAGCCTAATAAAAGCCCTTTTTAGCTGAATCTTTGAGAAATTAATGTTTTTAAAAATATTTCAGGCTTCAGAAATACCAAATAAATATAAAATGAGAAGAATGACACAGCAGAAGGGATAAATACAGTAAATTGAGTTTCTTTGACAGTTGAAGCTATTAAGTACACTGTTACAAAATAAGAAAGCTCTTTGCCTAATGCACCAAAAGCCTACCACAACTTTCAGTCCTCTTCTTGGCTTCCTGCTCTTTCCTTCCCCTTTCCCTCACCTCATACGATTGTCATTCTCACTCTAGGGAGTCTTACCTCCTCATGTCCTTTTAAATATTCCTGTTTCTGTGTTTGGATCAAGTAAGCAAAACATTTTGCCTCCATTTCTTGATCTAAGTAATTAAAAAACAGAGCATCTTCAGAGGACAGCTCTCTTTCTTCAATCTTCCATCTCAACTCAGACCTTTCATTGGCCCTTCACTCTCTGTAACGTGGGCCTCCTGCCAAGACAAGTGCCTCAGTCTGCCTTCTCCTCTTGTACTGCTCAAAGAATAAATGTGCCTCCTGCTACCTGACCACATTACGACTGGAACCATTTCTGCTGTTCGTCTTATCCTCAGTTCTTTATGCTGCCTGCTCTCAATAATCTTTTTAATACCCATTCCCTACCTGCAGCTCTGTGATTTCTAGCATTTATAGAGTACCTCTGGCCAGTCATTCTCTTGGAGAGAAATAGGTATGCATTTCTTTCAGCCTCATGATCTTACTGCTGTTACTCTTTTATCTCTCACCTGGCCTTCCCCATGATGCTGACAAAACTCTAACCAAAATGTTCTTCCCCATTTTCTTCCAGGGCAGTTTTGAAATGTGTACCTAATGAAATTGATCCATGCAATCTCAGGGCACTTCAATTTCTGTCCATTTCTGTTTGTCCTTTCTCTCTACCTGTAACTTCTTCTTGACCTCAAGGGACCACCCTCCTCACTTACAGAAGACAATTGAGTTGTTAGAAGTCAACCAGTTCTACTGAAGCAGGAAAAAAAAGAAATAATATATTCTGCCAGAACAATTAGCATGCATTCCTTGTGAACAAGGGGTTTTCAGTCCCATAACTCCGTAATCAGTTTTAGTCTCTCTTGCAATTTATCTTCTCCTATTACACTGTCACTCCAAAAATTGCCATGCTCATTGTTCTAGACGTACCATCAGCTGGTAATGGTACTTGATTTACCATCACAAGAATTTTTGAATACTGAAACAATGGAGTAAGAACACTGCCATGGGAGACTGCAGTAGACAGGTTGTCCTCCTCCATCTTCTCTGGTTTCTGGGGCACTGAGAAAGGTGCCCCCATATCTTGAGACACAAGTGTCTTACCACAAGATCTTGATACACAAAGTATGCCCTACCACAGCACACCTCTTGATATGGTATAAAGGGGAATCATTTGAAATAACAATGTGGTAACATAAAGCAAACAATCAAACAAAAATCCTGTGCTGTCTCTTCCAGGGAAAAAAACCCCTCACATCTTTGGATTTTGTTACTATATAAAGCAGGTATTTTCGTGTAGGATTTTGGGTTTCGTTACTTACTGTCCAACAAAAAAATACTCAGATTTTAGTGTCTTCCCTATACAATAGGCCAATCCTACAGTGTAACTTAAACTTCTCAACTCTGTACTCTTTAGGACTTTCAAGTCTGTATTGTGGGTAAGCTAAGCAGGAAGCACATGATGAGATACTTGGGAGATGTCCTGTGCAGGGCTAAGAGTTGGACTTGATGATCCTTGTGGGTCTCTTCCAGCTCAGAATATTCTGTGATTCTATGAACTACTTGCATGGCTTTTCTCAGCAGCATTTTCTGGGTATCTATGTTCTCCATGGTAGATGCCATTCCATTGAGAAATTCTGACGGTCGTAGATGCCCCACCCCTGGAAACCTTCAAGATCAGGCTGGACACGGCTTGGAGCAACCTGATCTAGTTGAAGATGTGCCTGCTCATTTCAGGGAGTTGGACTAGATGACCTTTAAATGACCCTTGCAACCCAGACCAGTTCCTCTGACCAGTCCCACCCTGATGGGACTCACTCCCCACACCTCCTCCCACCCCGTACGTGCTTGGAGGAGGACCTGCTGCTCTGGTCAACAAAAGGCAAAGCAGGCCCTGGCTCTGACAGGGCCAATCTCCTCCCCTGGCCATAGCTGCCTGTGATCCAAGGAAACCCTTACAGCCCTGGTGGCTCCCAGCCAGCTGGTGGCCTGCTGCAGGCCTGGCCTTGGCAGAATTGGCCATAAATTTCTGATCACACCCTGCTGGTTGGCAATTGCCTCCCTGCCCCAGACCGAGCCCTGGAGGGAGGCCGAGCGCTCCAGCCAGCACCTCTGCTCTGCAATGTGAAGGCCAAGACTTGGTAAAAAACAACAAACCAAATAAACCAACCAGCTTAAAACAACGTGATGAACGAAGATAAGCTGGTGTAAGGAATGGGGTTGGAGCAGGAATATTGCTCCTGCCATTAGAAGACCCAGTACCATACCTGCTAACTCCTTCTGCAGTTTTTTTGTTCTGCTGACAGCAGCTGCAACCTTAGTAGAGAAGCCCATCACCAAGAAGGAGGACAGCCAGTGGGTAAAGAAAGGCTGAGTTTAACCTAAATGCCTATGAGATTGACCATGCATCAACTGGCTTGAAATCTAGATCTTTTCTGGGGTTTTGGGTGTGGAGAATTTTTTTTAGTAGTGAATTAAGTTATCTAGGTTGATTTGCAAAAATGTTTTGCAAGAGAAAGCAGAAGAAGACTTAGAAGCTGAGAGCTGAATGCTAACAAGTGACCGTGTTGTTGTTCAAAACACATTGTTCTGTTGTTCTCCATACTGGTTTATCCAGTCTGAGGTTTCATGGCTTTCTGCACCTTAGGCCAGATATCTGCTGCAGTTCTCCGAAGCTGTAATTATTACACCTTGTGCCTGCAGGGCACAACTGAGTACAAAAGGGCCAAGCCTGAAAGCAGAAGAAGAAGCAGACCTCTGTTTTGAACTTTTTTTTTTTTTTTTTAGGTAGACTTGTGAATGTTTTGTATGGTAGAAGTATCAAAAACTTCGGCATTAGCTTCAACAGGTCTCCTCTAGTATGGAGTTTTAACTGAGAGCAAAGAAAAAAGGCTCATGTGGGACACAAATGGTATTTTGTAAGAGTAAAACATCCTGGAATTGAGTGAGGAAGCTGTGTCAGAGACTAAAATTACCATCTATTAGGCATTTTATATAGATGAGTTGGAGGCAGGCAGATAGTAAGCGCCTTCCTGCATTTCCATTTTATTCAAATACATTTCCTTGGAATTATTGTTTTTAATTTTGAACTGATGCTATATTCTATTGCCAAGTTGTTTTTCTTTTGAAGACAGATAAGTTACATAATCCAGTGCCAAGAAACTGTCAAGCAAACCTGTAGCATACTATTATATAGATTAAACAAAGGCAAAAAAAGTAGGTCATTCTATTTCATTTGTTAAGCAGAGTCTGGGTTTGGTGGTACTAGCTCATATTGAACCCAGTAAGAGTACACTCCTGAAAGATGTGAAATGTAGAGCCTCCAGCAATACGTCCTCCTGTCAAGCAGACTTTGATGTTTTCACATTTGGGTTTTGGCGTACATTGAAAAGCCAGGGTGTTAACTGAAAATACGAGTGGTCATCTGCAACAGAAGACTGTCAGAGTCTAGGGCACTGAAGAAAGCAGAAGGTGGCTGTGACATGGAGGTAGGGACATGGAGGAGAGCAAGCCTGGACTAAGGCATTTGCTTTTCTCACCAGTGCTGTGGAAGGTGTGGAAAAGTACACTGTGTACTAATGCCTTGGCTCTCAGTGAACCCTGACTAAATGACTAAAAAGAAATCCTCAGTCAGCATGCCTGTGTGGGCACACATGTTTTGTGTGTATGTGCATGCATGCACTTCAGTGCAGATAAGGGATTTGTAAGGTGGTCAAACTAAAGCAATTTCTAAAAATCTAACAGGGATTGGACAAATAGATTTCCACTGTGATGTCAGCCTAATGCTAGTGTCTTTCTGTTCACTAACAGTAGTATAAGAGCTTTTCTCTGCCAGGGGCCTGTAGCAGATACTTAGGAAAAGTATAAAGGAGTGTGTATAAAGGATAAAGAGTGTGAACTAAGCACTACTTCTCCCAGTAGACATTCCCAGTTTAGTATTCTGCTGTTCAGGGACTTCCTAAGCCAATATGACATCTGTGTAATGGCTCTTCCTGCGAATTTGATCAGGTTATCTTTGAACCTATTTTTACCTTTGGTTTTTCCAGGATTCTGTGGCAATCGAATTACATATTGTGTGAAGAAGTACTTCCTTTCACTTGATGTAGATCTTTAGACCTCTCAGCATTGCAACTGGCTGCCTTCCTCCCCACAGTTATTGCACTCTGAGAAATGGTGAAACATCCCCTAGTCAGGAGTTCATAGATCTCTCATAGTCCTCCTCAGCCATCTGTTTTCTAAACCTCTTCTCCTATGGAAGTGATTCCACCTCCCCAGTAACCCTTGTCCTCCCTTTCTAACATTTTCTGCTGTATCAATCCATAACAAAATGCTTTCCTCTGCTTTCCAAAGGATAAATACTACCAAGCTGAAGAATTCCGCTAACTATTTTTCAGTTTGCTGGTGCATATTATGCACAACTACAGTGTCACAACCATGACTTTTGTATCATTTAACAACACGTGTTTCAAAAGAACTGCAAGCAGCAGGCATTATGTTAAAATTTTTGTGATTGTTAAAAATATGTGTACACAATCTATTATTAGAGTTTTCCTGGGATGAGTATGTCTGAGAAGTTAATTTGGGCTTCCTTCTGCAGAAGAATTGGGTTGGTTTGTTTTAAATTGGAGGGCCTTTCTCAACTCCTGTTTTGCTTTGCTCTACTCCTCTCAAAGCCCCAGATCAACAGCCATTAATTTCCTCTATCAGCAGGACCTATTACAATCCTCCTTGAAGTCTGCTACAGTCCTCCTGAGCTATGTGGATGCATCAGGTATATAGGACATTAAATTCTCCCTCAGCATCCTTCCATCTGCTCCCTCACCAACTGCAGACTAAATATAATTGATGAAATTTTGCTGTAAGTTTTATTTGTCTAATTGGCTATTGCTCTTCAGTGGAAGGTGGAATATAAATGAAAGGAAGTGAAATGGTGTCCAGCATCCAGCTCCACCATCTCTTCAGCATTTTCACTGCTGCTTGAGCTCAAATTAAAAACAGAACTGACAAGGGCAAAACAGCCAAAATATCACAGGGAAATTGGTCCTAACCCTAGTTTCAGGTGAAGATGTGAGATTGGGAACAAATTGGAGACTAACTACTAGCTGCATGAGTGCACAGGCATCCTGGACTAGTAAGAAGAGGACAAGGGAATCTGTCCCTATACAGTTCAAAAACTCTGAACCCTAGAGATCACTGATTAAAGAAACATCTATGTTAATTAATCTATGGTTCTACCTTCTTTTTTGTCATGGGGCAAGACAGCTGCCTGCCTCACTTGTTTTCCACTTATGCCCTCCACAATTCACTGCTGATCAAATGGGCTCAAATTACCACCCCCTGCAACAGCATTAGATGTCTTTCACCCCTTATACTTCTCTGTGCTCCTCCTCTGTCAGCCTTTTCACCTCGGGTGCCTTGGACTGCAGAATTTTAAGTGCTGTTTACATAAAGAAAACCCACCCCAACCCAAACCCCCAAACCCCCTCTCTCCCCTGCTCTTGCCTTCACCCTCAGGGTTGTTCTCAGCCCTCAGAGGCCACAGCACAGGGGAATTCTGCAAGGTGAAAGGGAGCTACCTACAGAATAGCAGCCATCACAATGAGGGTGACACAGAGGCAGAACACTAGCTTTGGTGAAAAAGAGAAGATTATTTTGAAACTGAAGTTTGGATGTGAAAAACAAAATGTCTGGACACTGGTAATGGGCACTAAAATTGTGAGAGATGACAGAGATATAATTATGAAGAGTAATTATGAAGAAGCAATAAAAATACTTATCTGAATTAAAAATACTTTTTTTGTATAAATGAGATGTAAAATATTATGTATGTAGTAGAGTCATTACTATTACTATCTTTTAGATTTCACATGTATGATTTTTAAATGTGGCTTTTGAGTTTGGATGTGTAACTTCACAGGGGTATGAGTTTTAAAAATCAGAAGATAAACCATTTCTGAAAATTGGACCCCTTTAACTTTACATTAATCAGTAACCTAAAATCCTGAGCTACTGGCACTGTTAGCTGTCTCTTGGGCTGGCCTCTGGCTTTGTTAAACCACACAACAATTAGAGGTCCTTGTCTCAATAAACAGTGAGCTTGCACGGAAAAGGAGAGATGCTTGTTTGTTTGCTTGCAATGAGAAAAAAACTTACACTGATTATTTCAAAAAAAAAAACCACCTGAATGTAGCACTGAGAGCTGTGACTGCTGGTTTTAGGAAGAGTGGCAGAATCTTAGTAAGTCCTTCCCTACCGAGTTACCTAGATAAAATTTTCTAAACATTTTCTGTTTGTGCTCTCCAAAGCTTTCGCAGGTTTACACGATCTAATAGTGTAACAGCAGCTGTGCAAGCAGACCTGGATTTCCATGAGAACTTTGAAATAATCGACCCTCAAGAGGACAATACATGTTCTGGACAAATATCAAGACAGTTCTCCCGAGATGCAAGCACCTCTACCGTTAGCATACAAGGGTCAGGAAACCATTACCATGCATGTGCAGTGGATGATGACTTTGAGACAGATTTTGATCCATCAATTTTACCTCCTCCTGACCCATGGATTGACTCTATTACTGAAGATCCTCTGGAAGCTGTTCAAAGGTCAGTGTGCCCACGAGATGGCCACTGGTTTCTGAAGCTACTTCAGGCAGAGAGAGATCGTATGGAGGGCTGGTGCCAACAGATGGAGAGAGAAGAACATGAGAACAACTTACCTGAGGACAGTAAGTAACCACACACACTAATATTGCAACTGCAAAGAAGTATTTAATATAGGTCAAATTCACTCCAGTGAATTCTGTATTGTGCCCTTTCTTACTTAGCTAATGAAGCTATGGTCGTGATTCTCAAAAGGACTGTATGTATGTATATAATAATCCTTATTAAAGCTGGCAGGGAATGCAAATGCTCGGCACTTCTGAAACTCCAGTGGTATTAGCTTTTGGGATTGCATAGTTCAACGGATAATTAGGAGAGTGTGGTTAGGGATCTTGTAGTATTAATGTTTCTTAACTCTTCTATTTGAAATCATTTCTCATAACCTTCAAATATAGTTTAACAGATTGTAGTTCCTTTTAATTAAATTAATATTTCAGTTGCCCTTTCAGATGGTGATTGGCATGAGAGTATTTAGATGTTTCTTTCTACTGAAAGAGATTTCAGTTATGCTTGCAAGATGTCCTCTCTCTCTCTTCCCCTGTCCAGCCTCCCTACATCTCCCTTGCAGTTCTCACTTGTCTCTGATCATCCCAATAAAACAAGCTCTTCATATTGTGTGATAAAAAACCACATACATGCAAACTACATCTCAGTTGTCACCACTGTCAGCAATATTCACCCACCTGTAAGGTAATGGGACTGTCTAATAAACCTTCATTACCCAGAAGAGTTGAGGGTTGAGTAGTTCACATCTTATTCATTCATTCTAATTAGGGCAGAAGGGCTGAATGTGTGTTTCCTGGACCAGAATTTTTTCTCCCAGTAAAAATGGAAGGTTTTTCCATTTATTTCTCTTACGAGGTACAGTACTATTGCTAGCTGTCAACTTTTAGACAAAGATAAATCTGTGAGCTTACAAGCATGCTCCTTGCAGCTGAAGCTGTTTCAAATTTTAGAAGTGAGCTTCTGGGAAACACTAAGGAGCAGCTGCATATATAGAATTCAGTTTTTTACAGTATAGGCACACCTAAGCATATTTTCCTGGATATACAAATAATACTTTTCCAACCCCAAAATTAGCCTCTACCAAAGCAAAGACTACTACTTCAGCTTCAGAATTGCTTCTTAAAAATTTCTAACCCTTCCTCTCAAGAAGAGAGATGTTTGAATTCTTTTGAAATGTAAAGGTTTTGATTCATGAAATGAAAGAAATTAACACTGGAAAAAAAATTTTTAGAAATGCATAAGCTGTTTCTGCTGGAACTTTCCATTCAACCCAGTGAATGACAAGGTATGATCTAAGTAGTCAGTCAGACACAATTGTAAGCAACTGGAAATTGATTTTTAATGGCAAGTATAAGATAACCTGAATTTTAAGATACAGTAAAAATTTTATATTTCTACACAATTTATGTCATATATTAGGCTAACAATTTCTTCTGAAGAAAAAATATAGAAGTTTTGACCTTAAAAGCAGATCCAGATTGCCCAAATTCTAGAATTTTTGAATCTCTTTTTTTCCTCACACCATCAATGTATTCAAAAATGTCTTTGAACCTGTATCAGAATAAAAGGGTTTCTGTTGTTTCTGTAGTATGAAGAAATAAATAAACCTTATGAACTATGATATTTTAGATTGAAAAAGATGTGTGAACACATAACAAACAGGAAACACACAGCTTTTATAAGTCAAAGCCACTAAACCCAATTGCTCTCTCTCTGTCATAACAGCTTGGACTGGTCATAAGGAAAACGTATTCTGTGATGAGGGTGGTGAGGCACTGGAACGATGTTGCCCAGGGAAGTTTTGGATGCCCCATCCCTAGAAGGGTTCAAGGCCATGTTGGATGGAGCTTTGAGCAACCTGGTCTAGTGGAAGATATCCTTGCCCATGGCAGTGGGGCTGAAACTAGATGATTTATAAACGTTATATAATGGGCTAACCCAAACTATTCTGTCATTCTATGAACTGATAATACTGGAAAAACCTATAAACATTTTATTTGTGCACCAAGGTAGTTGTGCACCAAGGTGCACAAATAAAGTAGTAGGAAAAGAACATGAAGTGAATTTTATGAGGCTGATGGGTGCAGAAACTGCATATCTGTACAGAATTTTCTCTCAATGTCTTGGTGTCTTTGATATAAGACTGTTTTAAAGGGCTCTATGAGCAATCAGGGGGAGGAGTCAGTTATGGGGAAGATAAAGGAATGGTTAGGCTGGCTATTCCCAATGCCTCCTTACAGCACGTATGGCATGTGTCCTGGCACTTCTGTTGATCACTGGAAACGGCAGGAGGAAAAGGGTCACCGGGGTTTGGTAGCCACTGTTGCAGTACTTATTCCGGTGTGATGCTGTCAGCTGCCCTGGCACGCGTTGCCTCCCACAGAGGCTGCGCAGGGCTTTCTGCTGCAGCTCAGCACGTCCCACTCTACCTGGTGCCAAGGAAAAGCATATGGCTGGGGCCACTCTGCCCGCTCAGCAGTGCCAGAAACAAAAGCCTGGTTGTTACAAACCCTGCCCCGAGAAACGTCTTTTTCATACATCTATAAACTTTAAAGAGAGAGAGGAAAGGAGGAGAAGAGGTGTGTTTGCTTTGCTTTCCCTAATGAAATATAACCAGAGCAGGGAATGCATTCTTTGTTTCCAACCTGACATCCCCAGCATGTGTTTGGCCAGATAACAAAATAACGAGAACGTGTGATGAGCGAGGTTTTCTCGATGCCATGGCAGCTGACAGAGGGCTCATCCCCCCGGCGCTCCACGTAAAACGATCCGCGCTTCCTTCAGACAATGCGGCCCTTGTGCGGAACAGCTGTCTCGGGGAGACGGCTCGCTGCTGTTTGACAGTAGCTTGTATGTTACATAGATACGTTGGGTATTATCTAGCTGGGAATGAATCTACCAGATGGGATTGAATGTTTCTAGCTGGGAAATGGAGTCTGCTGCTCTGTATAAAAACAAGCTGTGGTTCAGTGGCTGCACGATGAAATGCCAATGTAGAGAGAAATGTGGCTTCCCTTCCGCCATGAATTATTTATTGTATAGTATATTCTGGTTTTATCTGAAATCATTTTCTGATAAAGCCGCAGCATGTGTGACAGGCAGATGAACACCACTCACACTTTAAGCTAACATACTTGATATGATTTCAGTGTATTTTGCAGTTAGAAGGAGGTTGGCTACAAACTCTAGGCCTCTCATAAAAAAAAAAAAGATGTTACACATCTGAGGCTAAACACCTTGTGAGAATTGATTGATGCTTTGGTTCAGGCCTCAAGTGAAATCAACAGTTGATTTTTTTTTTGTTTTTTCCTCAACCATCTGCTTGCTCCTCCTACCTCTCCTCTGCAAAATTTCAAATAGTCAGGGCCTCATCACAGTTGTTGGTAACTTTTGGCTCAGGCCTCTATTGTCACCATTTACACACAAAATTAGCAGCATCAGACCTGGCTCCCTGCACACCTCTGACCCCTTTTTTTCCCAGCAGCGGTGGGCACAGGAATGCACTCCTGTGGCCTTGGCCTGTCTTCAGAGGGAGTTTTTTGCTGTTGTTTATATTTCATGTGGAGCACTGACCTTCTTGGAAGAACCAGAAATCTTCATTTTGCCTCCCCCTGCACCCCCTCCAGAAGTTTCTCTTTCACATGGGGTTGTGCTGTGGCTTTGGTGTAAAGGTAACCATCGGAAGAAAATAGCAGGCCTGATTCACCACAAGTCAGGTGTAATGTGGGTTAGTGGTGAGACAAGCCAGGCCAATCAAGTAAAAACTAAAACAGAAAACCAAGGCTCTCACAAGACATGTCATTATAACTCTCTTGAGTGTATACAAGCTAATCTGTGAATAAAGACTCTGGGCTAGTCTGTGAATAAAGGTTGACCTCAAATCTGCAGGAACCTGACTGCTTAGGACCAGAGCCTTTGCAAATTCATCCAGTTCTGGCAAATTATGCAATGCTTGCACACTCTCTCCTATTTGGTTTATTTCAATTGTTTCAAACGAAAACATAAAGAGTAAAGGCTAGACACAAGAGAAGAAAGTTTAGGAAAAGGTACATTTTTCATAATAGCTGTGCATGGCAAAAGAAAAAGAGTTCAGTCTCAGCCATGAGCAAGGAAAAACATTTGTCATTCCTCTGCAGGGCTTCTCCAAGCAATCCTGGTCTCTGCCGTTCTGAGGAGTGAGACAGCCTCATCCTGCAGTGGGCTGGAGCAGCCATGCAGAGGGATGGTCACCAGCCTGACATGTGGCCGAGTCCTGCTGGAATCCCCCTGGCTGCAAGCCTCTGGCCATATGCCCAACTCATCCTTTTCTTGTTCTGGTTTTCTTTTCTCCCCAGAAGGGACTTTTCCATATATGAGGGTTTCTCAAAGGAAAGCCAGCAAGGAAAGCCCTACCAGTGCCCAGAGGCTATCTAGGCAAAAAGTGAAATCCACAAACAAGGAAACGATCTAGTTAGGGAAAAAAAACATTAAATATGCTAAGAAAAGCCAAGTAAGTCAGAGAACACATGGAAACTGCTTTAATCCAAATGAACAACGTTTGCTCATGCAGATAGTCCTATTAATTTCAATAAGATCACTCCTGTAAGCATATATGACTCAAAGCAAGGACTGCTCCTTCCCTAGTTTGTTCCATTTGGCTGTTTTCTCCTTAATAGCTGAGCTCAAGACCTGAGCAGTAGCTTTAACTTTGAATTTCCTGGCTTTTGTCATGCTTGGCGTTATTTAAATGTAGGTCTGTCAACGAGAATAGGCTAAAATGCTGGTCCATCCTGGCTTGGAAATGGATTGTGACAGCTCTATGGCAGGATTGCTTCATATGCATTGTGCCCAGCCAACATCTGCAACGCAAATGTCAGGCTGTGTCCCTGTAATTTCAGCTATTGTTCCTGCCACTTGCTCCTGGGGCAATGAGCAAGTCCCTGGTATTCTGTTCCCTAGCTTGGGCCCTGCCTATCAACCAGGTGTTTTCACCTTAAGGGCATTTGATAGTCACAGTCCTAAAGTGCCTCCTTTGTCACTTGCTAGACCCTGGGGCCTGTCAAAGTTGAAATGCAAATACATCAGTTGGGGTTTTAAGGCCAAATAATGCTGCCCCTTCTCAAAACTCCCCTGGTTTCTATGTGATTACTTTTCACATCACTTCAGGTGGGTTCTATTCTTTTCTTATATTTTGTTATCCTTGTTATACACACAGTCACCTTCCCAGTTATAGCAGATGACAATAACTATTTTTGTGCTTGTGTTCACAATTTTTTTATTTTGTTGTTTTCCTGTTTCTTTTCCGATGAAGTCACAGAGTGGGAGAGATACACAGAGCTCTACAATTTCAAAACAGGTCTTATAAAATTCTTAGAAACAAGAGAAGCAAGAACTTACCGCTTGAACAGCACATAGTCCAAGTCTATTTTCAAGAATGTTTTAAAAGAAGAACATGTTGGGGGATTAGAGACACAAGGATTTTCACTGTCATGTGTCTGTCCTAGAATAATATTCTGTGACTCCTAGTTAAGAACACTAATAGTGAGGAGGCATTCTATAGTAGCTGAATTCCATCAGAAAAGCTATACTGAAGCAGTTCTTCAAGAATAGACATAATTGTCTATTTCTTAAAAAAATGTCACAGAAGAGAACTGGATTTAGAAGGAAGGGAGGTCAAAGCAAGAAGGGAGGGGAAAAAAAGGAAAAATTCAAACTATAAAAACAAAATACTGCAGTACACACACTTCTCCCTCTGGGGAGGGGGTGACAGCAAAGCATATGATGGATGTTAATAATGTGGCTTAATGCGTTACTGGAAGGCATTCAGATCCAACAGTGCTGAGTGTGCTGTATAGCCCTGTATGGAACAGAAAGCAGACATGAATAACATTATATAGGTGTTTAAATCCATTATGATTGCATCTTGATGGGTCGGGATTTTTTGTTGCTTGGTTTTATACATTTTCTTTGTATCCTATTAGCTGAACACATCAATTTGAATGTTTATGTGTTTTTCCTCCTGTACCCCATCTCCCTTGTTGTTAAAGATTTCTCTGATTCTTTTCTGACGTGTTTTGAGTATTATCTTTGCAATTCCGTTTATTTTCTTGGTATTTGGCTTCAAACCTTGCAGGCTTTAATTCTAAGAAAGTTTGTTGGTCTATTTTTGCTTTTGGTTTTTCACTATACCTCAGCCTTTCTGTTGGGCACCAGAGATTTTTGACTGAGTAAGCAAAATGAGCATTTTGCCTTGAAACTCTAAAAGCAACGTGGATTTGGAAACAAAAGTTAGGCTATTGATAAGGCTTTGTGCCTTCTGGAGAGATTCCTTTCAGGTTTTTGCATGCTATGGTTTTTGTCCTTTTCCCCCCGCTAACTTCCGTGACAGAGTTGGTTGTTGACGAGTTGCACATTAACAGACCCCTTGCTTTTGAGGGGCGAGGAATCAGTGACACTTAACTAGATACAGCCGCAGCTACAGCAGAAGTGGCAACAATAGAGAACAGCATCAGCATGCATCCCGCAGTCAGCTGGGATGATGGTTTTTAGGCAAATAGCCAGTCACTAGGCAGCCAAGGACAAGGACTTCCTTTTCCCTCTGCTGAGATCTCTGAATATTAAGCTCTTCTTCCCCAAAAGAAAGGGGCACATTCCCATCCATCACCAACAAGTTGTAGTTACATTTCTTCATGTTTGGGATGTGATTTCCAACTTATTTTGTGCATATTTCCAGGAAAGGCCCACCTCACCTCTTTTGGATTTTTTAGCCCAAGAAGTTGAGACTGTTTTTTCTCCCCTTCTCAAGTCTTGGGAAGCGTCAGAGTGGCCGAGCTCCAGATGAGGCAGCTGTTCCCAAATATACTCAGTGGGAAGAGTTTTCATAACAATGGGAACCACATGAAAGCTCTCAGAGTAGCTCCTCCTACTATTGAAAAGTCCTTTCAGTTGAGTGGTTTGCATATTGGGTTGCATAAATGACTAGACACACCAAGGGGTCCATTTTCAGCACTGTGCGCATAGAATTAGACACGCAAGCCTTGCTAACAATAATGAGAGTTGTGTGCAAAACTCCCTGCGCAATATGCTGAAAATATTCTGCTTAGTGAATCTTCCAGCTCACGGCTATTTCCTGGCAGTGCTGAGCCAAGTTCTGGGAACAAAATGAAAGTCTGGGCTCTGTGTGTGTTCACAGAGCTCTCTCCTATAGGTTCTGAAAAAAATGTGAAAAGACTCTCTCTCTTCCCTCCCCCTTTTTTCCCCCCCTTTGTATGTCTGAAGTATAAATGAACTCCACATCCCACTTTTCCTTCAACAGCCTTAAGAAGTGAGCTTTAAGGCTGCTAGAGGAAAAGCCATTTGCCTTGAAGGAGGAGAACACAGATTTCGTATTACTGTGGGTCGAGTTTCAGTTTGTCATGAGTATTTGTGTCAGCCTGCTTAGCATGTGGCTACTCAATCCCTTTGGAGAGGCCTTTCTCTTACCAAGCACTGCATGGTAGCATTTTGGTAGCCAGGACTGCAGCCAATCACAGGACCAATGAAACACTAAAAATCTTGTTAGAAGGGGTTATAGCAAAGTTACATGCATTTATGTATGTATGTATGTATGTATGTATGTATGTATGTAGTTATTTATTTCTTTCTCTTCCTTGTGGTAAGTCAAAATACTTAGCAGTATTTTCCCAGGGGAGCTCTGTTAATGTTGTCTTAGCTTTTATACAAAAGGTGGCTGTGCCCAAGGGATGGTGCAGAAGACAGCAGCTTAGGACTAGCATGTCTTCTACGCTCTGCCAGCAATTCACTCACCTTGAGCAGTCCACTTCATCTGCTTATTTTTCCTGTTCCTCCTTCACCTGTCTCATACATCCAGGCTGTAAATTTGTCACAGAAAAGTTACTGTGTCTATTTGAGGGTTGGGACAATACAAATATCTCTGAGTAGAAATGATAGTGAGAACTGTGACACAGTGGCTGCCATTCATGTTTTTCATTAAGGAAGTAGTAATATTTAAAAATTAATTTAAATTAATTTTTAATCACTTGTTAACCCGAGAATTGGGGATAATAAGTTGCTTCAGCTGAGAGGGAAAATTAATGAAGGAGCGAGATAAATCTGTGATGCCAATCTGTTTTTTTAAATACTGTTTTAGTTTTTTTTCCTGAGCACTGAAAGTGTCAAACAAATCAGTAGCTGCTTTCTTGCTCACAGCATCAATTCTTTCACTCAGCAGTCCCTAAATTCGCGCTCTGTTTTGTGGATTCACTGTCTTACTGCCAGCTGAGGCCATGTCTGCCTTTCCACTGTATTTCTGCATTCTTGTGTCTTTTTTCACACACACGGAGGTACACACATACACACGTGTACACACACATATACAGGTACACACACAGAGTCTCCCCCTGGACCAGAACTTAGCAAAGCCCCAGGGAGTCCCTGAATGCACCAGTCTATGCCTTGGGTTCGGGCAGTGTATTCCCAACTACCCCTGGCAGCAGTAAAATCCCAGTGTCTGAGTGAGGTTGAATACAACCAAAACAGTATGAGCTCCTGCTTTATTCAGAGGCATTTACTATGGGCTGTCTTCTGGTTCACTGCAGCCCTTCACAGCGCTCGGTCAGTCCAAAGGGGCAGTAAGTACCCAGCTGCCTGTACAAAGGAGTCCTCAGACAGCACAGGAGCTGCACTAGGACTCTTTGACACCTCCCTCCAAGTTACCAGCAAGGAGGAGAGGCCAGGGTGTGATTGCTCCCTGAAGTACTCCTGGGCATCTGAATTCAAAGGCGGGAGCAGCCTTGGATTGTGCTCATGGAAAGTACTCCGAGGGTCCAAAAGAGATTAATTGGCATGCACTAAAACAAGCTCCTTTCTGGAGCTCTGAGCAACACTCACCTACACCTGACAATAAGGCCTGAGTTGCTAAGTGAGGTGGAGAAGCAAACAGGGTTTGAGAGCCACGTGTCCTTGTGCAGGGAGCTGAGTTTTCATTCCAAGCCTGCGCCTGAGTCATGGTGATATGAGTGGTGACATTTCTGGTGAGCTTTCTATACAGCATGCAAAAGCTTTTGATTAGCCACATTTACACTGTCATTACAACCGGTTACAACTGGTCTCACTGGAGGAATGAGAGTAAGATGCAGCAACTTTTTACATATTTTTGCCTAGTGAAGAAATGACCTTAGATTTATCAGCTTTTCTCTTTTTGAAAGATAACATACCTGTTGAAAGCCAGAGCTGACTGCTATACAGCTTTCTCCTCTCTTTTTATAGGCTTTTAGTTGCCTGCAGCAAGGAAAGCATTGTGACTTACTCTTCTTTTTCTCTCAGTTCTAGGGAAAATTCGAACTGCAGTGGGCAGTGCCCAGCTTCTCATGGCCCAGAAATTTTACCAGTTCAGAGAACTTTGTGAAGAAAACCTGGTATGTAATTTTTCTGCTAGATACTACTGTGTGCCTTTTACTAACCCTGTGAATAACCCTACACGAACTAAACTGATTTTCTGACTAATGCAGCAGTTTTTCCAGTAAAGGCCTTGATATAAATTTGGGAGAAACTCAGACTTGTCAGAGTCAGCATGAGTTCCACAATAGCTTGAGATCCTTAAAATGAAGGCAAAAACTTCAGGTGAACTATCAGGAGGCTCTGCTACTGACTCCAGAGGAGCAAGGGTCTGTCCCTTGACCCTCCAGTTCATGGGCACACATACGGGTACAACACCTTAAGGTTTTTGAGGGTGGACCAGAAATCTCCTGAGTCAGGCTTTCCCATATATTCCTGGGAAACAAGCTCCAGACTAAAATCTGCCTCAGTCGACAAATGCAACAGAAATTGGCTCTGTCTTCATAAGACTTCCAATTCTTAATATAAAAATTGAAAAAGCCTTCTGATTGCACATCTTTGCAAATAACAGCCTACAACTGGGCAACCTGCTAGTGTCAAGCACTGAAAAACTAGGAATCAAAGTGTAATCTCTGGTCTCCTTATGATTCTAAAAATATATACTTTATTGTTTTCAATAATTGCACCTTTCATGGTATAATCATCCTATCAAAATCTGTTGTCAGTGTGACTGTGAAAAGCACAAATAGAAATTTTATAAGGCAAGCAACTGAGTCTTTTGGGTTTATTGCTTCTGAAGAGGAAGAAAACTAAAGACAAAGTAAAACTTGAGCCATGTAAAGCATCATGCAAGATGCTACTAATAATTTATTTATTAACAACAAAATTAATAGCAATATATCAGTGTAGTCCAACAAGGCCACAGCACCCGCGAAACCTTGCTGACTGGTGTCGGGACTCCTCAGCATTTCTGAAAAACCATGGTTGAAGTGAGTGTATGCAATATCTCATTTAAATTAAAGAGTTTCAGCTGGGAACCAGCTTATAGGGACACATCCTGTAGAAAGCCTTCCCTCGTACAAACCTTGCCAGTGGAGCAGGGGTGGTTTCGTGCACGCCCACTGCATGCAAAAAGCATTCAGAGCTGGGGTGCAATGAAGGGACAGAAGGAAGGACAGGATTTCTTGGGTCACCAGCCTCTGGCCCAAGCTGTGCTGAAGATACTGATTGTCCAGATGTGCTCTTCTGAGCAATGCTCTTGGGCTGATGAGTTTGCACACACAAAGCAATGCTCCACACCTGCGTCCCAGTTTCATTCTACCTGTAAAAATGGGTTTACTGTGCTTCTGCATGTAGCCTTCTGATCTATTCACCCTGCACAGGTTATTCTTGACAAACAAACAAACCAAACCAAACCAAACAAACAAAAAAAAAAAAAACACAAAAAAAAAAAAAACAAAACAAAAAAAAAAAAAAAAAAAAAAAAAAAAAAAAAAAAAAAAAAAAAAAAAAAAAAAAAAAAGAGGGAAGAAATTGGCCTGAAGTGTATAAGAGACAATTTTACTTGAAATGATGTATTTTTGTAAACCTTACATTCTCAGAGTGTGGAAAGAGTGTTCACACATCAGTATATCACTGTATATATCAATATATATCTCACATGCAGGAAATGTACATTTGCACAGATATCACTTTTTTACAAGCATGAGCACGGTGGGGAATCCTTCCCCATGAAAGTGAAGAGGAGACTGGCAATTCATTTTGGTGCAGATAGAATTGCCACCGGTTGTGCCCAGGAACATCCCTAGGCAGGCCCTGCCACAGGGGCCCTTTACCCTTAGTCTGTGGGGGGTACCCGCTGCCTTTGGTGAGTGGGCGTTTGCAGGGCACAGCAGCTCAACGCCGAGACAGACTCCTCGAAATAAAACCCACCCGTAAGTAATGCTTTGCTTTGCTCCTCTCTCTGGGTGTTATCCATCACTTGGATCTGTTCAGACTGCTTTGCTAGCGAGATTCGTAACCATTTGTACAAATGCTTTACATTAAGAAGTACTAAAGCCTATGTGTTTTTTTCTTCTGTTGCACAGAATCCTAATGCACATCCACGGCCGACCTCCCAGGATTTAGCAGGGTTTTGGGATATGCTGCAGTTGTCCATAGAAAATATTAGTATGAAATTTGATGAACTTCATCAGTTAAAGGCCAATAATTGGAAACAGATGGATCCTCATGACAAGAAGGTAGAACACTGTAGATTTTGTATGCTTCATTTAAAACCCTGCACAAATACTGGACAGATTAAATAGGCCTCTGTGTTACAGCGTTGACGTTAAAAATGTGAAATGAAGCTCATATCAAATTAATTTCATTGTAATAACAATGTTTACATAATAATCATCTGGGATATTATCTGTAATATGTTTCAGGCATATTTTTAAACCAAACCTGTCTTTGTGAATCGGATAATGGGAATGTGGTACTTTGTTAAGCTTTACATTTAATCATATTAGACGATCAATCGTTGGAAGGAACTGCCTTATATATTGATTCTTAAAATTAAATAAATCACATTTACGGTTCATATTATTGCATACAGCAAGAGTTCTAGGTTGTGTTACTGAAAAAACTAGGGAAGCACTGTAACCATCGCTGACTTTGGTAGCCAGATTACAAACAGCAATATCAAAAATATGCCTTCCAAAATGTTACATGAAAGAATTACATTTTTTGTCCATTTGTTTGGTTTTGGCTTTTTTTTTTTGGGCTTTTTTAAAATGGGTGATTTCACAAACACATTCACTTTGCTGGCAGTGTTGTTTACCTGAGGTAGCATAAAAATCATCTGGAGCTTTGGTCTTTTTTTTTTCTTTCTTTTTTTTTTCTTTTTTTTTGGTAAATGTAGTCTTCTTCTGTCACCATAAAAAACTACCACATCACCAAGTGTGAACCACATTTCACTTTACATTCTCATTTGGCACCGTCGCCTTTTTTTTCTCCTCACTATCCACTTCAAGACAAACAGCACTTGGGTGAGCCAAAATACACAAATGTTTCAGAAAATCCTTAGAACACAGACCCATTCCTAGAGGAATCAATGGTCTAATGTCACACTCCTGTAGGTATGTAATTTGGTGGCTGAATTTCCACTGTGACTGGTCTGATAGCAATGAATACAGCCAACAGGTAGGGTCACCAGAAGGAGGGGGAGCATGACTTACAGGTACAGTGGCTCAGACAGGAGTCCTGGCTACCCCAACTTACGGTCAGCTGGCTGCCAATGACCAAAGTGGTGTTTTCTTTTGGACAAATAACCATAATAATATCAAACCCCGTTAATCTTGCAGCAGGAAGCTTGTACAGGCAGTGCTGGTAGCACTATTCCTCCTCCTCCAATCAAGACTAAATACTCATTCCTGACTTAGGAGTGCCATGTTCACACCATTTATGCACACCTAGTGTGTTTTGTAGGGGAATGAATGGGAATGTGTTTTCCTAGCCCAAGGTACTGAAGGCAAGTCATTTTCTTATCTTCTTTTTTTTCCAGTATCTATCAGAAAAGGAAGTTAAAAATGCCAAACATGCATGCACAGAAATGCTGGTATATGGTCTTTCATTAGCTTTTACAGTAAAGTGGGTAGGCTGAGTGTTTACAATTGCAGCAGTAAAAAATGAGAGCTTTCCTTAAAAAAAATGTGCCTTTTCTTTGCTTCTGAAAAACATTTCAAAGAGCTTCCAACAAAAAGAAGACTATAACGGTTTAAAGGAAGTTAAGTAGTGCTGAAGAAAGGGACCTACAGTAGGAAGGTAAAGATTTTAAAGAATTACACTGTGTTCCTGTTTCAACAGCATTTGTCTATGATTTTAGATGAAACAGATCATCTCCCTTCTTAAAAAGGATTAAAAAAAAAAGGAAGAAAAAACTTTCTGTGGAATTGATACTTGCCTTTGGCCTTTGCCACTGGGCCCTTTTTAAGCAACATAGATTAATCCTTGGACGGAGAGAAAAAGCAAAGTATGAATAAGTGTAACTAAGCACCTTTATATTTTGAGCCATGGAAGCTGTTGTGAGCAGCATGAGAGAAAACGAAAGGGCAGAATGGGACCTTTGTAGTGTTATAAAATCCCTTCACTCAGAGACTGTGTTCACAGTTGGAAGGGGATGTAACTTAAAAGACAATCTAATTAACTTGACAAAGTCTTTGTGGACGCCTGAAATTCAGTTCTGAATACACTTTTCTTTTGCGGGAGAGATCCCTCTCTGAGGGGTTTTTTTTGTTGTTTTTTTTTCTTTTTTTTGTGTGTGTGTGTGTGTACATGCACCAGGATATACATAAAAGTCCTCCTTGTTGGTCACGTATCTGGAGCTAGCTGCCACCATGATGATTAATGCATGTTCTCTTAACGGTTTTTAAGTTTTTCCTACCAGATTTTCTATTTCTAGCTGAATGTAGCTTCATGCCTATTTAGCACGAGGCCAGAGTGTGTGAGCTTGCACAGCAAGACCCAGAGTGTGGGGTTTTTGAGCAGACACTAAACTGCTATGAAATAGATACATAAATACATGGTGTTTTTTTAAAAAACTACTTATTCTGACGCACCAGCTGCAGACAGCTAGCTCCCATCTGCTTTTGGGAACACCAAAGCCATGGCACCTCCGTGTTGCAGGAGCATCTAGTGCTATGCACGGATAGAAGAGGGTGGCCCAGGAGCTGGGGCTCTCCAGAGTTCCTCTGCTGAGAGCAGAGTTCCCTCCCAGCTGCGCCTGTGGCAGGAGCTCGGTCTCTTTCCTAGTCCCTGGCACTAAGCAGGTAGCGGTGGGGGCCTCAGCCCTGGCAGCACCATCCCTGAGGAGAAGTAGCACGGCGGCCGGCCTTCCCCTCCCCTTTGCCCTTGCCCTATGTTTATGAACCCTTGAGCACAAAAGCCAGTTGACTGAAGACAGAAAGGCAGATAAGAGCTAACAAACCTTAGGTAAAATGTGTGTTCTAACTACTGACATATCCTAGTTTTTCCCGCCTTTCCCTGAGAAGCTGTATAATGCCATTAACCTTCTGCTTTGATCAGGAGAGAAGGGTCCCTCCTCCAGTGCCAAAGAAGCCATCGAAAGGTCAGGTGCCACTCATACGAGAACGCTCTCTGGAAAGCTCGCAGCGTCAAGAGGCCCGGAAACGGCTGATGGCTGCCAAGCGCGCTGCGTCGGTCCGCCAGAACTCAGCTACCGAGAGCGCCGAAAGCATTGAGATATACATCCCCGAAGCCCAGACCAGGCTATGAAGGGATCCAACCGGGAGGACTCTCTCTGGCAAGACAAGCCTCATGTATAATCTGCCCCTCTAGGCTCCTGCTCAAGGTCACCACAAAGTATTTGTACCTCCTCCTCTCTCTCTCGCCCTCTCTCCCCTCCTCTCCCCCTCCCCTCTCTCTGTACGCAGCTGCCCCGATGCTCCCAGTGAACTTCACTGCCGTGGCGTAGTTGTCGGTCCTCCGAGAGATGTCCTCTAATCACCCTTGCTTTCTGAAGGTTCGCCCATGTCATCACGATGCTTTGTCACATGTACTGATGCTGGCACTTCGCCTCATGTAAACGAGTACGATCCTTTTTTTTCTTTTCTGTTTGAAACAAATAAACGCAGCGCTCAGACTTCCACACACCCGCGCACCTGTACAGTAGACGCTCCATTTAACTTACTCATGATCTTTAGTTGACCTAAAGCTAGTCTGTTACCCGGTGTACAGCAATATCAAACTGTAGGGGACTTTGGTATTTTCAGTCATGCAGGGTGATCCTTTCGGACTCTGCCGTCTTCCTCACAAAAGATGAAAGGAGCTATGACTTGGATTCCCTTCTTTTTATTACTGTTTTTTTTTAAAGCAGATGGCGCACTTTATTCTAAACCTCCGAATCACATCTTCACTGAATTAAGGAGTCACACAAGGGGAGGGAGCTGGGGTGGGAGCAGGGAGGGAGGGAAGAAAAAAACCCCACAGCTCTGGCAGGTGAAAAAGTGGAAGTATATCCCACAGGTGAGATGGCGAGGGATATAAAAGATACTGTGGAAAGATACCTGCACACTCACAGCTGCACAAACTGCCTCATTTTTATTTCATCAATCACTACTTAAACATTTCAATCAGCAGAAGATTGTAAATTCGATCTTCCAGGGAAATAATCTATTTTGAAAGGCAATAAAAGAGTAAAAAGGAAGGAGATAAGAAGCAATGACAGTTGAAGAGATAATATAAAAGAAGGATTTTCTTGTCCAAGTATTAAGACTTTTTAAAATTGTACTGTATTGTCAATTCCTCTTGTATTGTATTGTATGGATTATATTGGTTAAAAAAAAAAAAGAAAAAAAAAGAAAAAAAGCTTGGTTTTGTTGATGTCTTAATCTCGGTGGGACCATCCAATCTCATACGTCCACGCAGCCACACACGGACACCTGTAGGTGAATTACTTTACATGGAGCCTCTGATGCTTTTCCAGGCCAGGCTTGCTTTGCTCTATCCACAGCTGGTTGTATGCTACAGTTCAGACTGCTTATCACCAAACCGTCCATATTTAGGAGTAAATTTCTAATTCAGCCTCCTCTTAATAGTATAAAGTACTCACTTGAACAAGAACAATAGACTATTTTTCACAAGTTATGGGATCAATATGAACTTAATATTTTTCACGACAAGCCTTCCTACCCTGGCTTCTGCCATTGTTTTGCAATCACGAAAAATATGCATCCTGAGTAGCTCATTAATAGTGGGCGGAAATGGCAGATAATAGGGCTGGAGAGGAGCCTGAGAGGTCAGCTCCTGTGTGTCTGTCCCCTCCAGCCACCTCTGGCTGGAGCACGATCTTGTCCTCCAGCTCCTCTGATGAGGAACGATGCCAACCACGCTGCTACTGGAATCTCTTGTGCCAACATTAGGAAAGCTGTGTCAGGCATGTTGCTGAAAGCGAGTTGTGTGCGTGCGTGTGAGCATGTGTGAGTGCGCACACGCGTGCCTAGCTGGCACGTGCTGCTGCCAGCAGAATTAGCGTGAGCTGCTTTGAGTGACAGGGCTGCTTTGGGTGACAGGACTGGTGTGGGCAGAGGAGCACTGTGCCATCCTCAGCGCGTGTGCAGTCCTGCAGCGATGTCTTCCAGACTCCTCTGCTGCTCCCTACGTGCCCTTCACCCCGTGTGCCAGGGCAGGGGTACGTGGGAGAGGAAGGCAGGCTGCTTTCTGCTGCCAGTGAGCACAGGCACAGGGACAGCCCCACCATGAAGGGGCACGGGTGGCAGCCCTTGCTGCACGCCAGTGCTGGCTGGCTGTGCCCACGGCTGCTCAACCTGTATGGACAGTCCAACCAGTGAAAAATCCCACTGCACATGGGGCGTAATTCTGCAGCTTGCACTTAAAAAGCATTGAAAACCATCATCGAAAAGTTAAGCTCTTGCTAAAACTATTCATCGAGACCATGCCAGACAGCTTCTTTTCCTATGACATCATAGCCAGGTGCTAATTTAATTTTATTCAAGAAAATAGGAGAGGTAATAGGTTCTGGCACCAAGTATTTTCATGAGAGCATATTAAAACCACTAAAGAATTTGCTACCTCTCAAAGCCATCGATATCTGAGCTATGTCTTTATAAACAGGGCACAAATATTTACTGCTGTGGTTTACAAGATAAGGGCTAATAATTTAATATATAAAAGACTTTTAACTAGAGTAATCAGAAATCCAGTGTAACTCTAGAGTGCTTGGTGTTACGGGAGCTTCAAAAGGTTTGACCCTCTAAGCGTTTGAATACCAGTGTATTTGCTAGTTTTGAAACACTGCATTTAACTTTTAGCAGCAACAAAACATCACCGTGTTTGCAGTATGTAATAGTGCCAACTGCCACTTTTGAGCAAATATAGTCATAGGAAGTATTAATTATTTGGAACTCATTTGTACTGAAGTATTCAAAGCAGTACCTAGGTGAGAGTCCACATTCACAACCGTGTCGCAGACTTACTTAGTTTTGTGAACGTTTTATGAAAGATGAGTTAAGACTTTGGTTGACAAGTGGCTACAGAAATTAATATCCAGCAAGTTCCCCCCTAAAAAAAAGCAGAAAAGTGAAGACTATCTAGTCTTGTACATTACAAATTATTGTATTTGTATATCATAGAATATTTTTTGTATCTATTTTAAATGAATTTATTCTTAGCTGAAAGCTTGTTATTTCATTTGGCGCTGGAGAGGTTATTATAATGTTTGCCTAGTTTTTTAGCAAAATATTAAAAATACAGCCAAGACCAGAAAATATAAAATATAATAATTCTGCCCCTAGAATGCCACTAGTTAACCACTTGACTCATTTACCAACACTAATGCTAGTATATTTGCTCCATCATCTGTTTTAGTATAATTTGTAACTATTTGTTTTTAGTCTAAACTGCCCAGTGTATATTTAAAATGCCTATATTCTGTTTCACTTTGGTACTAAATGATTGCTTTTTTTTTTCTTGGGGGAAATTTTAGAAAAGGTTGGTTTTGTCTCCTGCTTCAAAAGTTTAAAAAAAAAAAAAGAGGTATTTATTATATTTTTTGCAGATGTTTCCATAAAATTCTCATAATCTTTTTGTAAAGAAAGATGAAGAAATGGATTAAAGATTTTTAATATTTGAAAAGGTAAATAGAAATAATTTATTTGTAATATATTTCAGTTTATTTATTGGTGTTCCCTTAATGCTTTGATGTGCACTATCACTTTAATTTAAACTGTATCTTTGTGAATTTATTGGGGTTTTTGGTTTTTTGTTTGGTTTGGTTTTTTTTTTAAGGAAAATGTTCAAATGCATACTTTAAGTAGAATGTAAATCACTGGCCTACCTGCATTCCCAAATGTGATTTTAAAAATGTTTTCGATTTGAAACAAAAGACACAAATTTGAAAGCCTTTAGACAGAGGAGAGTGTTTTTATGGCTTAACAATTTGGGTTTCCATAGGATTATCTATCTGGTTTGTGTGTGGACAGGAAAATGTAAATAGATTAATGTTTCCCATAATGTAAAAAGAGCAAATTAATAAAATAATTAATGCACTGCTTGTAAGACCTGTGGGTTTTCAATGCAAATTCGTTCTTCCAGAACTGCCAAGGCATTTCATTTGATGTGGCCAAGGATAAAAGCATGACAAGCACAATGTTCCTCTTAAGCTTTCATTGCTTAAGACCGGCCCTGCAAAGTCTCATCCGAAGCATCCTGCTGAGCACCCTGGAAGTGTTCATCTGCACAGAGTTGCTCACAGGCATAAAAGTTGCCGTGATCAAGGCCTTGAGCCTTAGCAAAATCTTCAAAGGCTCTTCTGCACGGAGCCCAGCCAAACCCCACTGAAGATGCCAGGAGTTACGCTGGGGACTTCAAAAGTTCTGAAGTGGCAAGAAGACCCCAGCCTGATTGGTTTTCCCCTCGCTGGTTCCCTTTCATTTTCTGCTTATGTCCCATGATGTCTGAATTTTGAGGGGCGAAAGAGATCCCTGGCAGGCATAGCTAACTTTCCCTTCACTGGGATCCTGCTTCCAGATGGGGTTTTTCCCACTGTGTGAAATAAAGACAGTCACCAAATCCCACAGCAACATGTCCTGGATGATGTTGTTCATGATTATACCAGTATTTAAACAGTTCCTGATTCACTTTGTAGTACCTAGCAGTTACATTAATAGTGTGCTAGTGCTGCACCACGTACTGTCTGCCTGTGCTTAGACCCTCAGCACAGAAAGGCCAGAAAGTTTTGTGCTACAGATCCACGGGCAGGGAAAATTCTGCTTAACACCGACATGAAGGGATTTTTCTTCACATGCTGGAATTTACGTGCTCGTTAGTGACTGATAAATGGATGCACCAGAGATGGGGGGAGGAAAAAATGCTTTATTACTTAAAAGCCTTTCTGAGGTGTCTGGTACCTTTTTGTAATGAGGACAGCTCAGAGGGAGTAAAATAGCAGGTATGTTTCTCACCGTTCTCCAGCAGAATTATGAAGTCCAAGCCATGGCTCAACTCCGCCTTTCATGCAGGTAAACTTTATCCCTATTTATACTCAATGTGTCCTTCCAGATCAAATCAGAAGCCTTCCCTAGAAGCATATCTTGTTGCCAGTTTGTTTGTCAATGACTGTTCTCTCCTGCAAGACATTGTTTTTGCATCACGCAATAGGCAAATAATTCACTTCAGCCATCAGTTTGGAGCATGCTTGCCTATCAAATCTGATGACTTTGAGTTGACATTTTTGATAGCAATTAATGATAAAAATACTGGCTGCTCTGCTGCTACTGGTATTTGTTGTTGAGGTCATAGGTTTATACATGATTTGGAGTGCAGAGAACAAGTGCATTTCTCTTTTCCCACTGTGCATCATGTAACAGGGTCGGGTCAGCCCCGCCAGCTGTGGTCCTGCACTGAGCAAACCTGAGACCAGCACTCACAGCTGAAAGATATTCATCCCCTTTCCCTTTAGTCTGCTACTATGCCAGTGACCTATAAACATTGCTGTGCTGTCACAGTAAGCTCATTCACAACATCATCCCTTCCCTGTGCTTTTGCATGCGGGGAGGTTTTTACAGCCCCTCTTCTGCACGGCTGCTTGGCCACCGTTGTGGCAGGAGAAGGTAGCTGCTCTCACTTGATTCATCGAGATGCATTTGGATGCCAGCTGCAAAACATGACGTGAGTGGCCCTTCCAGCCAGCAGCCAGGCTTTCCCACGCTTGGATCCCATCGGCGGACATCACCCATCTCGGTAGTGCGTGTGATTACAGCCAGTCCTCTATTGCTCCGTGAGTCACATGCCCCATTCGCACTGAGACAAAGGGGCGAGCAAAGGAACAGGGCTTCCTGGTAATTGTGTTTTTCATGGTTCTCTTCACTGATCCAGTAACAACATAATCATTGAAATTAGAGACAGAAAAGCTCAGCTGGGGCATTGTGTTAACACTCTGCCAGTTCCAGATTGCGATCTACTGAGCTGTGGCAGGTAAGTCATCACCTCCCCAGCTCCGCTCCACCCAGAGGGAAAAAAAAACACACACGAAAGAAGGGGGGAAAAAAGAGCTACATTAAAAACAAGCTGATCCGTGACACTGCCACCACCTATTATGGGCCACTCCTTGTGCAGAGGCCTTCATCGTATTGACTCTTCACTTAACTATCTCCATGACAGGGTGCTAAGCTTTTCCTCATTTTCAGCCAAGCAGAATGGAAAGCTATGGATTTTGCCACCTCTGTTCAAAGAGGGGGAAATACTGAGGTGTTGCAGAGCCTCTGGAGAAGGCAACCACTGCACGGCCCCTGAGCTACACCAACGGTGACACTGCCGTATTTCAAAGCTGTCAAAGGTTTTGGGAGAGGGATGGGCCTTGCCTTCAGTTGAAGAAAAGCAGTAGGACAGAGTGTGACGGATGTTTTATGGGTATCAAATATCTCACCAAGGTAAGATAAGTCACTGTGTAAACAACCATGTGCTGAGGCAAACACATTAGTTTGGAGATGGTAACTAGGGAGCTGAGATGTTGAATGGCAAAAGGTAACCCATTCCGATGTAACTAGCCTATTTCCCCAGTGGGAATGTCCAACCTATCACTTATCCCTGGCTTCGAAATAGAGAATTATCAAAGTCATGTCCTTAAAATACTATATTTTACTTTTTCCTGTTGTACTGACTATGGGTGCTCACAATTGCAATCTGGAATGGCTTTGTGAGTGTTTGTTCAGGACTGTGATTATCCCTGATTTTTTTGTAGCACTGAAAAGTCACTGCATTTCACTAGTTGGGCTATATTATTTGTTATCTTACAGCACGTTCTTTTTTCTATTTTTTTTTTTTATAAGTGGTTGTAATAATAACTCATTGTGCTCCAGTCCTTTTTTCAGTCTTCAGAAGAAAACCCCTATCACCTGAAAAAAGAAAAACTTCTTCATTTTGCAGACTGTTCTGGTACATCTTGGCTAAGCTAGGCCTAAGGGGAAGGAAATTGAGATAACTGATGCACTTAAGCATGTGTCATTCCTCATCTCTCCAGTTGGTAATTGACAACAAAAGGGGAAAAAAAAAATCATACGGGTCAGACAGCTCACAGATGATGCACTAAAACTGAGATGGGATTTTGCTATGCTGTGGGACAATCATACCTGTAGCAACAGCTGAAGGGGGAAATCCCTTCCCACCTTGGAGTAACGTTTCAATAAACAGTTTTTAAATACATGACATCCCTTCCCAGTGCATCAGTGCCACCATGACCACAATTCTGCCCTTTCCACAAACCCAGGAGGTAGCATCAGCCCCAGGGCAGTATCTTGGTGCCAGCTGAGGCCAGGGAGATAGAAGCCCCTGGGCAACAGCAGGCCTTGCATAGGGCAGGGCATTGCTATTGAAACAGTGGCAACTCTAGGAGAATGTGGTGTGGATTAAACATAACCCAAAAGTAATCCAGGTCAGCTGGCTGCTGCTTCCATGAAGTAAGCTGTCATAGTGGGAAAGAAGAGTTTGAAAGGGTGACTTCTCTTTTCATCTTGCTCTCTACTGTTTTAATCCAGCATAAGAACCAGGCTTCGAATTTTAGTGAAGTTACACAATTGCATTTGCAGTGTTGGGAGAGAAACCAGACTTCAACCCAGACTAATTGCCAGCTATAAAATTTAGTAGAGACGTACATAAAGACAAAGCTGTAGCAACTTCAATGGAAACATGTCCATGTGTCAGTCTTCAAGTAAATCCAGAAGAGCTTTGCCTAAAACACACGAATTTTAAGACGTGATCCTCTGCAAGAGGATACTATGATCTTGCTCACTGCCCTGATTCACCACATAGTAAATATTGCTGTTATTTAAAAAATGTGAAAACCGGTGACTTACGTCAAAGAGGCTGTATGACTACATGTAACAGAAAAACATCTTTGACAAACAGATGGTGTGTATCGATCTGAAAGACTCCATGAAGTACTCTTTTGTATTACTAACCTAATGCATCAACTGACAAGAGGTTTCCTTTTGTTTACAACTTTCCTGGCAATAGCATCATGATAACTGCAGCCTGTCTGCAAGAATGTACACGGACCTGGGAACCCAGCCATACATTAGCAAACTGCAGTGTACTCCACGTGTTTCTCATCCTTTGCTTAACAACCTCGTGCTTGTAAAAAAAGCTGCTTGTGTGCTGTACTGCATTCATTGGGATGATTCATGTCTATCAGCTTCTGCCAGGCAATGCTGGGATTTCAGGTAGGAAGCAGCCCACCTCCTGTATTTTCTCTCCGAGATAAAAATTTCTTTAGTGGAAGGTGGGAAATAAAACCAGGAAACCAAGCCAAAACAAAGAAAACCTGTTGAAGCATGCAGAGTTTGTCATTAAAGTATAATCCAAGCAGATTTTGTTTGTCGACAGTTGCATAAGCCAAAATAACAATTCCGAATTTATTTTTAACTGGAACTGTTTTCATATCAAGTAGCACGTGTGAGCTTAACGCTAATGGTTCAAGGCCTTCCCAAGTGTCAAGTGGTGTGATTGCAGGTGCTGTCACAGCATCCCTGCCACATGCATCAGCAGTAGCTGCCACTTCCAGGGGCTGTCAGCTGCCGTGCTGGTGGCCAGGAGCCTCCCTTGTGGCACACCCCTCACTCTCATGGTCCGAGGGCACTGTGCTCTAGGAGCCACGTGTTTTCTGCTCTACCTCACACTGATGCCAAGACAGAAATCCCACCACAGCAGGTTGAATGGATCTCCTTAAACACCAAAATTACACTCAAACACCAATAATTACACTTGCCTGGGATGGAGGCTTATCTTTGAACTCACACAGCTTTTGTTAAATTCTCTTTACACCTCAGCTCTCTCTCTGTCTCTCTGACTTTTCAATAAACATGAAACTGCTCTAGCACCTCAGGAGCCAGTGTATTACATTTGCTCTGGACTTCCAGCATTGTAACTGGGAGCAGAAGTTGGATCTGTTTTCTTCTTCCTCTCTTAAAAGGTCAGGGAAATATGAAACTGCAAAAGGCTAATTCTTCTCTGTGTCACATTTCTATGAGCCCACAGGGCAACATAGTGGTATTTTTAAAGCTTTTTTTTCCCCCCTGACTTTTCAATCCACAGCTCTTGGCACAACTGGTGACAGCTCACACAGTAACACACTTACTCTCGCATCATTCCTTCTAAGTTGCTTCTGATGAATATTGGGAGCACCAGAAAGGGTCCCAGCCACTGCAGTGCTTGTGTGATAGGCAAGGGGAAGAGCCAGGGGTCATATCACAAGGCTTGGCCTCATCACAGGTTTTCTGGTTCTGGTGCTGCATGGTCACAATCCACAGTATTCAGCACACACACGCTTGGTTATCGTTAAACTGTAAATATTGCAAGAAGGTATTCAGCATGATTTAATATTCCTATTAATGCCTCCAAAGGCCCAACCATAGAAGCTGCACTGTGCTGAGCACAGCGTATATATTGATGATTTCTGTCTTGCCGTGTTTACAATCCAAGAAGGAGCCCTGCAACAGAGCTCTCTGCTACAGTTTTGTTATTTGTCTTCGGAAATGATTTGTCTGATTTAAAGCATCATAAATGAGCATGTCCTTTCTTTTGCCACTACTACTAGAGCAATTTACTTTACTTTGCTCTGAAGGCAAAGTTCTAGACCTAAATATTTTATCATCCTGATCAAGAATTAGTCTTTTGATATAAACCTGGAATCCAATACCTTTTCTGAAGCTCTAATATGCTACAATAAAATTTGATCTCGCAGTTCCCAAACCCTTGCCAGGTAACAATGATTCAGCACAAGCAGGGCAAAGCATCACTTTGCTCCCCTGAACAGGCACATGCTCTCAGGTAAACTCACTCTAAGACCTGATAATGGAAGAGACTGCTCCCAAAGCCACCACACTGACAAGACGCAGATATGTGGCAGCGGTTGTGGAGAAACCAACAGCAGGAATCAGGTGAGTTAACATACACATGTATATAGCAGGAACAGACACTACAGGAATGACTTTCAGCCCAAGGCCAAGTGCCTTGCTGAGGGTGCTGGTGTTTGGAAATGACAAGTTTCTACAGCTGCAAGAGTCAGCACTGATGCACAGCTTGCTGTACCCTTCCTCCAGCTGAGGATAAAACCTCTGCAAGGGAACTGGGAGCTGTGCTATGCTTCAGAATACAGCTGGGTGCTGCTGCCATCCATCATGCAAGCATTACTTCTTCAGAGTTCAAAGGCAAAGTTGCAAAAGACTTGTTATACCTCAGGGTGTTCTGGAGATTTATATACCGTCACCTACCTGGGCAGTGGGAGATGTTTACCTGTCTCCTGTGTCAGCTGAGCTCAGGGAGCAGTAACGTGATTACAACACTTTAATGCTCAGAAATGCTTTCTGGCTCCTCATATCTCCTCATCTGATCTCCAGGACACCTCACCACTGTTAAAAAGAAAACACCACCAAAGCACCACCCAGCTCCAAACCACCTGAGGTGTGGGCCCAGAAGCAGCTCTAGCACTCTCCTTTTCCCCTGCTATTGCAGCCTGCAATTTCATAAATTATATTTGTTCTTCCCACAAGCCTTACCTCATTTGGGGTCAGGGGGAGGCTAAGAGTCAGGGGTTTCGCCTGAGGCTGGTTATACCTGCAAACAAGAGAGTGGACGTGGAACGACAGCCTCATGCCACCACCAGCAGCGCAGTGCTCATCAGAGCACTTCAACCAGAGCCGGAGGCTGAGATTTAAGCGCTCGGCCTCTCCCTGTAGTCCGCACGGGGAAGCTCGTACCTTGTTATTGCTGCCCCAGCGCCGCACACCCAACGCCTCGGGGCCGCCGCCAGCGCTTCCGTCCGCACTGTGCAAACACCGCTGTGCCCTTTCTCCACACGGATAATAATAGTGCCGCCCTCATTTCCCGCTCCCGGGAGCGATGGTGTGGGCACCGAGCGGCAACTACAGACGGTGGCCCAAGGTCTGGTTAATGTTTCAGTGCTTTGAGCCCATCACAGGTTGCACTTTGAGCCGTACACAGCACGTTATTGGCGGTCCTGGTGTTTAAAGGTTTTTTTCCACCGACCAGTTGGATGCCTGCTCCATTTTTAAGAGGAGTCTGACACCAGAAATCTCATGTCTTGTCAAAGTACCTGATCTCCACCCATACTGGTGAAAAAACAATAAGCGTTCTGTCATCAGCATAACCTTGATTTCCACAGGCTTTGGGGGTTTTTGCACATGAGAAGAGGCTGTGGCATCACCAAATGCCCTGTTAACAGCCAACGGGGCAAAGTTCTTGTTTCCTTTGTCGTGAAAAAGTTCAGGGCCGGATTTTGATTATCACAAGGAGTAGTAAAGTACACAGAGCAGAGATCGCGCATTGGGTAAGAATTATCACCGAGGTGAAAAAACCAAACAGAAACAGCAAAACAAACTCCTGCCCAGCTGATGCAGCACTGCCCCACATTCTGGTGTGCACAGCCCCTGTACCTATGTGGCACACACAGCTTATGGAAAAGGCTGGGCTGTGCTCTGGATGCAGCACAGCCTTCCCCGGCACAGCACAACACCACGGCACGGCTGCCAGGGGAGTCCTGCCAGGGCAGCTGGGCAATGGTGGGCTCATCCTGCCCTTTTGATGAGTAAAGTAAAAAAGTAAATTGGGTGAAGTACCAAAGTCCAGTGTCATGCCACTTAGCATACATACCAAAAGAAAAAAAAAGAAAAAAAGAAAAAGAGAAAAAGAAAGAACAGAGACGGTATCAAAGGACATCTACTTTTAATTTTTATCAGGATCTATTACCCTGAGCCATGGTTAGGATGTCAAGAACTCTTGTTTTGAATGTGGTGTTGATGATGGATGTAGTCTCACACTACACCCAACCTGCCTCTTTACAAGGGCTTGAGTATTCCTTTGCAAGTCTGGGAAAGAGGAAAATTCACATTTTACACAAAATTAAAGTCCAGCCTGACAACTCCCCATCTGCTGGCCCTGCTCCTGCTGTGTTGTCGCTGTTGTCCTGCCTTGGTTGGGCTCTGGTGCAGGCTAAGCTCCCCTCAAGGTTCCCAAGAAATTGTTTTATGTCTTACCATCAAATTGATCTGCCCCACGCAAATAACCCCAGCCAACAAAAGTCATGGGGATGTAGAGGCGAAACATGGACACTGCACTCGCAGTGGTGGTTTGGAGAAAAATGCAGATGAAGGATCGAGCTTGAAGACTCTGCCTGTAAATGCCATCAGCACACACACAGGGAGATCTGAAAAAAGCTCGCCGCTCCAGACTTGCACAACTGGACGGTGAGCAGAGAGGGGTAGGAGCCGTGGGAACTGGCAGCGGGGTGACACAGGAGAGCATGGGGACTGCCAAACTATTCAGCTGCAATCCAGAGACTGACAGTTGCGGCAAGAGCCATCTTCCCCGCCTCCCTGCAAAACATTCCCTCTCGTACAGATTTGCATAACCCTGTGTACATTTCCTGCAGTCCTTGGGCAACAAATAGAGTTGTGGTTCAACAATTTACAGGATCAAAGGCAGATTTTGATCCTATCACTGGAACAGTTAAGTTTTTACATGTGGGCTATTTTAGATATCATTTCTCAAAGATCAAACTCCAATGTATCCCAGGGAAGTAAGTTTAGGCAAACCACAGAGCTGAGGAGCAGGCAGGATCACTTGGTCTTTTTCTTATGTATAATCAAAAAGTTTTGTTAGGGTTTTCTAAAAACCCATAGTTCTAATTCTATACCCATCCAGTGCTGACTGGCCACAGTTTCAGATCCCCAAGGTGGATCTCCTGGGCTGCCTTACGGCAGGGGATTTCCTAGGGCAGGAAGCCCGTCCCGCAGGGAGGGAGGCTCAGCCAGCTCTTCCTTCAATGGCAGACAGGGCTGAGGGTTTTACAAGCGCCTTGCGTGCAATTTCCCTGCTCTCTGTCCAGGCCCCTGGCAGCTGGAGAGGAAGCGGCATGTAATGAGCCCCAGGTGGAGGCAGCAGCTTCAGCTCTGCAATGGCAGCTCCCCACACCCTAAAACAAGGGAGGCACCGGCACCGGGAAGGCATCTGGGGCAGCCCACTTCAGCCCAGGCTGAATAGCAAATGCCGATGAGGGCTGGGGTAAGGCGAGGACTAAAGGCAAATCTTCAAGGAAGTAGAGGATCTGAAGTCAAACTCCCCCTGAGCTCAACAAGCCTCACGGAGCAGCTGGGTCATGCCACCGATGAGTCAATTCTGCCAGATGGGGAGAGTCTGGCCAACACAGGCATCAGCTGGTCCATGCAGCCCTCCTTGCTCTTCTGACCCCGTGCAAGGAAACCTGAGCTTCTGCATCACTGCATTTCAAAACGAAAGGAAATTAAATTTTTCACAGAGGAAATACCTGTTGCTTATCAGTGTAAATATGAGAGAAATTGACGCAGCCCCCCACACCTCCTTCCATGCCTTCTGCTTATTTAAACTCACACTGCCACATCAGAGGAAGCTGAGAGAGTGGTGCTGGCTGTTGGCACAATACCCAGCTGGGCTTCACATACTGCCCTCCCCAAGACCACTAGCACCCTATGATCACATGCAGGTGAAGGAGTAAGGTGTTGCAGGACTGAGTGTGAACTCTCCCCATGGGGAGACCTGCATTCCCACCACCTCCTCCTAGGGTCCAAAGAGATAGTAAGGGGTGTCACTCTCCCTTCAGAGGGTGACTGGGACATTCTCCTCTGCCCCAGGTGTCATGGAAACAGTAGCAGGGGTCAAGGTAGGTTTGGTAGGGGAAGGGAGGTGGAGGGACTGATTGCTTTACAACAGACAGTATGTGCTTTGCAGATGCAAATCTATACACTAAACCGAGATATTTACAGGAGGCTTTTTCCATTTATCACCAGCTAAGGAAGAAAGACTTTTTAGGAGGCCTTCGGAGAAAGCTGGCAGCACATCACTGGAAATACCTTGGCTGAACACAAGCCAGCTGAATTTAACATGAAGAATGAGTTACAGAAGCAACTGCCTAAGCAGTGTTTAATACGATAACCTAAACTAACCTTTCAGTTCAGGTTGGCAGAGGAACGTCTGCTTCGCACCTCACCAGGAGAAGGCCCATGGCAGCAGAGCCAGGACTCTGAAAGCACACTGAAACCAGCAACACCACCCACTCAAAACAAAAAATAATCCCTCCAATTTTGAAAATGCCCAATGGATTTTATTATTAATTGCTTCTCTCTTTGGCTTACCTCTGTCACAACACAGAAAGCAGAAGTTAGAAAAAAGCTGAGCTATCTACACAGGGAAAATGTGCTTTCTCTCATGAACAGAAGTTGATCTGCTTGCATCAGAGCAAGTGGTTAGTGTAGTGGAGTAGCAGAGATCAGATGCCTTTCAAAACCCTACAAAACTAGTCAAAATATCTCTAACCTGGTTAAATGGACTATGCATGATATTGTGTAAGCACTCTCAAGTCAAACAGGAAGAGCAATGATAGAGGGAGAGTTCAAACAAGGAATGAGACTAGAAGTACAAAAGAAAACAAAATAAAACATTGGACACAAGGTCAAGCAATCAGAACATTACAGGCTAGAAAAGGAAGTGAAATTACAGGCTCTGGCAAAATAGCTGAATGCTTACTCAGGAAAATTACAAAACTGTTGTGATCCTTACCATCAGTTATGTGTCTGCTATCCAGAACATTTTCAAAGACAAGCTATACAAATTCATAAAAGCAAGCTGGGGGACATCACATTCTTCTCACATTGGTCAAGTGATTTTGTTTATATTTTTATATAAATACCAGGACCAATACATGTATGGTATCCTTACTAGGATATATATGGAATATATGTATATATATATATACACACACACAATTGTGTCTTGGTAAAATCTATAAGCTGATGGCAAATTATGATCAAGACTATCTTCTCCATCAACAGCTTCTACAGGAGAGGATTCTAAAGGCCAAAAGTCCCCAGCTAAGCACTAAAATCTATTTGCCAATCAAAAAAAAAACAATTTTGCTCCTGCAAAAGAGCTAGACCACTATAGGAAAAGCTGAGATAGGGAAGACTAGATAGGACACACCAGTTAAAGAAACCAAATGATTTATCCCTAATGGAAGCCACTCAGGCCCTAACTGGTTTTGGGGAGGAAGCAGAAGCAAGTATGGAGTGCGTGACACATGATTTCTCACAGAGCTATCAGGCTGTAGGGACTTCAGAAACAGGATCAAACATTCTCTGTATACTTACTGAATACCATACTAGTAAAACTACAGGCCTGACAGTTGGGAATTATTTCTGTACTACTACATATAGAAATGAATATTCCCAAAAAGAAGTCCGCCAACTTGTGAAATATCACTGATGGAGGAACTCCAGGACATTATTTCCCCAGCAGTGTGGCAACACTGCAGAGATGGAAAGACTCCGAGAAGCCATGCAAATATAGATATACCTACTGCAAAACCCACAGCTCTGGGACTGACCCACTCTTGTCGTAGTCAGGTCAATCCTCTTCATCATCAGCTAAATGATGTGATGAAAGGCTCATAACAAAAACCACGTGCAGGGTTTTTATATGCCCAGACAAGGGTTCTTCACTCCGAGAGGCTCATGTTGTTACACACCTGGAGATAGGGCTTGGTGCCCAGGGCAGGCACTGCCTAGGCTGCAATTAGAGAAAGCAGCCACAGCCCCGGTCTGTTGTCCCAGAGAAGCTGTCCAGGAATAAACACGGTTAGATGGTTGTCAGCTGCACTCATTCAACTCACAATCTGCCACCTGTGCCCCCCCTCCTCCCCCCAGTTAAGTCACTAATTCAAAGCACTGCTACCTCTTTGCGTTTTTACAGGTTTATTACACATTGTGCAAGCAGCTGAAAGATCAACACCTTGTTTGTCAGTAGAAACACATGGAATTTGGCAGAAACCCTGCTATCCAGTGGAACAAGGATTAGCTGGGAGGCAGATGCAACTTATTCATGACTGCATCAGCTTCAGGGACTGTGCTTCATGTTGCACAATGAAGCAGCACTGCAGTGCTACAAAGAGCTGTGAAGTCGACCTGTTGGAGAAAGCTACCCTGTTCTGCAAATCTGTGTAGCAGGACTTGAGATTCCTGCCAGTTGTGGTCCCAGACCTTACACCTCAGCTTCAGAAAGAAAAAGGAGTTTAAAGGCAAATAAAGCCAGTTTCAAAGGGAAGGGCGAGCAAAATGGCTTTGAGCTGTCATCAGGAGTGCATGCAAAATGTAGATGAGAAAGCAGCCTGAGTCTTTACTTTGTAGTGTAGCTAGCAAAGGTTTATGTGATTTTCTGTGTGTGCAGCATTCCAGGCACTCATTGTCGTGACAGGGACTGGAACAGACACTGAACTGCATACAGCACACATGGGTACAATTATCATGTCTGGAACAGCAACAGTTCTAAGTGACATTTTGCTAGAGTGAGTGGCTAATCTAATCTCTTCTCCTGCAGTCTGAACACTGGAACTCATGGGAGAAGAGCCCGCTGAACCAGCGAAACAGGATAGAGACGTAACAACTCCAGCAGTTGGTGAACAGGAGACTTAAAACAAGTAATGTCCTGAAAAGTGAACATGAGCTGTATTTGTGCCAGTAATCCCTACTGGGAAAAAGCCAGGCGGGAAGTTGACAATTGCAAGATGCCAAGTAGAGAAAGGAAAAAAAAAAACCAACACTAAATGAGTTTTAAAGAGAACTACAAAGTACTCCAAGGGTTCTTAAAAAAACCTGCACGAGTGCTGCAAGAAAAATGGCAAATGAAAAGACACTTTGACAGGCAGGACACAGTGAACTGCAAGTGGCCTAAATACCATAGGTGTAAAAGTGACACTAAACAGGGTCATGGTGCACCTGGACTCCCAGCTGCACTGCACCTTCTGTGGGCTGGGCTTCCCACTGCAGCCTTACCTCATCTCCAAGGGGAAAACTGATTATTCCCCACCACACACACTCTCCCTCCCAGGTTGCTGCTTACTTTCTCCCACTTCCCTTTTTCCAGTGAAGTTATCTCATGCCCCCCACTCTGCCTGGGCAGCAGGATCCCTCCGTCAGCAGAGCCAGCATCGCCTGGGAGGGTGCAGCTGTGCAAGTTAGCCCAGCTTCCAGCTCTCCTTGCCCCATTCCCTCCCCCACAGCACGAGGCCAGCTGTTGCAGCTCCAACGGTTTTACAGCCATGTACGCTGACCTCATGGCACAAGCTGGGAGACATGTGGGATACCACAAGCCCCCCCCCACAACAGGCAGCGAGACACCACCCCCTCTATGCACGCAGGCAGCGACGCCAGGCTCAAGATTCCCTCCCTATTGTAATTATTTTTGCTTTGCGCAGAGATTTATCACATGCAGCTGCCACAACTTGTTTACAAGACACAAAAGCCATGAAAACAAGGTTGATGAAGCCTGCATGTGAGCTGTTTTCCCTGGCATGAATTTGTCATACCTCCTAGCTCGCTGACGCCCTGGCTGGCCACAGTCTCCAATAACACACAGCACTGCCTTCCCTTCAGCTTCAGAGTAGCCAAAGTGGGTGTTTTCAGTCAGAGGCTGGGTTTTGACAAAACTGCTTCGCAATTAGGTTTATCACTGCTGCAAGAACAGCAAAACCACCCCTGTTGTCTCATTGCTTCTTTTTTTTTTTTTCCCATGGTAAAACGAGTTTCACAAATAAATTTGTTTGCTCTACCACGGATGTGTGGCCAGCACGTGAAGCCTTTGGTTTGTTACTAGGACTCCTGCCCAGTTCTGGATCCTAGCTCCACCCACTGCCCTACATCTACCTACCTGTGATAACTTTATCTAAAGTTACTTCAGGTTTATGCTCAGAAAGAATAGGTTTAGGTAAACTTCAGTAGCCTGCACCAAAACTATCAGTGCTAGATTACAGGAAAGCAGAAACTCCCTTTTGATACATTTGAGTGGGTACTCAATATGAGTCATTTTCTTTCTCTAAGTTAAATAACACCTCAGGGTAGGGAAAAGCTTTTACATGGTGTGGTGTCAGGTGCAACTCAGCCACAAGCATTTGACTTACAGCCGAACTTCTAGTATAACCTTAACACAAGTAAAAATTTAAGAAGTATATAAATGGCCTCAAGCAAAAGTGGTCACCAGTGAAATTCCCAGGGTCAGTCAGTCAGCAAAATGGAAATGGAGTGCTCATCACACAGGCAGGACTTTGGTGGTCATTTACACTAATGCCACTTTGTGTGGCATAATGGTAAATGAAAACAGCAGAGAGACCACAGGCTTTTACTTTCAATGAAAACTGTTAGCCTGAATAGTAACAGCTTTCTTCCTCATTCTATTTTCATTTTCAGTACTGCAGCTGCTTTAGTGAAATTACAGAACTGGTCAGCTCAACCAGCAAGGTTTTTTCTTTCTAAACTCGCTGACATTTTTTATTTTAAAGGGCAAAGTAATGAAGAGTAAAGATCTCTGAAAATGCCCTTTAATGATCTGAGTGCCCCACTTTTTCTTTACACCACAGTACACCAGCAAACTGCTTTGAAAAAAGGAAACAAAAGAGGAGAATGTCGAGCAATTCAAATCAAACAATGTAAACATATTTGTGAGGCTATTTTTCTTTCATCAGTGCTTGAAGCATGGGCGTAAAGAGTGTTGCAAGAAAGTTCCTTCCTGCAAGAACAGGAAAGGACAAGGCATCTTCCAACCCTTTATCAAAGATGACACTCCACTTTGGGTGTGCAGCACCCCTTAAGATAAATCACCTATTCCACAAAACCAAGTCTATTAACCAATTTTTCCCTCAACATGAACCTCACCGTTACAAAAAAGTACACTTCCATTTTACAATTAGTCATTAAAAAAACCCAAACAATATATACCTAGGTATCCCAGGGAAAATAGCTCAGAAGTATCAAGTACAGTGTGTCCAGAGAGAGACACTACACAAGGCTCTTCTGTACTCACCTGCAATTCCTTGAAGACAGAGTATACAGCATGTCTATGTTCAAAATTATTTTCCAGCTTTATTTTCAAAGTATTTTTTAAAATAATTCTATATTCATACAGTATACTAGGATGACTGTGTTACCGAAGCTGATGCAGTCATAAGTAAGCCAGTGTTTACTGTTTGCCATTTTGATTTTAAACATGAAGGTTCAAAAAAGGCAGAAGTTCAAAATAATTCCAAAGAGTACTCTAGAGAACAAACAGAGTATTTCTGACACTAGAAGACAATAAAGGCCACAACAAAACAGAATGCATACACATAGCGGTCAGAATATTGCAGTCTTCTTTCTACTCATAATGATATCCTTAAACTCACCAACTCTCCTGCTCCTCAAAGCCCTCCCCCAACGTCCCAAACAGACAACTGGTTTGTTTTTAAGGATTAGCTGGAACCAATTTTTTACCCTGGAGGTCTCTTATTTCACCGTTGTTGGAAGGATAAGGGGTGGGCGACTGACATTCAAGTAAGTTGAAATGTGAGCTGCAAGTCTTCACATTTTTCAGTAATATGTCATTTTGATAGCAAAGTCCTTTTCTGAAAGGTAACTTAGATTCTGTTGGCAAAAATACACTCCAATACAACAGGGATCTCTTCTAAATCTTAGCCAACCACCTGTTTAAGTATCTCACAAAGACCTGGTTTCCAGAACTCAGATTTCAATGCAATACAGCCTACTTACTTTCAGTCTACTAGAATTACTGAGTAAAAACCTTGTCACTGCTAGTCCAAGTAAGGGTAGAAGCCCCTGACCTCCCCCATCAAAATTTGTCACCAGTCATGTCTAGGAGCTGCATCACAAAGATCTGCAAAGAACACTTTTCCCAGCCCCTCTTGTGGCCTCTTCCTTTTATCTTCAGATCTTCCCCATGGGCAATCATATTTCCCAGCACTAAAATATTTCAAGGAGCCAAAAGCTGGAGCTCTTAGATGGGCCCAAGGTTTTCCTCTGAAATTTAGTCAAGGGTTGCCTACGTAGCTCCCTTTGGCCCCTTAAAAAAATTTCAACATAGCAGAACACAATCAGGTACTTCTGGCCCACTTTTCAGCATTCTTTTAAACATCTGGTTAACAACAGCTGCTAGCATAGCTCTCTAAACCAAACAAAGCCGGTAGGAGCTCAAAAATATTTCTCACTTCAATTTATTTCAAGGGTAATTTGTGTTTTCTGCAAAGCTTGCGTTCAACAAAATACTCTGTATGCATCACTTTTAAAGAAAATATTTTATTATATTATGGGAAAAAAGCATGATCATCCAAAGTTTGTATTGTTAAAAAAATTGAAAATTTAGACAGCATGTCGGTATATTCTGTTCCACATGGGAATGATAAGAAGACTCTATATCATTACTAGATATTGCACAGTCTGAAAGAAACAAAACAAATCACATGATCTTGGGAAACATCTCACATTATGAAAAATCTACAAAGAAAACATTAAAAAAAACCCCAACAAAACACACAATCCTTTCTTTCTACAGTAGCTTTAAGTTTATAATTCTTGGAATGACCGTATTCCACTGAAGACCATCTCAGTGACAGGAAGCTTCATTTCAGCAATCCCCTTGTGCAAATAAGATTAATAAAAAAAAATAATAATAATGCAGTGAAGTCTTTTGATATCATGTGGGTGGCAATAACCACACAGCTGTTGGATCCCTGCCTGGTAAAACAAAACGGGGAAGGAGAAGGAAGGGGATTTAGGCCATAAGTTTCGCCTGCAACTCCATCTCTGCCGCCCTTTTGAGTGCAACATCCACCAGCAGCTGAAATCCACTAAAATCCTGATTAAGGTCTGGTGGTGTTGGAGGAGGAGTGTTAAAGAGCCCACTTTGTGTGTTTGCACCAGGTCCCAGTTTAGATGCGTCCTCATGGCAGGAGAGGGGGTTATCTGTGAAGCCGCCGGCCGGGGGCTGCTGCAGGTCCGTGGTCTGGCCTACATCAGCTGGCTGGCAAAAGTGGAAAGGGGCATCTTTCAACGCAGTCACAGTCGTGTGGCAAATCACCGACGGCCGAGCCAGGACCGAGCCCGGGGAAGCCGGCTTGGAAGAGGACACAGTCTTGCCGAGCGGTGCGGCAGCGGGAAGGAAGGCAGTCTCCTCCAGCAGGGGAATGTAGTTCTTTGTGCTGATGGCAGACTCCACCAGGCCGCCCTCAGGAAGCTTGGTCCCTCGCCGCGAGATAGTGAACTGATTTGGGTCTTTGCCATCCTTCCTCAGCATGTCAGGTAACAGCCTGCGGCGTGCATTGATAAACCAGTTGCAGACCTGGGAATATAATGACATCTTAATTTATACCTTCATTCATTCCCAACTATGTGCCACTAGAGCGGATGGTTAGATTAATGAATCCCTCCAAGCAGTTTCCTTCACTGCACAACAAAATAGAGACCTACTGACAAGTTCTGACACGCCTGGCAAAGGCCCTTCCCTTGTCCCGCTGCTCTAGCACCAACTCCCTGCTCCTGTTACAGAAAGCCCCGGGACATCTGAAGTCCAAACTAGGGGTTTAGCTTTTAACTCTGTGCACACACATTAACCTATTGGCTATTGTTCCCTATCTTAGGTTAATTAACAACAGGAAAACCTTTTCTCTCTGAAGAGAGCCACTCCTCCCACAAATAGTTACTGATTTTCCTTGTTCAGCTGACTGTGTCGACAGACATAACATGAATTACCTCATTTAAGTTTGTCCTTGTTTAAATATCAACCAGTTTCCTGGGTGATACAGGATAGTTTATAGTTTAACGTCTTTTTTCTGTTTACTACATAAAGGAAGTTTTCTTTATGATGTTGTTTCAATAAAGTTTTGCTTTATAGCCAATTATGAAATTTGGAGTAATGAATTAATATGGAAAAACAAGGCCCAGGAGTCAACAGGAGTGCTCTCTATTTAGCAGCTCCCAAAACCAAACCCTGGTTTACCCAAGTTCTCATGCAGCCACCTTCCCACAACATGGGAAGCAGCAATGGTCAAAAGCTATTCCACCAAAGATGATCACAGAAGATGAGAATGATGCGTCCAAGGGACTTTACAGATGTCAGGGGCATTGCAGGATGAGAATCCAAATTAATCACACAAAAGCCTCACCATATCTGTAGTAACACCCTTGAATAGCTCTATCCCATACAGGTTGTTCCACTGATCTTAATGGCAGTGATCATACACATAATTACGTATGTGCATGTTCTACTGGAATGAGCCTCAAGTTGCCATTTTCAGAAGTGAAGAGTTACATGTTAAGCTGTGCATCTATCACCATAAAACCTCTGTTGACAAATAAACACCTTCTTCTCACAATAAATTACCTTGTACAGACACTTCATGTCTTTTGGGGCATGATTCTGCAAAAAATTAGCATGCATGCTCTAATTCGTGACTGTCTGTTCTCCCAGAGAAATAATTTTATTCCAAATAAACAAAGATCATCGTAACACACAATCAATCTCTATCTCTCCTTACGAGTGCCATCAGCAGGAAAGCAGCAATAAAAAAGGAAATCTCACATGCAGTGTAAACATTTGTATCCATGACTAGACCACAGGTGAATCAAAACAGAGAACAGCTCCTTTAGAAGGGAGAACTACTTTTTTAAATACCTGTAGTGTGGAAAGGTGTGTTTGTCGGGATAACAGCGCTTTTTCTTGCTCTGAAGGATAAGCATTGTATCGGTGCTCATAGAGCCAGTCCCGAAGAATCTGCACAGATTCCTTGGGCAGGTTGCCACGTCTCCGCCGTTTGCCTGAGCCAGCAGATGAGGAAAGATCCAGTGGGACATCCATAGTGTCATCATCCTCTGTTTCACTGCCTGATATTGCAACTACACCTACAATTATAAGACAAGAACAATCAGCCTCCTAAATCCGTAAACTACTCGGCTCCAGCATTGCATGGCACAGACATTTTATATCACGTTAACTGTCTTTACTGTTACAGCCTCTTGTACGGGAGATTCGTCCTGCAGCGTTAACTTGTCATGCTGCAGCTTTTCTGTCAGCTGAACAAAAAGTAGCACCAATGAGCCGTTCCTAAAGGAATTCTTCTCCGCAAACCTTCATTTTCTTGTTCCCCTGGCAACCTTTTATCTGCTGCACGTTATCAGATAGCTTCTATCTAATGAGAATATTGTCCAAGTTTGCTTGCTATGGTATGCATCCAGCACTTTTTTTCAAGGATAACTATCCAGTGGTTGGGCAAAAGGTCAATAAGCAAGAACTTAAAACACCTAACTCAAGCAATAGGTTATTTAATTACTTCTTAACACGCTGAATTCTTCCCTCCTGGGAGGGATAGGTTGTAGATTTTGAAATGAAAAATTATATCTATTAGGAAAAATGAATGGAAGAAGGAAAGAAGAAAGGGGGAAACTGTGTTTGTCCCCTAAGGAGATTTTCACTTATGAAGGAAAAGAAAGTGCAGAAAGAGGGAAGAACCAGGTGCCTATGAGTCCAACAGTTTATCAGGAAATGGACTCTCATTTAATTGCATTGTGTATCAAAGAACCATGATCATTTAAATGTGCCAGTTTTTATCCTATTTTTTCAACTTCATGGTTCTCATCTTATATTTTTATCTGTGGAAACGTGTGTTCTGTGCTATGCTTACTATAAAGGCTCCAAATTTACAAGTTAACTGCATACTTTTCCCTCCAAAACAAAGGAAGGAATAGATTTCAAAATCTGATTATCCCTTCATATATGTATACCACACTACTAGTAACATGAAGCTATGGAATGTAAAGCAAACAAATGAGCACCTACTCAGTAGTTAGGAAGGCTACAATTCTACTCCTTTGGTAGGACACATAAGTAACTAGCTCTGTGAAACACAAAGAAAACCATGTTTTAAGGACTCACCAGATTAAACTCACCAGGAATTTTAGGAATCTTACAAGGTATATACAAGTCCAAATAAGACATTACCCATGTTCAACTTGTACAAATCAATACTCATTTCAAGTGAACTCACACTGGCTTTCAGAAGCAGTTTTAGAAACTACACTAGAAGGAAAACAAGCCTGTAATCTTTTTGTCTTTTGAACTTAGACTGGGGGGGTGAGGGGGTGGCAAGGAAGAAACTTGCTCATTCGTAACATCGAAACTAAAAACCTTAATAGTAAAAGCCAACTAAATGTTAAAAGTAAAATTTTATGTGGACAACCACCCATAATTTAAAAATTCTATTTAAGGAAACAAAGTAAGCCTTAAACAACAAGTGTACCTGTGAAAATATTAAACTATATAAAACTGTTACATCCATAAGTAAAGGCACAGAAGGAAGTAAAGCCCTTTAAAAAAACCAACCAACCAACAAGCCACCAAAGCCCCCACCACTACATAAAGACAGAATGTATGCATGCACAAGTTTCCTTAATACTTGGCAGGAGGGTAGGGAAAGAGATGGAGAAGGACCTTTCCTCACACTTCCAAACTTCAGCCAAAGCTGACATAGTAAATTATTCTTTCCTTCCCCTATTTATGAATAGCTCCAACATCCTTAAATTTAGTTTAAGTTGTCCAATTTGAAATGCACAGTTTTGATATGCAAGCATTCCCACCACGATGATCAATCTGCAATCTGTCTGGCATAGTTACTTCAGTAACTTATTTGGTATTGTTTTCATTCTCCCAATTGCTGATTTATGTAACCGACAAACACCAAACTGACATACCAAATTTTTCATCTGATGATTAGCTACATAAATTATCCAGTCATGGGACAGGAACAATAGGACAATATTTAAATAACCAACACAAGATAAACTCCAAATTATGTAAACAGTTTCTTTATTCATGTAGAAAGTATGTCAAAAGTTTGCTTTAAAATGATTCCAGGCAAACCACTTTGTCATAGCTTCATGGAAAGTGCTGTCATGCTTGCAACCTGACCTGAGAACATGCCTTGCACCATGGGCTCCTCGAGCCATGAGGAACACTTCTGGAAACAAAGATCCTGCACAAACAGGACAGCTCTGCAAAGCAGCTCAGCCCTTTTAAATTGAATTTTAAAACTAGCTAAAACTAGCCCATGCTATTCAGACAATGTTTTGAAGTGTGCTGTTCTTGTTTGTCAGAAACCAGAACTATTGCAGCACTTCACTGGGTTGGGTTTTTCACTTGTTTTTAAATATAACGGGCAGTAAGGCAAGACCTTAGAAAAGAGCGAGAGGCAAACAGCAATGGCTGGAAACAAGAGGGAAGGAGAAACTACTCCTATGAAAAAGTTAGATGTCTAATGGTTTCCAAGCGCTATTTACATGGCACAACAAAAAGTACTCCAGACACACACCACCCAATCTGAGGTAACCTTTCCAGGATCTACCGCACAACTAAAAGACTCCATGGATACCTCTCTGAATTTTAGAAAACTGACTTGACAGCAAAACCTCTCCTAGAACTGTTGCTCTTTTTTTTACCTGAAAAAAAAAAAAAAGTTACAAGATACTGTCTGCAAGCCAGCAGTATAAAAACACTTCTCCCTTTTCAAGCAAGATCTTTTGTTAAAGTAAAAGTTGCCATCTGACTAACCGTAACCTACCTAGCAAGAAATGAGTCACCAGTGGAGCCAGCCCTTTGACCCGCTGGCTTAGTGTGTCATATTAATTGACACAGTAAGTTAGTGACACAAAGCAGGTTTTGGTTAAGCAGGAAACCCAGTGTAGTACGACTTCTGCTCATTTAAATGAGCTCATTTAAATAGCTGATCAGCCCTCTGAACTCGTGGCAGATCTCTCCGGCGCAGCACAGAGCTAGCAGCAACAGGAAGTCATGGCTAGAAATCTCGCACTAACCCAGCTGATATTTTTTACTGGAGCAGGAGCCACATTGTTGCTGTCAAGGCTCTGTTTTCATTAAAGCATTCCTGCCGATTACAACCCAGCTTTGTTTTTCCGTCTTGTTAGTAATCAGCCTATTCGCTGCTGGTTTCCTGTTTTAACAGGGCCCAACTGAAAAGGCTCCTGGCCACGCTCCATGACTGGACCATTGGCTTACTGTTATTTACACCCAGAATAAAGGCCTGTGGACACGATGAGTAGCCCCAGCTGACCTACTAATTTATTTCGTGTTAAAAGCAGGCTAGGGCCAGGCTATTTTATGTCTCCTCCTAAATACATTTAATCCAAACAAAAAAACCTGCTTTTATTATAGAACTAAAATTAAAGCAGCAAAAGTTCATTTGCAGAGAGGTCTGAGAAACAACACAAAATCCCAGTCCTTCACTTCTACATTGCCATTTAAAAGAGTAGTTCACGCTATTAATGACCTAAGGACTACATGATCAGCATCCCTTCTTTATAAATTATTTTATCCTCCTGGCTTCCCAGCTGAAGTCATACACATGATTAAATGCACTGTTGCACTGTATCACAGCCCAACGACTTTACAGGTCCTCCTGTAATCAGCTCAGGGAAGATTACACCTAGGATCTGGAGTCTAGGCTCAACACCCAGCCGTTAGTTAACAGCTTGAAACAACATGAGTAAAAGTACAGTGATGACTAAAGCAAAGTTTGTGATTTCAAAACAAACTACTGCCACTTAAAAAGGCATGCTGAAATACTTTGAGGGGGAGGACAAAGTATTTGGAGAGGCTAAGACAAATAAAATGGAAGTTAAGCAAATGAAAAATTTAGGCTATGAGGGAAAAAAAAGGGCACCAAAAAAAACAACTATCCCATTGTATCGAGGAAGAACTTCACAGAGGAAGTGGCAGAAGCCAATTGTTATTCAAAAGAGGACAAAGTATACCACAAGGAACAATCTCTGCCCTCGAGAGAGGGGATGGACAAAAATCACCTTAAAGAAAACCTCCCATCCCTTAGGGTTCTCTGAATTTCTTAAGTGAGATTTTCTTTTATGAGCACTGATTAACAGAACCAGTTCCTATCTAGGGCCCCGATCCTGTTGCAACCAAGTTCAGTAAGATTCTTCACATGTATAAACTTGAGCACATGCCTGTGCCTTTGCGAGACTGTGTTCTAAATCAGCTCATTAACAAGCCAAATAGGTTCCGTGTGATTGCTATCACGTTATTATTTGTAAATGAAACTATCCATAGAAGAGTCCTGAGGTTTAAATCCACAGTCTGCTAGCTTAAAAAAAAAAGCACAAAAACAAACAAACAAAAAAAAAAAACCTCAACAAAACTAATCAACAACAAAAACACAGCATCACACACAAAAAATTTAAAAACTCGAAACACATACAAAAAAGCCCTAAAATATAATGCAAATTTTAAAAACAACGACAAGAAATAAATTAGTTTAAACTTATTCATAAGTAGCAAAGAAGTATAAGGATACAGAAGGGAATTTCCACAGTAAAAAAATCCAAACCACCTCTTTCCCCTGAGTGAGTTTCATAATTGAGGAACCAGCCTATTTGTTTTCCTCTGTACTTTACAGATTGCACTCTATTACTTCTAAAGCAACTAGACTTGGCTGTACTACGCTTTTTTTCTTCTAAACGGGATTTTTCTAGGAGCGGAAGCAAGAAATATGTAACAAAGTCACTCTTTGAAACTTCTTGAATGAGCTTCAAATGCCAGGAGGTCACAAATAAGTACAAGCCCAACTTTTATTAAAACAAAGGCACCCTAGCCCTAACATCTTTTTAAAAGTTTCCGCCTTTGTCTCCTCACCTTTTAATTTGTGCCACGCAAACCCCAGGCCCATGGCCCCTCTCAAAAGTTCTCCCTCCCGCCTGTCACCTTTCATTGTTTCCATTGTTTCAGCCCAGGATTTGCAATCCTCAAAGCAGAGCTTACACACACACTCTCACACACAAAGCCCTACACATGCATACCTAGAAACTACGTCAGCGTTTTCCACACGCATTTATTTCGGGGGTGGCAAGAACAACAGTTGAAAGTGCAGGGAGTTTGGTATTTCACCAACCAGCAGCTGCCCTCGGGGAGAGAAGTCTGAACAATGGAAGCAACAGCAGACAGGAAACCAGCTCACCACTGCTGTGCAAATAGGCAGCATAGGAATGTCCTAAAAATAACTGGGCTAAATTAATTCAGCGAAACTATTAAAAAAAAAAAAAAAAAAAAAAAAAAAAAAAAAAAAAGGAGTGGGGGGAAACAAACCACAAACTGTTCGCAACAGGGTGAAGACTCTCGACCTACCTAAGAGAGCTGAAACATTTAAAAGTCAGAGCTGCCCCTGTCTCTGGACACAGGGGGCTGAGCTCGGCGCGCAGCTCCGGCTGTGACTGGGATCAAGCCCCACTCCGCTGCAGCGGGACGCTGCGCTCCTCAACACCACCCTGCCTGCTCTTTAAACTTCGCCTTTGTGGCTCAGTTCCCTTTGTGTGCGCTCCTCTTAGCTGGGTGGCATGTCCAAAAAAACTTCTGACGAGGGCTACAAACCATATTAGCACACACCATGTCTGCAGCAGCGCAATGATTTCACGAACTACATATGCATTAATTGCTCCAAGGATATTAACAATGAGAGAGGCTGCTTTACTACAGAGCCGCAGGAATGCATAGTAGGGGGAAAACAGCACAACTCTGGAGTACTGAACATGCGCACTGTTCCACTCTAACCCTCCACTTTGGAGCATTTAATGGTCTTTGAATGCAAAACACCCTTTAGCCACACCGCCGACTGGCAAATCGCAACTGAACAGACACTGCTTTGCTATGAACTTCTTCCCAGCCAGCGCAGGAGCGTTAGATCCGAAAGCACGCTCCGCGTCTTTGTGGCCAAGCACTAATTTAAAAGCACTTAAAGCACTACGAGCGCGATGAGTAACGATCCTCTAACTGTAAAGTTTGTCTGTTTGGAAGTGAACACAAAGAAAACTTAGACAGCCTTATGGCTATTGGGGTATGGGGGGGGGGGAGTCTCCCTCCCTTTAACTGTGCGTCAAAACTTTTCTACTTTTTGTTTCGTCCCCCTCTTTTAAGGGATAAAAGAGACAGAAAAGGCTTCAACTTTCAGCAAAACAAGGCGGTCGAGGGCGTAGAGGGGTTTGAGGCTCTCCCGCCGATGCCCCCCCACGCCTCAGCCCCATGCTGCCGTCCCCGCGAACAAAGAGTTCCCGGACGGCCCCGCTTTCCTCGCCCCAAGTTGGGAAAACCACCCTCACCCTCGTCCCCCTCGCAGGAACGGTGGGGCTCGGTGCGGAAAAGCGTTGAAAAGTGTTTTACGGGAGGGCAGGGGGAAGAGGCTCGACGGAGGGGGCGAGAACAAAAGTTGGCGGAGGACACGAGGCGAACGGCTGGACATGTTTTTGACAGGGAGCCAGCGGCGCCGAGAGGCGGCCGCCTCCAAACAACAGCCCCGCATGTTTTGTCTGGGAGCGGAGCATCCACTGCAATCTTCCACGGGACACAGGCCAGGGGGTATGGGGGGGAGGGCACGGGGGACAAAACGGCCGAGAAGGCAAAGGGACTCCGGCTGCCTTAGCGACAGCCCCCCCTTCCCCTTTCCACCCCGAGTCAGGGGCGCGGGGCACCCCGCTTTGTCCCGGCACCCCATCACAACTACCTTTTTTACTTTTCATCTTGATCGCGAGGACCGAGCCGATCGCCGGACACCCCACGCACCGACCCAAGTTTCTCTCCCTTCGCCGGACGCTGCTTTCCCCCTTTAAGCTCGGCGAGGAGGAGAAGGTCGATGAAGAAAGAAGAAACACCGCCGCGGAGCCAGGCGCCCGGTCCGCGGCCGCTCTGCTGTCAGAGGGAGCCGCAGGGCTCTGCCTCCCCGGGGGCTTTCTGGTGCGGCCGGGGTGGGCTTCCCTCCCCCCTTCCCTTTGTTCCCTTCTGCTGGCGATTGGCCCCGGCCTGTTAAAGTGAGGAAAGGCACGGGAGAGAAAGGTACACAGCGCCCGCCCTCCCCCACCTCTCTGCAGTGAGTACGGGAGAGTAACCGTGCGCTGCACTGGCACTCGCGGCGGCAGCTGCCTCCTCCTCCTCTCTGCTCCCTCCCCTCCCGTCTGACAGAGCCTCAACACCCGGGAGGGGAGGGACCGGCCGGAACGGGGGGGTGTCCGCCCGTACCCGCTCGCTCATGCACACACAACAGCAGCGGCGGGGGGAGCTCTCCGTGCCTCCCGCTCCCTCGCCTTTCTTCCAGGCAGACGTTTGATCATTAAACTGGAAGGAGGAGAAGGAAGAGGCGGGGGTGGGGGGGGAGATTTTGACAGCTGCCCTTGACTAGCCTCCTCCTGTTGCTGCCGGACGAACCACCCACTCCTTCGCGTGAATAGAGGAGAAGAAAGGAGAGTACGTACGGCAGGGGAAGGAAAAGGAGACCTCCAAAGACCGGCGCCCCCCTCCCGACAGCCGAGCGACCCGGTCGGCGGGGGCTGCTCCCCCCCAACCCCTCTGGTGCTGGAGGAGCCCCGCCTGGCCGGCGCTGGCCACACACCCNGCCCTGTTTCTGCGGTTATTTTTACATCAGTTCGTAAAAGGTTGTTTTTCTCCCCCTCGGCTCCCCCCTCCCCAGCCCGGTAGATTTTGCTGCGGCACATGATCGCAGCTGTAAAAGAGAGAAGTCTTACAGCTTGACTCATCCCTCTCGGGCGAGCACGCTCTGCAGCAGCAACAGTTTCTTTTCCTCCGGAATGGGAAACGTGGGACCAGCCAGCAGCTCGCCCCAGCTTCCCTGCGAGCGTGATGGGGTGGAGAGCTCTCACCGGGCACAGGTGGCCTTAGCGGCGCGTCCCGACGCTCCCCCGCCGCCCCCTGACAAAACCAGGTGGAAAAAAAAAAATAAATCAAAAGTGCTGAATGCCCAACCGCGGTCTGAAGTGTCACGGGCAAAGGTTTCGGTGTGGAAAGTAAAAGAAGCCGCCTGGCCGCGGAGNGAGCGCCCTCCGCCCGCCCTTCCCGCCACCTTCCTGCCGCCTTCCCGCCGCGTCGCCCCCGGCTGAGTCCAGGGGGTGCGAGAGCTCGGTGCTGCCGCCCCGCGCGGTGTCAGCCCGGCAGGACGAGGCTCGCTCGGGGCCGGTGTTTTCACCCGAGCCGTGCCCCCGAGGGACTGGTGGCTCAGGGGCGGGGGTTGTGCGCGCACGCCGCCGTATGGCTTTATTTTGGCTTTTACTGTTTTGTTTTTGTTGTGGAAAAGCCCTGCTTCCCAGCTGTGAGGGCTGGCTCTTCGAACTGCTTATTCCGAGCGTCCGGGCAATGGTCATGCCAAAAAAGCAATTATGGGAAGTTAACAAAAGACACGTCAAGGATTCGAAGAGATTTCCCTTTCTCCGTGCCGCCAGAGCCGCCTCACGCCTGCTCATTGTCCTTGGGACCGTCGGCAAATCTGTGGAATCTGTGAAACTAACTCTTCCCTCTCCTTATTTTTTTTCCTTTTTTTTNCTGAATGCCCAACCGCGGTCTGAAGTGTCACGGGCAAAGGTTTCGGTGTGGAAAGTAAAAGAAGCCGCCTGGCCGCGGAGCAGGAGTGCGAGTGCGGTGTGCACTTATTCCACGGGAGCGTGTTCGTGTCACTCCCGCACCGGCACGTGCGGGGCTGTTCCCGGCCGGGCAGGCGCGGGGGTGAGCAGCAGGCGCCTTAAACGGCTGATGAAATAATGGATTCCTACGGCAGAGCAGGGATCATTCCCTCCCCGCCACCCTACACTCCCCCGGCGGCGCGGGCATCCGCACAAATCCGCATTCACTGCACAAGGGAAGCAACAGCGTTTTAACAGCAAGCCTTCCCCAAGTACCTTGTAACTATTTTTATGTGGCGTAATTACAGCGGGAGATAAAACAGCTGTTACATCGCGAACGGGGGATGTGTGAGGGGGGAGGGCAGCTGGTGAGTCACGCCAGTTAACAAGGACTCAGTGTCGGCTGCTCTGCGGGGCCGGAGGTTTGTTCCGGGATGGGTGACCCTTATGCTGGCGGCTGCTGGGCGGTGTGTCCGGCTGTAGGTCAGTGAGGCGGNCCAAAAAAGCAATTATGGGAAGTTAACAAAAGACACGTCAAGGATTCGAAGAGATTTCCCTTTCTCCGTGCCGCCAGAGCCGCCTCACGCCTGCTCATTGTCCTTGGGACCGTCGGCAAATCTGTGGAATCTGTGAAACTAACTCTTCCCTCTCCTTATTTTTTTTCCTTTTTTTTTTCTTAGAGGTTTCTTTGAGTTGTTTGGTTTTTTCCTTCTTCTTTGGCAAGGTCATTTTTGTAAGGAGAAAAATAATAAAGTTTTATTTTCACACTGAGCTCAAGTTACTTTTTTTTTTCTTTTTGAGAGCTTTAGATACAGCTCTTCTAGGAAAAGATCAATTTCGACTTTGTGTGGCAGCTTTTTAGCTAGTAGGAGTAGGCAATGGACCAGTGGGTGTTCATTCCTAGCTCCCGTGGTATAAAATGCGTGGAGAGGCATTGTTTTGAAAGAAGTTACTCCATGGATGCGAGTATGGAGGGGTATACCCATAGCTGGGACCAATGGGAAAGACTGAAAGTGGGTTTGTGCAGTTCACGTTGAAGTTGTTGCCTGGGGTGATAGCTCAGGTTTGTCCACAAATTTTGGCTGCCTTTAGCACTTGAAGACTCTTGATACATATTCCAGGTGGCAGTGGGTTAAAGTTTGCAAAAAAGTGGTGCAGTGGAAGAAAACCGTCACAACTTTCTCTGCCGGTAAAGCTTCAACACACCTGAAACAAGGCTGTATCTAAAAGGAGGGCAGCTGATTTGCCTGAGCTCAGATCTAATGGATAGATCAACTTGGTTTTACAGCCAGTAACCTGGTGGCCTGTAAGATGATCATGTGTATTAGTATTGGCTGCTGCTTGCAAGCTAAAGTAGAAGGTATAGAAGGCAATATGTAACTTTCTGCAGTTTTTATTTTCCCTTCATGTGTTTGTGAGGCTGTGTTTTTAGAGTTACTTAATCTGCTGGAGCTGCATCAGCACTGTTAATTGTATCTCGTAAGCAGTTTGAACTGCTTCACACTGAGCAACTTTGGCATCTGTGCAGCTCCTTGGGTAGGTAGTGGTGTACACATGCATCAAGATACATCTGTGCCAACAGGTTGGAACAGCTTGGTGTAGTCGGAGCAAGTTCAGCTCTGTCTGGACCCATCTGCACAGACATGCTGTAAGTGTGTGTAAAACCGGATTCCAAAAAGGGAGAGAAATTAAACTAGAGGGGCTAGATTTTTAATTACTCTGTAATTGTCCAGTGTCATAGGTTTATCAGTTTTCAGTGGTGGTGTGCACATATTTCTGTCCTGTCACATTGTCATGTGTGATACCTTACACAGCTCATTATATATTTCTTACTTTGCCAGTGCTTTGCTTTGAGGTGCTGGGACTATGTTTGCCTAACTGCTGAAGTCTCCAAGGCAAAGTTTTGGGTGTAGAAACTATTAGAGGAAGTACTCTGGGAAATCAGGACCTAGGCAAATCAGGCTTGTGGACGTTTGTTATCTTGGGGATTTTTTATTCCAGTTTCCCATTTATAAACTAGATAACATTTTAGCACCCCCCCCGAGATTGTTATGAAAATAAATCCATTGATGCTCAGACGCTATTGAAATGTTTGTGATAAAATTTATTAAATTGTAGTCAGAACAGAATTAAGTAGCACACAGTTAAGCAGGTCATGCCTATGGCAGTAAGAGTAAAGCAATGCAGCAGGTGAATAAATCTGTGCATGGAAAAACAGGAATCACTGCTATAGGTCACAGCTATTCTTCACCTTTTCTAATCCACGATGTTGACTAGTTTCAGTGTATCAGAGGAAAAGGAGAGGCTACAGAAGACAGATGTGAGGTAATGTTTTCCAAAAAATGTCCCATCCAAGTATTTAATAGTTCCATACAAGCACTGGAGGAACAGTTTAATAGAACTTCAGATTTTATTACTGACCTAGCTGTATAGTCTTTATACTGGCATGAAAGTTTAATATCTTCATAGGATTAAAACTCTGTAATGGCATTTGAGTGGTAGAGTAGCACACTGAGTTGTGAACTACATAAAAATGTATTTATTTTCATTTTTTTCTTAACTATTCATTCAATATCCTCTTCTGCTTTGAGACAAAAAACCCTCAAAAATTTCTGTTTTGGTATAATTCATTATTTTATATACTTTCAGCATGACAGTATTTTGACAGAAAATTTCTCACTCTTTTCCTGTGAGAATTACTCCCAACTTTTGCTCATTGCCTTGGTTTTCTCCCAAGTGTATTTAATCCTACAATATTTGGCTTTTCAATAAGAGTGACTTATGCTGCTTTCATAAGTATTTCAAACAAGGTTATGCCTCCGATTAGAGTATGTATGTATTTGATATTACTTACTCACTGACCTATTTTTGTATGGAATCCAGCGTGTTAGGCTTTATCTTTGGCTGCTGCTACATACTGAGCATGGGGCTCTACCAGCTTTGGAGGTTATACATCTTGTTTGAAGTTTCTCTTCTGCATGGTTTCATATTCATATCGGTGCTGAATCTTTTGTCATTGCATTGTTCACTCATATAACAGAAATCACACTGAACTTACTCACAAATCTCCCTTTCCCCAAATACATTTTTTATATCTGCAGACATCATTATTCTTCACCTGTCCCCATTTCTCCCTCTCTATCCGGTCTGAGATATTTTATTAAAAATAAGTTACTAGAAATTAATTGCTAAGTAGAGGATGCAGAAGTACCCCACTGTTAACCTCTTGTCATAATAAAAAAAAAATATATAATTTAATTTTACACTATGGATTCGCTTACTCCAACCAGATATTCATCTATGATACTTGTTTGCCTTTTTTTCCCTAGTAGTATCTTAGTTTCTCCATTAGCTCCTTGCATGGAACCCTGTCATAAACCTTTTTGAAATCTGAATAAATTATGTCAACCAGCTATGCTCTCACAATTAGAGCTCACTTTGACACCTTTGTGCAAGGGCAGAAAGGGTAAATCTAAGTCATGAAGACAATTCTAAGATTTCAGAACTTCTGCATAATAGACTCTGCAACCTGAACAGGCTTTTCACTTGTTTTCTGTGTGTATTCTTGTGGTTATCAAAGATCAAGCAAGTGCAAAAACCTCAGGAATTCTTTACGTAGAATCATACTGATTCCTGACTGGTACAGCATCATGTTTGCAAGCTTTTGGTTCTCAGCAAGGACTCTGGGATGGACTCAAGTTAGGGGGTAGCACTTAGAATTCCTCACGGGGATCAGCTGCTGGAGTGATCTGTGCTTGCCACTGGGGTTTTCAGACAGTTACTGGCAAAGAGGAGTAATGTCTGCTCTGGCAGGTTGTAGCGCTGTCTCACTCTGGGGCCTCCTTCAACTGTTCCCTGTGCCAGCCCTTTGCTCCCTCATCTGCACAAGGTCCTCCCCTATGTCTGTGTTTAGTGCAAATGCATGTGGAAATAGAATAATAATATTACTGTAGACACAACTTAAGTATATTTGGTGATGTTAGCTATAAGAGTGCAGAAACTTCATAAGTGGTATAATCACTTCCACTCTGAGACTAAAATCTCTGTAGCTTCCTCTGGGGAGTGGTTTGTGAAACTTGCATTAATGTAAATGCAGTTTTGTTTCCATAGTTTGAAGACAAACCCCTGTGTAAAATTAAAGATTAAAAAACAAAGAAGTGCATTGTAGGTGTAATCTTGCTTGGAGTTAGTCCTCCCTTTCAGGTTTTAACTTAAAAGTACAAGAACAGACCTCATGTATTCCTTTCAGTGATGCAGAAATTATAATTTCTGTCTACTACAGGCACATCTCATAACTGCTTTGTCCTCCTGTCGAAGAGCGGGTGCTCTGGCTCTGTTTTCTTTTGTAATACACAAGTGAGTATAACAAGATCACCATGACAAATGGCATGATCATTGACAGTCTTAGCTTAGCTCAAGAACTTGGGGTATGCAAGGAAACAGACCCTTCTTTCCTGAAATTCGAAACTGTGGATGCAATTTATGCAATCGGGTTTTGCTTATCTGTAAGAAGTCAAGCAGGTAAATCAGGTATGGCTGACCAAAAAAAAAAAAAATAGTTTTAAAGTTTTTTGTTTTGTTTTAATTGTGGGATGCCTTACTTGCTTGTACCACAGACTGGTGGTGCATACTGAAGGAAGACAAGGCAGGAGGTTTACTGCAAGACACCCAAAACAAGAGTGACCTTGCTTAGCTGACTTAGACGGTCTAGTGTTTAGCTGGACAATCTCCACTTACGGCTGTGCGTCAGCAAACTATATCTAACTGTACAAAAATCACTGTATAAAGCAACAAAAACAAAGCCTAAGGGTTATCTGCACTTGCTAGCTGATTTTTTTTTCAGGGTAGAATATTAATTTTGAACAAAATAACTTTTAAAAGAATAATAGTTGTATCTGGGCACTTTTATTCTGTTTAGTGTAATCTACTCTAAAGGAAATAACATTATGGCTGGCCAAATATTTGCTTGGTTGAGCCTACACTTAAAGTTTGTTTTGTTTTTTAAGAATTGTATTTCAGGAACATTGTCTCTGAAGTTATTTCTGTCCTTACAAGACAAGGTTAAATTTGACTTCCAGAATGACAAAAGATATAATGGTAGTGAATGAAATATACACTAAATATTACCTGGTAGAAGAATAAATGATATCACTAGATTAGAAGAAAAACATAACTTGGAATATTTGTTATACCTGTGAACTAAGGAAGTAATGGTACCATGTCTTAATACTTTGGGAAGTAGTAAGTTTTTGCTAAAGACACACTGTCACCATTTCCTGTCATTAGGGTGAAAGGTTTATGTAGGAGATAAGAGTGTCTACTGGGACTGCAGAATTTCCATGCCTTTTTAGCAGAATGTAAATGTGGGTGTTATATATGAGGTCTAGTAGTACAGAAAAAACTGTTCAGGTGTATAACCTCATGTCCAACAAAGATTGAAAAGGATTAAGACTAATTAAAAACCAGGAGGATTTTATAACAGGCCACTGTTAAATTGAATTTAAAATGCATATACTGAATTTAAAAAAGCTTTCACTGCTGTCTGTGCTGTACCTGCTCTGAATATATTCTGGGAACTTTGTTTTCAAAGTTGTCTGATTCGTACCCCTATAGGTTTTGCATCCACTTGATTGTTTTTGCTGCAGTTATTGTTTTGTTAATGTTCAGTGTGACACAGTTTAAAATTAATGCAACTATAGAGTTGGAGACTGACTTTTTACAAGGGCTTGTAGAGATAGGACAAGGGGGAATGGCTTTCAACTGAAAAAAGAGCAAGTTTAGATTAGATATTAGGAAGAAGTTCTTCAGTATGCCTGTGGTGAGACATGAAACAGGTTGCCCAGAGAAGCTGTGGATGCCCCATCCTTGGAAATGTTAAAAGACACGTTAAATGGGGTGTTGAGCAATCTGGCTTCCTGAAAGGTGTTCCTCTGCATGGCAGGGGGGTTGAAACTAGATGATATCTAAGGTCCCTTTCAACCCAAATAATTTTGTGATTTTAAGTGCAAACAGAATATTCCTGCAGAATTATGGATGTGTTAGAGAGATTCTGACTGACCAGTCAAATTGACAGCCTTATGGGACAGCTTCTTCAATTGAACATATAAGTAAGCTGTTAATGTTATAATCTACTGAGCATTTCTGTGCATTGAAAAGATTCAGTGCCTGTTTGAGAGGCTCAGCCTAAAGGAGCACGTTTGCAGAATTAGGGATTACTGCCTCTGTTTTATGAGTAATAGTAGTGAGCTGATCTTTTCAGCTGGGTGAAAAGGGTGTTTGATGACTAACGACAGGAGTTAAGCTTTCATTGCCAGAAGTAGTTGTGTAAGGTTTTTCAAGTGACAGGTACTGGGTGTTGGCTACCTTTCTCTAAAATCCTAGACACAGCCTGAGGCCTTAGTCTCCTTCAGGCAAATGCATGTTGTGATGATTTAGGACTGCCTGCCTGCCAGCAGTTATGATTTAGGGCACCAAGGAAGATCACTAAACCTGCGTGTGGCCCATACAAGAGTGAATATTATGAGGCAGAGAGAGAGACAGTCTAACGAAAGTCATTTCATCAAGGTTTTGTTGGGTTTTTCTGGAGTGTATCATATTAGTTGGGTGGGGGCTTCTGCTCCTTCATCTTCAGTACTTCTTCTCCTAGGGAAAATGTCAGGTGTCAGTGCTCGATTTTGAAACCCCAAACATGAATGTTTGCAGACAAAGGAGGTTTGGGTGGCAGACAGAAATAGGAATGCATGCTGGTTTTTGGTGGTGCTGACATTTTAAGTCTGCATGGAGCTTTCTGCTCTCTGTGTTTATTAACTATTAAGACATTGAAATCTATGTTTTTCTGCCTTCCATTGCAGTTAAGAGGTGTAGTAAGACCTACCATCCTACTACCAGCAAATATTAGAATCTCTTATACTTACTCCACCTCTGTACCCCTCATGAAGTGTAACAAAATGTGGTCGGTCCAAGTAGGGTTATTTGCCTCCTGAGGAGCTGGAATTGAATCACCTGAATGCTAACAGTCTTATGACTTACCTGACTTGAGCTGTTCAGAGATAAACCGCAAATGTGGAACTGTGATTAACTGGTTAATCCTGAAAAGTGTAACAAAAGGCCACAGCCGGTTGAAATGCCTTTCAGTCTTTCTGTTGTTTGCAACTTCGCAAGGTGCTAATTGTCTTACCTGTGGCATCTATTTCAGTCTCTTGCAAATGTGCCTGCAGCCACAAAATCTAGGAAAGCTTCATGTGGCTAGGTTCTGGCTAGTATTTGTATTCTTAAATTCATGCTAGTTAAAGACTAACTTCCCCTTCGAAGACAGAACCTTTTAGCCCTAAATGTGAAACAAAAATGTTTAAAGTTTAAAAAACCCCTTACGTATTTTTGACTTGTTGGCTTAAAGCTAAGTGATATTGTACCAATAAGTGTGTTCTCACTCATTTCACTAGAAAAAAACTGCTGCCTGGTTCAGTACTAGATAAATAATGTATGCCTACAGTAAACTATAGTGGACACAAAGCACTATTTAGCTGTATACTGTCAAATTGTTAACCTATATCTACCTAGTCATTGTTGTCATAACGTGCCTAAGTCATGCTAAAATACAGAAGTACCCATCTGTGAGTGATTGTCGTGTGTTTAACAGGAGCCATGTGCCATGAGCACAGCAGTTTTTTAGTTTCCCCGCTTTAAACTGAAGTTTTTTATCTGATTTTTTAACACAAGCCACATATTTGAGAGAGACGGAGATAAGGATTATCGCTGTCACATTATGTAAATAACAGTACTCTTTGCTTGGTAATTATTGTGGTGGTAGTAAGTGTCATCTGCCAAAATACGATTTCTCAAATTGTTTGGTGTTTAGAAGTGGAATAGCTTTACATTGCATAAAGACTAAAACTCTTAACAGCTATTTTGCGTTCTGAATGAGTGTGTTGAATGACTTTGTTACTCAGTATTTTTTTAAATGCAAAAGTTTAAAGCTTGTTCTATGATCTAGAGATTACATACAGGGAGAAAACTGCTGTTAAGCTGAAAACTTTCTTACAGTGCTGTTCTGTTTCTTGCTTTATTTCATAGTAACAACGTTAATTTATATATAGTCTTGGTATGAAAACATGATAATTGATCTTACCAAACAAAAAGAATAATAACATGGATTGCATTTATTTCATATTCTTTGCTGCCTTAATATACTCAGCACTTCAGACTGATATTCTGTTCTATTTGTATGGATATGTTCTGAGCTAACAAATATGTATGTGCTTCTGAATGTATATATATATACAATACAGTAACCTCTCCCAAGCTTCACTGTTGCTGTAAATCTTTGAAGAAAATACAAAACAGATGACATTAAGCACAGTTTGCATACACCTGTGTATGTGTAAATATGCACACAATGCTGTTATTTTATTTATATTCCTTGTTGTCTTACTACACTAATAACGATAATAATGCATATCCAGATGGAAGATACTATTCTGCAAATTTGGTAACAATAGAATTATTTTTGGAAGGCTTAATGAATGCAATGCCTAGCAGAAATGATGACTCTGGTGTGTGTGTTGTGCCGATGTCTGCTGGGAAATGATAAGCCTCTGTAAAAGTTCTCTGTAGACTGGCCAAAATTTAAGTCCTGTCCAAGTGACACATGCCATGCTAAATTAACTCTGAGCACTGGCAACAGTATGATCTTGTCATTGTGGCGTCCCTGCTGCACCAACTAGCAAGATGTAAGGCTTAGTGTTGATGAAACACCACGCTAATATAGCCATACTACTTTTCACTCTCAAACCAACTTTAGACTTTCATGTCCACATACCATCATGTTACGCATGACAACTGCTAAGAAAGTCACGCTGATGATTATTTTCAGCAACAGCACCTTCTGTTAAGTGGCTAAACGATTTATTAACTGCTGCTTCAGAAACAGTGTCCCTGACAGAAATGTCCATTATCCTTCAAAAGTGTAAAATTCAGTACAAGGTAAGACTTGTTGGTGGCCCAGTGTGAGGAGCAGTTTAAGGCAGCAGCGAGGCAAGCAGGTGTTGGTGAGGATAGATAAACAAAAGACCACCTGGGACTATGAACAAATGGAGGACTCAGTATTACTGAAGTGGCCACAGTTAGGGTTTAGATGGTCTTAGGGATTTTGAAGTAAGACTTTGGCCTAACTCAGATTTATGGAAAATCTTCCATGGACTTCCATGAGGCAAGGTGCTATAACCTATAGTTCTGCTAGCATTCAAAGATGCTACACTTCTCATTAATTTAATTTCTGCAATATGAAAGGACCTGACCAGCAAATTAATAAAGTGTAACTTGCTTTGACAGAGCCAGAGGGAGATATAGAAGAGATATACTGGAGATGGGAGAATGAGATGTGCAGCAGAAGAAACAGTGAGGCTGCCCATGAATGCCTGGCGATGGCATATTGTGCTTTGCTGTCAGTCTGTTGACTCATGCACACTTCAAAAGAGCTCTCAGGGGAGCCAGTTACACCAGTCGCTGCCTGATGCATTGTAAATCACTGGCAGTATGGTTTTTTTTGTTTGGATGGGCCTTGAGTGTGCCTAATGCTGTTTTGAAACAGCACCTAATGGCACTGGAACTTGGAAATTTCAATAAAAGTGGGGCAGAGGGATAAGGAAAACCTGTCCCTACAGATGGGATCAGTCAGAGCTGCTTCATTGTTGGCTGGACATGTGTTAACATAGTGTGCTGCTCTTGTTCAGAGCTGAGAAAGCAGCAGCAGCCATGAGCTTCGTGGAAGTTGAATAGAGGTGAAACCAAAAAAGCTTTGTGTAGTCTATCTCCACGGCCTGTCTCGGGGAAGTTGTACCACTAAGACTTTGTCAGAAAACAGGGCAAAGGCTTCAGAGGGTCAGGTCAGGGGTGGTGCTGCCAGGTGCTGCTTTGGCGTGGAGTTTGCTCCTAGGAAAAAAGAAATGCTTCTCCTCTAAGGAGCAGGCAGAAAAGGGTAGCCGTTGGCACTGAGCGAACCTTGAAATGTTACAGCCATAACATTATAGGAGAACAAGGTCAGGAATTTTAGACAGGATGCCCGGGGAAAGGAGGTTTACACAACTGTGTTGCCCTTGTCTGTTGGTCTGCCTGGGCTCTTCAGTAACTTTAGAAGTGGTAGGACAGTTTCAGATAAATTTTACAGAATTCAAAAGAATGTCTCCACAGAAGGAAAGTCAGTGACAGTTCAGTTGTGTTCTTAGTGACAAACCCATAGAGGGGAAATTTTGAATGCCCCAAGCACAAGAGAAAAAGTGGTGAGAGTCTGTATCTTAGTTGAAATGGGGTGATGAGAACATGAGACACAAAGCAGCAAGTAAACATGAAGAACATTTCACTCCCTGTGGAGCTATTTAGGCCTTTTAAATGATGTTTGATGAATCATTTGTGTTTTTAAAGCCAGAATAAGGATGCTTGCAGTTACAAATCCAAGTGCATAACTACAGTGATTGCACAGATGATGAGTGACTTAGTAACACCAAATCTGATGTCTCTTTGATTTCTCTCTGAAAACAATCAAACAACCTAAACCAACCAACCAACAACTACAACAACAAAAAAAATCCACCACACCAAAACAAATATTTGTCGTGGTGAAGTTAGTTTTGTGCAAAAATGCTAAACCAGTAGCGTGGTTTGTCTGTCCCTAATTAGAGTTCAATTTCTAGGGTCCAGCACAAAAAAGAGGTAAGTTCAGTTGTCTTCCTCTTCTTTTTACAGTAGATCACCAGTGGAAGTTAAACAATGGGTAAATGATGACAAGGCTTTTATTTCAATGACTGATGTTGCTGGAAGTATTTATTTTTTATTTTGGGTAAGTAATGGGAATCAGTCTCTCTTAAACTAGCAGTGGCTGCTCCTATAAACTCAAAGCACAGAACTGCCTATGGAAGATGTGCAGATCAAAGAGGATATAGTTATGAAACATTAAAACCAACCATAATATCCAAGTCAGAGATTATCAATGAACCTCTGGTGCTGGCAATTCAGGAGCTCCCAGGGCTGTGTGGGGTTTTGCCTCTTGCTTTGACACTGAGCATGAAGGAAATCCCTCTTCTCTTTGGAGTAACCAGGAGATAATTTTGATGGATTTTAAAATTAACAGGCAGGAATATTTGCAAGGAAGCATGCTCAGTTTCTCATGTTGCTTTACAAAACACAAGAAATTCTTTTAGATATCCTTACTTAGTTCAGTGATATCATAATTCCCACATACTTAGAGGACAGTATAGGACTCCCAATTTACTAACTTTTTCTTTCATGGCTATCAAAGCTTGTAGAGTTGATGATCCTGGTATTTTGTTGATAGCAATGATCACAGCAATAATAGCTTGAAAAAAATTACACCCAGCCATGCAGACACAACATAATCACCTATATCCAGACCTAAGATTTTAACCTGGTTTTAGGTGTTGTTTGGTATTTGCAGTGTCAGATTGCAGTACTCGCACTTAGTAATTTACAGAACACTTGAAATACATCCAAAGTATGAGAATAGCTGTCATTAGAATATGCAGATTAAAAGTCAGGGGACTTGATTTCCATATCTGATACTGAAGGACTCTGCACAGGGAACTAGCAGTGGTCTTTCTATATCTGTAAAACCAGAAGGGCTCTCACTGCAGGGCAAATGCTGGGGAAAATGTTCTCTCCAGTTAACATAATGTCATTTGTATTGCCACATATATGACCAAGCTCACAAGTTTGTTTTGAGCTGGTTTTTTATGCGTACCTTGACTTCATGTGGAGTTGCTGTATATGCTTAATGTTTTCTGCGTATTGCTGTCTGGCAGGGTGGCAGCCATCCAGGCAGCTCTGAAGCCAGACTGTAGCAATGAAACAGTGCCCTGTGTGTTACCTGCAGACATACAAGTAGCTGGGTAGGGTCACATAAGAAAGTGTTTCATTGGATAGGTGACACCTATGCTTGCCACTTGGGCCTCAGAGAGGGTTAAAGGCTGAAAAGCTATAAAGCACAACCTGGCCTCTGAGGAACAGAGGGAGGAGATGGTGAGCAGAAAGTCTTTGAGACAAGAGCAGGGAGTGATGAGGGTCCCAGGTTTTGGGCTGTGTGGTTTGCAGATTGGCTACCAAGAAAACTGGCATCAGAAGGCAAAAAGTATTTGTATGCCTCAGACACTTTGTGCAGGTTTTACTTCTCCTAGGAAATGAGCGTGGGGGTTTAGTTTAGATGGTCAGACAGTGTGAGTGCGCATGTGACTCTGAGCTCACTGCCTGTTGTCAGCTATGGGTCAGTGACCTCTCTGCTGGTGTACCTGCTCTAGTATGGCTGAGGCATGGTTTACTGGAATGGTTCTGCAAGTGGTAGTGAATGGAGAACCTGCTGCAGAGACAAAATTTGAACTTCTTTTTGTGATTGTGCTACCTGGTCCTCCTCTGAGTCAGATATGGATGCCCTAGACAAAAAAAAAAAAAAAAAAAAAAAAAAAAAAATTTTTTTTAT
>VZTH01004622.1:524804-627793 GCA_013397815.1 Aleadryas rufinucha
AAAAAAAAAAAAAAAAGAAAAAAAAAGATTTTTCTTAGCTGAGCTGTGGCTTCCTTGATTGGTATATCAGGGGAGCTGAACTAGTTATGACTTAGGTATCCGAATTTTAGTGAGGCAGGTGCTGTCTGCCAAATGTGTACCCAAAGCCCCGGTGTCAACACTGAGGGGGAATGATGTAATGCCACCTTACAGCCACAACCATCCCAAGATCATGATCTCACTTCTAATGAGCAGTTTGAAATACTTCTTTGCCATTACTATTCCACCAACAGATTTGTTAGTTAACTAATTAACTTATCCCTTGAGCCAGGTAAGGAGATTAGGGCAGCTCTTGCTGGTAGGGCCTTTGTTGGGCCAAAAACATCAAATCAGATGTTTTGATCATGCTGCTGGTGGTATCTAATCTCAAAGTCATTTTTAATCATCTGTGGAATGATTGTCTGAAAACCCAGTGCAGATGTAAAGATTGCAGCAGGAGAAAGGAGTGGGAGGCAGTAAGCTGATAGGGAGTTTTGGCAAGGATTCCCATGTGCTGCTTAAATCTTTAGTTGTACTTTCCAAGTTCTTCTAGCTGTTACTGTGAATAATAGGGTTGTGAGGCCTCAGAATTCTCTGGCCTTTCATGAGGAGCTTGGGTAATTCTCCTTTTAGGAAATATTATGCTATTTTGAAGTAGTAGAGTTTTGCAGAGATGGATGTGAGTCCATACAGATTATTGTGGTTAACTTCATGGATTTAGAAAAGAAATTGCCTCTCTTCCTCTCCCCACCCTGTGTTTATATAGCTCAGTAGGTCTCTAGGTTAGTAGTAAGATGAAAAAATAATTTTTCCTCTTTTTTCCCCCTTTCCTGCCCTTCTTATTATTTCCTCCCTTGCTATGATTTCCCTCTTGCTAGTATTTATTTGAAGAACATCTATAAGAAACACAGTTGTTACTGCTATTTATTCTGTAACATGAAAAGAATTAATTAGAGTATAAAAAGAAATTAATTAGAGTATAAAAAGAATTAATTAAAGTATAAAAAGTAATATTATATTTCATAGTTTGGGGGCTTATTGTTGAGGATTTTTTAAGTTTCAGGTTATTTAATCAGAGGCATGAAGGCTTCTTCTAAGCTAAGTACATATCATTTCTCTACTATTCAAATATCAGTGCTAAGTAATTACTGATACCTTTTTATTTTTCTTTTTATCTTCCCTTGGCCTTCAATGACTTTGAAGTTTGGTTCAGGTCAAGTTGTACATTCATCTTTTAAAGCACCTGAAATGATAACCTCAGCTTGTCCTTTAGATCCTGAAAGCTTACATTTCTGTTCAGCTTTAATTTAGCTCTTCATGTTCTGTACCAAAATTATGAGAGGTACCAAGTGATTTGGTTTTAATGAAAAATAGGAGACCAGCATCTGGCATTGCATAGACTTCGGAAGAATATATTTTTGGGAAAAAAACATACTGTTGGATTTTGCTGCAACTGTCACCTATCAGTTTGTTTTCTAACAAAATCTGATTTATGGGTATGAAAACGGGACCCTTAAAAGCTGCCTGTTCAGTGAGAACAGTTCCTTAATTAGCACTTCTTCACTCATGATTGCAAATGATGTAACCTTATGTCCTGGAATTTCCTTTTTACCCCCAGAGAGTCTAATCTTTATAGTATGTCTGTCTTTACATATGGTTGTATGCAAAGGGGTAAAAAAAGTGGCATAGATACAAATTTATGTTTATATATTTTGTAAATATTTTTGTTTTCTGCATCAATATCATAATCTGTTTGGCAGATTTCTGTCATCACCCTTCTGGAGAGTTTTGCACTCTCCAAAATGGAGTGTGCATTAGAACATTCATTTTGAAATATGAGCTGCTGTCTTCCCAGAAAAACATGTTTAGATACCTTAGAGAACAGCCATGGTGGAACAACTTTTGGTCAGTCTCAGAGCTGCTGAACTATACACTTGAAGTGTGGGGCTGTTATCCCAGGCCTGGGGGCTCAGCCTTAGATATCATTGAAGACTTGTAGCAATCTTTGATTCTGCAGCTCATAATGGCACCAACAATCTTGATTTTCAGAAGAGTAAAAGTCGTGTTGTCTTCCACAGCAACTTTTGGGCACTTCTTGTCTGGCTGCATTTGTGGAATGTGAGCTGTGGTTGAATGGTGAATGTGGAATCCGATGCTGTGTTTCATTGCATGTTCTCATTTGCCATGTTACTGTGAGCAAGTCGTGATCCTCCTTTAAGAACAGAAGATGGAGATGCTAATGAGGAAGTTGAATCCAAAAGTCAACCTTACAGAGCCTATATTTAGGTACTGTATGTTCTGGGTACTGCATGTTCTTACTTAGTGCCTTGCTAAGAGGCAACATATATGTCCTGTATAATGAGTTCTGAGGAATGCTTTGGACCTGTTCCCAATCTGATGGTATTTTATTTTATTATGAGGTCAGCTTTGATATCAGTGAAATTATTGCTTAAAATTTTTATGCTTTGAAACAGAAGAATTAGGTTCTTGCATGTGGGAAGTCCTTGACATTAGTTGAAGTCTTCCCTTGTTCTGTGTAGCTTCACTTCTCAGTGATAGTACTGAGATACTGCTGGAGCTAAATTATAAAGCAGGCCTTTCAATATCTGCTACTAAGATGGTGAATTAGCTGCCAAAGTTCAGGTTTGTTGAGAATCACTCCCTTTTTCCATAATTAACAGGACGCCTTCACAGGCACAGATGTATAACCTCAGTGCTAAAGCATTATGATAAGGCTATAATGATCACGCACCAATTTGCAACAGATGAGTACTTCCTCCATGAACTTTTATTTCACCATTTCAGAAAATAAAAAAAAAAGGAGGTAGGAGGAGAGGATTAAAAAAAAAGGAATATTTTTACTGAAAACAATTACATTAGCTTTTCTGAGAAGTGTTCTTTGTAAGAGACCAGAGTTCAGAGCTCTGAGTAAAGGCAACACATTTGAATTTCTCTACTCAGAGAGTTCCTGCGTGTCAGCTGTGTTGTGGTAACTGCCACTGCATATGTGCTGTTGGGCTATAGGAAGTGTAAGGTAAAATGTGTTAGCATGAACCTCCAGGAAAAAGGTTTAAGCTGAATCATTCTGCCTCCTTTTGATAAGCTAAAAGCAACCACATACCATGTTACTGCAGCACCCTGGTAAGTGTCATAAATCAGCCAGGATCCTGAGGTGGAACTGCCCTGCTAAAGGAATTAAACACTAGATCTGTAATGTTTCTTCTTCGGTGCCAGTATCGTTTGCTTTCAAAACAGTGGATTAAATGAGGCAAGTTTCGGTTAGATATAGTTATCCCATTAGAAGGAGTGATTATGCAATTTGAAAAGTATTTTGGGACCTAAGTTCTTAGTTCTGGTCATCTCTGCATTCACTGGAGTGCAAAGTCTAGCTTTGTAAATGGTATTTGTTTGACTGGGCAGTCAGCCCTGGCGTAATCCCTAACCCTGACTCTGTCCAAGGAAGGCTTGGGCTGAATTTACTTTAAGGAATGAATACACACGATGATATGCTTGCACTCTACGTCCTGTTTCTTCATTCATGCCAAGTGGGAAACTGAACAGTGTGTACACTAGCTTCTGCCTGGCTGTCCCACATGGAAGGAACAGCCTAGGGAATGCTGAGTCATGTCAGATCTCACCCTGGTGGGACACAGGTTTTGTGTAATGTTGCTGGAATGGATTGGTCCTTTACAAACAAATAAAAAATACCTCTAACCTGACTGCTACTATTCCCCCTACCCCTCATGTTTATTTGTATCTGCATGTGTTTGTTTACAGAAAGTTGTTTACATTGTGCTTAATACCATTTCGGATGCCTTGTGATCAAGTCTCACCCACAGGTCATTTGATAAAAATCAGTGATCCGGAGGTCTGAGTCAAACGTGCCTTTGTGTGGCACATCATTTTCTCCTTGATCTGTGACCTAGAGATCATACTGAAAACACCATGATTTAGAAGAGCTAAATTTGGGTGAAATTGATTTTTATATTTTCCAGAGGAAGAATTAATTGTTTCAGGAGTTTATCTCCAACATGGCAGGAGAAAGGAAAGGAAAATTAAGGTGGTTGTTGAAAATATCTATGTTTTCAGACCATCTCTGCTCAAATTCAAACACTGTAGGATTCTAGGGAGTTTCATTTTTGAAGATTTCACCACCTCTTTGTCAAGGATTCAGTTTCACATGTGTGCCTTGGTGACTGTTAAGAAACATGTTCCCTGTCTTCAGTCACTACATATTTTTTCAGTTTCAGTTCGGACCATCAAGTCCCTCCACCAGTAAGGAGATATCTAGTCTTTCCCTTGCACTTAAAAACCCCTTTGGAAGGATTGCTGATTTCCCAAGTCACTATATTGAGCCGGCTGTGCAATGAGGAGGGAACAGGAACAGCTGTGATTTCCACTATGATGAGGACTGTTCAAGTCCTGCGTAACACTTAGGGTTGTAATCCTTCTCTCTGTGTCATCATTCCCTTCTGGAGTTCTTTCCCTACCACACTGTGGAAACTTTTTTCTTTATTTAAAAGATGTGATCTTTAAATCGGGAGAGTCACTGAGAGGTAACGCCAGTCATTAACTAGAACAAGCATATGCTGCTTAGTCATGAAGTGACACACATCCTAAGGGAATGTTCCCGTTACTGGATTCCTGCATGCTCTGTAAGAGATCTCTTCCAGTCTCTTGTAACTAAATATTTATCAAGTTAGAGAGAGAGAATTACTTCCTCTCTCACTCAGCTGCATTGTCACTGAGTGTGGTTCATTTCTTTGCTTTAACGGTTGTGTAGTTATTTATACAAAACTGTATAAAGTTATTTAAACAGTTTACCTAATAGAGACTTACCCAACAGCCTGTGTTACACAGAGTTACAGACCTCTGGGTTAAATTCCATTTTAAGGGCCTGAAACATGATCTTCCATGGTAGCTGGAAATACTCTAACCACTAAACTAATATGAGAAGCTAAGTCCTAAACATACAGGGAGAAAAATCTTGGTTTGGCTTTTGTGAGCACTTGTGTGTTTCTTAGGGATGGCTCAGAGCTGACCTGCAGGGTCCGTTTATCCTGGTGAATGTGCTGGAGGAAGAGCCTGGTTGAAAATTTTTGCTTTGGGATTTCAGGAGTTTGCTTCAGTCAGTGGCATACCTATGGAGTGATCCTAGGATAGGTTTGAGGACATCAAATCCTGAAAGTGTACCTACATGCAGTGTTAGACAGCAGCTTTTGCAGAAATCCATTGTGCTTAGTCATCAAGTATCACTTGATGTTGTGTCTTTTCTTCCGTGTTTGTGGTTAAGCTGGAGTTAGTAATACAGGAATGGATTAGTTATGTGTCCCACTATTGTCATTTTAGAATGAAAATAAAAAAAAAAGTTAAATGGTGCTTGAAAGAGTCATGAAAGTATTTCAGTTTCTCAGGGATAACTAAATAACTATTTGGAGATTTTTAGGTTCTTGTTCCTAAGAAAGATACACTTATTCTTGTTCCTAGATGCTTCTTGAAATTGTGACAAGAAAAAAGCCTGAGTTCATTTCAACTGTAGATATAATCACAGTAAGCTTGGTGGATACCACCATACCCCTTCCTCTCTGAAAGGAAGGACTTAACAGCTGGGGGGTTTTGCTGCCAGGAGCATTTTTTTATAGGCTCTGGTAGTCGGGAAGATAAAGAGGCTTTGCAGCATGGACAGAAGCTCAGTAAAGCAATTGCTTTATTCAAGTCTTGGCAGGCAGTGGGAAGCTGAGCAACCTTTTGGAGAAAACCACCAGGCAGTACTTACTACACAGAGCAATGTCACCTGATGGATCCAAGGGCTGCACAGAGCTCTCCAGAGAAAAAACAAGTGCTGCAATTCAGACTGCTACTAAATAAGTAATCCCAGAATAATCAAAGCACAAACTGATGCCTCTGAAAGCTGTGTTTCTGTAACTAAGGAACTGCCCAGCTCTGCAATAGTTTCATTGTCTTGGTATGTTTAAAATGCAGTGTGACATGAAGGAAGGGGAAGAAGTTTTTGGGATTATACTTTCATCTGTGCTACTAAGCCTATTCATTTAAAATCTTGTTCAATTTCATTCCAGGTCTTCATTAACTCAGTTATTTGAGGTAAATGCAAAGTGGATTTAGTGGCATTGTTTCAGATGTGTTGAATTAAGTCAGGATGTGGCCTAAACCACAGCAAGTACAACGTATTTTTCCACAATTCTCTTTTCAGTGCTTATTTCAGTTTATGCAGACAAATATTGCATGCTTTCTCTACTTGTCTTTTTTCTACAAATGCTTTAAAATAAGTATGGTTGAAGTTTAGGCCTGATTTAATGATTTGATTTGGAGAGTTTTTTTCCTTGTCTTGGCAACAGCAGAGTAGGGTTGGGACAGTCATTGAGAGGGTCTCAGTATCCCTGACCAGGGACAGCTTTACGGAGGGTGGGCAGGGAGGTTGGGTGTTGCTTGGGAAGATGTTTGGGGAAAGGGGGCTGAAACTGTCACAGACTAACAGCAAACCTTTTGCATGCAAGGCAAAACCTTACAAGCAGTGTTCCCTCCTGCTCTGCTCTGGGGAGAGGTCTGTGGCTCACCCAGAGCCAGGACAGCCTCCTGGGAACACTTCATGTGCAGCTTGGCTGAAGGAGGGTCTGTACTGCATGGTGGAGGGAGCAGGTCTGGGGCAAACCTGCCTAGCCAGGGCTTCCCCTTCACTGGGCACACTGGGATCTCCTCCACAGAAGGAATGATCTTGTCGGTGGTTTCTCTCCTGTGAGAAGAGCAAAGCAACAGCGGCATCTCAATAGGGGGAATTTTCTTCACTTGCCACAGGGACCTGAACTGTTGACTCCATGTAAGCATGACAGGTCTCACAGGCATATGGCTCTTCTCTACAGACCTACACTGAGTGTTTGGCCTGGTGAGTGTGAAAGTTCTTACATTCCCTGGTGGGGTGCTTCACATGCAGTGGTGATGTAGGAGGTTCTACTGGAGCAGCCAAAGCAACAAATTCAGCAGCACCCCATCTGAGATGTGTGTCCCCTTTTCCCAGCACACCCAGCTCCACCAGCAACCTCATCAGTAGTTTGTGAATGAGTCCAGTCCCGTGGCATTGCAACAGATTCAAGACCTCAGTTTCCTTGAGTTCCCTGCTCTGTACCCAGGTCTTCCCCAGTACTGACCTTCAGGGTGCACGGTGAAACTTGTGACCACTGTGCCTCATCTGGCTGTGGGAGGGAGGGTGGCTGAGGCAGTGTGAGGACTATGCCAGCAGAACCATGAGGCAATGCTGAGGGGGAGCTCAAGCTCGCACAGAACAGGGCTTCTGATTCAGTGTGTCCTGATATCATGGGTGCAGGGCTTTGTCTGATCAGAAAGTTGAAGATGTCCAACTGAAGATGTTGGACTAGATATCCTGGAGAGGTTTAATTAGATATTAGAAAAATATTTTCATGGAGAGGGCTGTAAAGCACTGGAACAGCCTGGCCACGGAAGTGGTGGAGTCACCATCCCTGAAGTGTTCAAAAATGCATGGATTTGGCATTTGAGGACTTTGTTTAATGGTGAACATTGTGACAGTACTAGGTTGATGGTTGGAGTTGATGGTCTTAAAGGTCTTAAAGGTCTTTTCCAAGCTTAACAATTCTGTGATTCTACCTTCAAAGGTCCCAATCCACCCAGATCATTCCATGGTCCTATGACTCCATGAAAGAAGCACTCACAAAATACAGATTCCTGTTTAATCAAGTGTGTTTCCTAAGCACCAGGTTTGATATGGCTGATTTCAATTCTATGTGCAAAAATCTTTGGATTTATTAAAGAACCTTAATCTCCTTAAAAAGATAATTAGCTGCCCAGGATTGTGATGGAAAACTTTTGAATAAAGGTTGTAGAAGAAGTGTTTACCTAGCTTCAGAATGCTAGTTTAGTCGAATGGCAGTGTAATACATCAAAGAAGTTTTGCCCAGGAGCAGTGAATGCATTAAAGATTACCTTGGTAATTTAAGTTCTTAAACTAGATGTCTGTGGAAAGGGAAAGCAAATTCTGTGTTCAGTACCCTGGCCTTTGCTGTACAATGCATCCAGCAACATTAATATTTACCTTGTACATTATTTTCTCTGCTTCGGAGATGCAAATGTGTACTCATAGCTATAAGATCATGTTAATTTTATCGGGAGATCCAGTCTGCCAAATCATGCAACTGGATTGTTGCCATGGTCGTGACTTATAATGAAAGAGGAGCTTTTAGCTATGCCATGAAATAGGACTCCAGTGAGATTGGTCAGATGTATAATAGATGAGCCCTTGAACTGACAGGACTTAGTGAGTCAGAGTGATTTGGTAAGTAACATGTTTTTCATGCTGCATGTATAAAAGAATGACTAAGAAACCCAACCCCTAGGGTGAGTATGCAAATAAAAAGGGAAAACTGCTCATATCCTGACCAAATGGGAACAGTCCAGGTCCAATATTTGGATCCTCATTTTACCAGTCCTTTTTCTAAAGTTCAGAGATCTTCACCAGAATAAATGGTATTCTACAGTTCTGTCCAGCCAATTATCCACAACATCCATAGATTAAAGAACAGCAGGAACTCTGACAACAACAAAATACTTCCAGTCTGAGATAGAAACAATTTTTAAACAAAAGGAAGAGAAATATTTCTGCTTTAGACTCAGACCACAAATGGGACATCTCAAGTACGTGAAATTGGAATTTAAAATGGAGATCTGCAAATAATTTCAGCTATATGGCTTTTGCTGCACTTGTTGTAACACAAAAGTGCTTTCTGCAGCACTAGTACTGTGCAATAATTCCTTGGAAAAATACCTTTTCTCTCTCTGTTCACATTTATCAGTCACCATTAAAGAGCTCCTGCATTAAAGTGATGGTTGTAATGAGGAAAGGAAAAGATCCTGGGCTAACATCTGAATAAACAGGAGGAGATGATCCATGAGTAACCGATCAAGATTATTTTTACCCATCATTGTTTTAATGTGCAAGTCAAAAGTTTTCTTAGTAAAGAGAGAGCAACTTCGGGAGTTGATTGAACTTGTAGTGAAATGTCATCTTAATATTTAGCTAAGCAGAAAAGCCTTATTTTAAGTTTGTGAGGGGAATAGCTTAAACAGCAAACTATTTTGCTGCTACTATTCTGCTCAGCCAAACTTTCAAAGTGTAATTAAAACCATATCCGTCATATAGCATATTTTTTCCCTGTTCTTGCCAAAAATATTTCAATGTATATTAAATATTTTTCTTTTTAATCAGAATGAGTGATACAAACTCCAGAGGGCACCAAGCCAGAAACTCCTCAGTTTTAATTTCAGCTTCTTTGTGGCTTTTTAGCTTGTTTCCCTTCTCTGAAGAACAGCAATAGCAGCCTCCATAACTAATTTTCTCTCAGGATGATTCGTATTCTTATTTGGAATGTGGAAGGGAGCAGGGAGCCGGCAGAGCCCACGGGGTCCAATATTTTCAGCCATTCAGGAAAGAGGAGGAATTCTGTTGAAGCCCCACTGTGCTAGGTCCTCTGGGCACAGATGCTGACAGGCAGTTCCTGATCCAGATCTGAGTGCCACCTCAGAACTACTGTTTCTGGACTTGGTTGTTTATTTTGTGAATAGCTGCTGTAGGACCTTACTGCTGGTATTGGTATCTCTTCCTCTGAAAGCCCAGGCAGGATAACAACACAGTGCTAACCTAACTAGCCCCCAAAGCCTTGGTCATGTCATGATGTTGCCACACAGCCTTCCTCAATAAAACTTACACACAGGAAACTTCGGTGTACAAAATATTTATCCTGCCTCTTCTAGGTCACAATTTTACCTTTCCATGCTCTGTATGACACATTTGTGTCCAAACAGTTAACATCTGAACTGATATCTGTACAGTCACTTCCAGGGTAAGAATGAATCCGGCCTGAGTAAGGATGACATACTGCTTCAAAATATTCAAGAGGCAAAGCGAGAAAAAATTAGAAACAGGGGGGTGCCATCCCTGCCAAGGGAGTCTGTCACCTTCTCTCACCAGCTGCAGGAGTTTGTGGCTGCTTCCCAGCCCAGCTGCCCTGGCCACAGCCCATGTGTGCTTACCTGGTCCCTCCCCTGGACATGTGCCCTGTGCAGCACTGCCAAACTATGAGCTCCATGAGCTGTTCCTCCCTTCCTCTTCTTATCTGCTGGCACCCTTCAGTTGATAATGCCTTCTTCCCCCACACACCTTTGCCTTTAGCTCTCCTTGCCTTCATCCTCTGTCCCGGGGCCAGCACACAAGAACAGTGCTCATTAGAGGGAAAAGAGGAGGATTAATCTATACACCTATTTCCTAGGCAGAAAAAGCAGAAGAGCACAGAAGACAACAGAATTTTAACTTTAAGGTGTTATTTTATTTTTTGTGCATGTTAGTTGTATACACATCTGAATGGGTTGTGCCAGCCATATGGATAGCAAAACTTCTGGTTTCCAGGAAGTTTCCTACTTTTTCTTTCAAATGGCTGTCAGAGTTCTGGGGTTACATTGCTAAAACTGACCACAGAGGAATGGAATAAATGTAAACTCTTGACTTCCACATGAAATATTAAGTAAACTTCTCAATTAAGCAAATCAGCAGAAATTACCTGTGATTTAATCTGAATTTTCCTTTGTGGGTTTTTTTGCCTCAGTCTGATTACACTCCAGTACAGTCAGTTGTGTTGTTGCCCTTGCTGAGAATGGTTCTCTTGCTTGTCTCCCAAAACCACTCTTGGGCTCAGCTGTCTGATGTTCCTGTGTTCTGGATGTTTTTCCATCATCTCACGCTCAGAAAGTGGCAGGTCAGTGCCTTTCCAAACACATTGTTCCTATTTCAGACAGGTTCCACTATCTTGCTCAGTCCCTTGCTAACCTTTCTTCTATTGCCATTATGAACCTGAACAGTTGTATCTGGCCTATTGGTACCTCCTTTCAAGACCAGAAACCTTCTCCAAGCCTCAAGGTGCTGCGGCATAAAGTAATTTGGGATCCTCAAGTAGAAAATATGAAGGTAATAGCTTTCCTCACCTGTCACATCCACTAATGCCACATTACTCTCCGCTGCTCTCAGCAGCCCACTAATTTCTGTCATTTACAGCTATCAGAAGACACTAATAATTCCAATTCCCTTTCCAATACCAATAACTTCTATCCCTCTACTCAACTTGTATTCCCCATTTGGCCTTTTCCCTGAGCCACATGCAAAGAATTTTGATCATTGTATTAAATTCTCTCCTTCCTTCAATGCCTCCTCCACAACTTCTACTACTACTCCTTTGCCTCCTGATTCATCCCAGTAGACCCTTATGCCTTCCTGTTACTTAAGAACCCCCTCTATAACATTTGGTCTGGGCTCTCCATCATCACTATTATTGCCCATCGCACAGAATTCCTGAGCTTGCTCTGTAGTGGGAACCCCTCTGCACTTTCCTCTGATCAATCACTCCTTTCATGTTGACAGTCCAACTGCTCCCTGTTGAATCTCAAAAGCTCCCTTTTCAGCAAGCAAGTCATGAAAGCACCTTTGTTTCATCTTTCTAGGGTTTTCACCAAATATAGTTGAAACTAATTTTAACTTTTATTAATATTTCGCAATGGGCAGTTAACAGCCCATTACTACTGCTTGACTTTTTTTGGACAGTTTTTGTGTGTTCTTGAACCTGGCATTGCCTTGTGTACTGATTATTGATTATGTATCAGTTATGCAGACATCACTATTGTTAGTCCATAGTGATTCCCTTTTACTACCATAACTTCTTTTCCATGGCAGCCCAGAAATGTCATATCAGACTGTGATGTTTGGTCCTAATTCTTTCTCCTCTGCAACCATGAAAAGCAGGCACAGGGGTGACTTTATTGCTCTCTACAACTGCCTGAAAGGAGGTTGTAGCCAGGTGAGGGTCAGCCTTTTCTCTGAGGTAATAACATAGGACAAGAGCGTATAGCCTCAAGTTGCACCAGAGGAGGTTTAGGTTGGATATTAGGGAAAAATTCTTCACTGAAAAGGTAGTCAGGCATTGGAATAGGCTGCTCAAGGAAGTGGTAGACTCACTATCCCTGGAAGTGTTCAAAAACATGTGAGCACGGTATTGGGGACAGGGATTATTTTTGAATATGACAGTGGCTGTGTTAGGATTTGAATGTGAGCATCTTTGAGGTCTCTTCCAACATTAACAATCCAACATGTCATATATGAAAATTAGGTGATTGACTTTTGCATATAAAAATCATCTTATGACCAAGTTAATAAGTATTAAAGTTGTTAAGGTAATAATTGTTAAATACCTTTTAATTATGGAGTTTCCATGCTTTCTGTGAGTCCATGTCCCTCCCCAGCAAATGCCTGATTGGTGAAAGAAACTTTTGATGTACCTCAGAACCCACCAATCAATCTGGGCTATGGGGCTGGACAGTGGGAATTCTGGGAAGGGCCAAGGGGGTATAAAGGGCAGGCCCCTACAAGGACACGCCCTCTTTTCCTCCTGGCAAGCAACAGGACGCATCATCTTTGCTCCCCTGGCGCTGGGTAAGTGGGGAGGAGGGGAAGGGCCTATCTCTTTCCAGAGACCTTTTATTTTATTTTAAGGGAATTTTGCCTCAGATTAGCTGAAGTTAACCCAGTGCCATAGATTTCTGCTGTGGATACATAACCATTTTTGGTTTTCAAGGATCTCCAATCCTGCGGTCCCGGGGTTTTCTATTATTTTAATTTAAGAATTTGGATTCTGTTATTTTTCCAATTTATTTTTTTGTAATAAACAATATTTTTTTTAAATTAAAACAAGAGTTGTCCTTATTCCTGACAAACAGTTCTATGTCAGCTTGCACCAAAAAGTATTTCAGCTGGGTATATCCTGACTGCTTGGACTGGATCAGGAACGATGAACAGATTGTCTTCTGCGGGTCTGTAGATTCACAGAGCTTAGATAGAAACCAGGCCTAGAAAGCCACGGGCTGACATCACTGAAATTGGCTTAGAAAACTGAGCAGAGGCAGACTTGTGCAGAAATATGCCAGGGGAAGGGGAATGTGCTGACTTGCATAGCACCAAAGCTAAGAGCAGGATGTATTGGGATGAAGTAGATATGGAAAAGGCTGCCTGGTTCAGACAGCTGAAGGTAGAGTGCAAAATAGGCTCAATGTCCTGATTCTAGACAATTTAAAAGAAGGATAATTGCAGACAAGCAGGCTTGTCTTATACACTGGAGAGTGAACCACTGGATCAATGCCTTGCCACCAATGGAGCCACAAATGTGGAGCCAGAGCCAATTCACTTTAATGGCTTGCCATACCCATGCTACTTCTGCCAGGATCTGGGGTGGGATAGATGAATTTTCCCACAGTACAGTGTAAAAACATTGAGAGAAGACCTACACAGCCTACTGCAATGCTACAAACCCTAAGCACCACATCTGGAAAAAATGGAACAGGGTCAATGCATGACTTCACTCGCTCAGGCACTTGTAAACCCCTTTCCCTGCAGTGCTTGGCCACTGTCCTGTCATTCTCTCTTATGGTAAGATGATACCATGGGAGTGTATTGAAAGTATCCCTCTCGCAAATTAGTGCTGTACCAGAGACAATCTGGCTGGGGAATTGAGGGCAGGGAAAACCCATGCACGGAAAAGTTGCATTACTTGAAGGTATGGAGTCCTGTGTGTTGGTATGTTTGGGCTGTGGCTCTCCTGAGAGAGACAAGACCAAGAAAAAAAATTACAATAATGGTGTCTGAGGGTGAAGTCAGGCAGGAACCTGAGCAGAAGTAGGCACAATGTGTAGCACAGATTTGGTATGCTCCTATGTACCATGCCCTCTCCCCCAGTTTTTTACAGTCATTTTGGCTTGACAAATGCTAATCCTCTAAATTGGGATTAAAACATTGCTTCAGGTGCTTTGGCACTGAAGACCATTCTAGGAGTCTGAGGAGCTCATCCACAGCTTTCCACGTGTCATAAGCCTAGGCAGTACCTGCTATATAGGACTTTGGCCATCTTTCTGTTGAATGTTTAAGGACTGTTTGAAGAGGGAGCAGGTCAAGACAGAGAATGTGTAAGAGCTGTACTTTGCTGGAGTTTTGCCAGGAATTGCAGGTCCAGCTTTGCCTGGTGACCCTGCCCCAGTGGGGGAATTTTTGATGTAAATTTGCTTCCCCAGTTATAAAATCACAGACTGGTCTGGGTTGGAAGAAACCTTAAAGATCATCCAGTTCCAACCTCCCTGCCATAGGCAAGGACACCTTTCACTAGACCAGATTGCTCAGTGCCCCATCCAGCCTGAACACTTTCAGGGATGGGCCTTCTCTGGGCAACATGTTCCAGTGTATCACCACCCTCACAGTAAAGAATTTCTGCCTAATATCTAATCTAAACCTACTCTCCCTTCAGTTTCAAGCTGTTTCCCCTGGTCCTATCACTACATGCCCTTGTAAAAAGGCCCTGTCCAACTCTGTTGCAGACCCCCTTTGGGTACTGGAAGGTGCTGCAATATCTCCCCAGAGCCTTCTCTTCTCCAGGAAGAACAACACCAGCTCTATCAGCCTGTTCTCACAGGAGAGGTTCCAGCCCTCTGATCATCTTCATGGTCTTCCTCTGGACCTGCTCCAACAGGTTCATGTGTTTCCTGTGCTGAGGACCCAGACCTGGATGCAGCATTCCAGGTGTAGCCACACAAGAGCAGAGCAGAGGAGGAAAATCCCCTCCCTTGACCTGATAGGTATGCTGCTTTTGATGGAGCCCAGGACACAGCTGGCTTTGTGGGCTGCAAGTACATGTCAGCCAACACCTCCAAGTCTTTCTGCTTAGGACTGCTCTCAATCCATTTGGTCCCCTGCCATGTATTTGTGCCTGGAATTGACCCAGGTGCATGGTCTTGCATTTGGCCTTGTTGAACTTCATGAGGTTCATGTGGACCCACCTTTCAAGCCTGTCAAGGTCCCTTTGGATGGCATCCTGTCATAACATCGATTTGTACACCAGACCCCCACAAATGAGAATAAGGTATTCCTTGAAGCAGGATGTATTTAAAATGCAATAATCCTGAATAACTCAGACCTATGTTAGGAATTGCCATAATGACTAATGAATTATTATGAAGTTTGCATCTGCAGTTCACCAGTACTAGCCATAGAAAGATAAATTTTTACATGTGAAAATGAGACTGGTGTCAACCATCATACTAGGAAAGGAAATATCTTAACTGGACAAAAAGATATGCCAATAACGGTGTGTACAAAGTAGAAAAGAAAGTGGAGAAGAGAAAATAATTCTGGACCCACTTTTACAGTTTAGTAAGGGTGGTTCCTAGGAGAGAAGGCAGGCCTAACTTCTTACAAGGAATTTTTTGCTTGAACAAAATGCACAAGCTGAGTTGGGCCTCTGTTCCAACCTGCTCCTGAAAGCACAGGTAGCCCAGGTTCTTGGTAATAGACCCCTTGAGGTAGATTAGAGTGAAATGATGCTGAGTCATTGGTGCTTGCAAATATACATATGTAGGGTTTATTTTAGAACAATTTGTTTGCAAAGGGAAACAGGTATGCAGCTATTTGGGTTGTTGTTATCTACAGTGATATGACAATATGAAAATACCACCTCAGAAAATGTATAAGAAAGAGAAGGAAAGGATAAGAGTAGAAATCTCACCACCACCACAGCTCTCACAAAGAGACTTGGATGTTGCAGTTTCAATGTGTGATGGTCAAAGCGATGGCTGCAGACTGAATCCATCAAGTGGTGGGGACAACCCCAGGAAAATCCACAGAACACAACATGTATTGGGTTTATATTCCTGTTCAGGTGGGAAAGCCCAGGTACCTCCCCCAGTGCAGGGTGGGGAGGCTCACACTGGATGATATATTAATGTGGATCACGGGACCCTTTGGGAGTCCTTCACGCTTTCTAAGACAGCACAGCTGTGCATCACACCAGGCAGTTGAGTCAATTATGGCCCATTATGGCCTTTCAGCAGAGATGAACACCCTCAGGCCACATGTGAATGCCCCCAGGGAGGGGGAGGAGGGGGAGCCCCACAACCTTGTGGTTTGTGCAGAGGAGGACAACTCACCGTGACAAGAGGCACCATCATCTCCACAGGATTCGTCTCCTGTCTCACTCATAGCCCATCACCCCCTGTCTTATCAGATCAGAGGTTAGCCATTACATACACAAAAGCTCACCTCCTCCATTTCAACAAAGCACTCTGGCATCTCCACAAATGGGGGAATGTTTTGAGTCATTATCCCGAAAGAGTTCAGTCTCTCAGCCTCACAATGAAGGAGCCCAAGTGCTGCAGAAACTTTTGAGTTTCAGAGCCAGGCACTCTTTCTGCCTTTCCTTGTTCTCCCATGAATTCGACCCTCTTTTAAAAGCCCAGCTTCAACAGGAACAGTAGAAAAAGCTCTCATTGAAAAAGAGCTTCTGCTACAAGATCCTTGAACCGTCTCAGGCTCAAAAGGAAACTGCAGTCAGGTCTCAACTTGCCATATGCAACCTCTAGGTACTGAGCTGGGATGCAAAAGGCATGAATCTCATCAGCCGTGATTTTGTGTGAGATGCCACTGAGCTTGTGCTTAACTCCATGCTGTCCACCCTTGCTAAACACGTTCAGCATATTGCTGGACTCAGACTCTGCTGAAGGAGCAGGACACAAGTTAGGCCCAAAGACATCATCACATTGCAGAACAAACATGACTTTAGGTTGGAAATAACAATCAAGCTGTTCAGTTCAGCCTAGAACATTAGATATGTTGTGAGTCTTCTAGAAAAAAAAATTAAAAGGCCACTCCAGACAATCAGGCATGTAAGCGGTTAGGACAAGGAAAATGCAGCTCACTCTGTGAAGAGTTTGAAGGCTAAGTTCACTAAGAAACCTGAAAGTTTTAAGTGCCTTTGCAAAATCTATGTATCCATGCTTACAAGACATTATTGGTAGATGATGAAGTCACTTTTTACTGTAATTATCTCATGTTGTCAAAAACAGAAGTACCTTTCAAACACTTAGGGATGGAAACAGATCTTCACTCATTAAAAAGTGAGTTGCAGACACAGAGCCAAATTTCCCTGTCAAACTTGTACACATACTGGATTTACTTGTATGGATGTAGGCTCAGGTTTGGCCAACACAGCTTGTCCCAGTCCCAATGTTTCAAATGGCAATAGGATGCTCTACTCTGGCTAGCTGTTAGTGCAGGGACTGAGGGTGTTTGGTAGTAAGACAAATAAAATAGTGGACTAGTAGCTGGGCTGAGCTCCTGGGCTTACAAAACCAGTCTTGCTGAGGCTTCGGCACTACTTTCACCTACGTGATTCATGGTTGTAGCCACCTGCAGCCACAATTAACTGGGTCCTCTGGGAACCTCTCTGAGGGCTCTTAGTAGCTCACTAATTTGTGCTACTCTAGGAATTGGTTCAGACCTCATTTCCTCTTTCCCTCCATGGGAAGGGTTCAGCCTGCTGACACATTTAACCCAGTTACCTCCAGCTATGCATGTGTGCCAGTTCTGTCCATTCAAGCTTGGTGCCAAAGCAAGACTCCAATGCAGAGTGGACTTGTTTTGCAAGACACAATAAAAGCTGCATGAGATGAGATGAGATGAGATGAGATGAGATGAGATGAGATGAGATGAGATGAGATGAGATGAGATGAGATGAGATGAGATGAGATGAGATGATCCACGGTTTCAGTTATCAGAGTAGAAGATGAGTTCTCTGAGGGGACATCAGAGCAGCAGATACCCCAGGGTGCAGAGCTGTACCCTGGAAGGGTATGTATTCACCCATGCTCAGAAGGGTCAGCAGAAACTTCAGCACTTCTACAGGGGAACAGAATCCTTCTGGTACTTTATGAGAGGTTTTCCCCGATTCTCTTCAGAGCACACCAGTGTGGAAGCCTTACTGCTGCTAAAGCAGACAGCTAGTGAGGCTGAGGCCAGGTCTCTCACCCGACTGCTCGGGGAGCTGTGGCTCAGCTACACTCAGAGCACGCAGACCATATGGTGCCCAGATGATGTATAATAGCATTTATTTAGTGGCCTGGAGTTCTGATGTTTCACTGGCTGGCAAAAGGAACAACTTCCCTCTAAACAACAGTTATCAACAGGTGCCAGTGCTTGTGTTTGCTCTTTTGTGATACCATGCCTATGTAATGCAGCCCAGAGCTGTGTGGGGGAGCTGTGCAGGCAGCGTCACAGAATGATGGTTAGCAACTTCATGACAACATTAGCCAAAATGCAAGATTAAAGCACAATATGTAGTTAGCAAACAAGGTACAATTGTCTCCTTTTGTCATTAGGCTGTGGGATAAGAGAGGATAAGGCAGCCTTGAAATATTTTGGTTGCCACTTGTTATCTAGAACCTTGCTAGCAGAAAGCTGCTAAATCAGCCTAGCCAAGCCAGAGGTGAAACTGATGTTCCAATGAGTTACAGAGGGCCCAGCGCTCTTTAAACATAGCTTTTGTCACATCTATTAAAAAAGTGCTTTTATGATGGAAATGCCATGAGACATTTAATTTTCCCACTCACACACCAATCCCCATTGTGCTTGACACTGTCCAAACACAGAGGACTGCTCACCTCTCTGGAGCTCTGGGAGCATTGGCACAGAAGTTGTTCTTCAAATACTTTTTTTCAGTGAATTAAGAGGAAATATCCTCAGCCTAATATAAAAATATCTACTAAAGTCAGCTCAGGAGTCTGTCTGTCTTTCTCCCAGTAAAGATGTAGCTTGTTTCAGGAATCCAAACTACTGACTATGGGCAGGACAGAACAAACTGGCATTGCTCAAAGTTTCTCTCTTAACTCTGCTCTTACTTAGTATTTGGCTACAGCAATAACATATTGCATAAGGTTATATAAAACAAGACTGTACTGTGCAAAGTGCCCCAAATTATTTAATCAATATGTCTCATGGTGTCTGGATGATTACACATAAAATGCCAGGGGCAAAAAAGCAATAAAAGCAACAAGACACTAGAAGTATTGTTCAGATAGCTGTGTAATAATCTTAGGCAATTTAATTTTCTGTGTTGAAAGTTAATTACTTACTTTAGGGAAACACCAGTTTAATGTCTTCAGTCAACTAAGTGGCTAAGATTCGTTAAAAGGAACCCACATTACAAATACCTTCATGCCACATTGCTTTTATTTCCAGGGATAAAACTTCTCACCTCCCACCCCCAACCCACTTCTGTTCTAAACAGATTTTATACAGTGCTTTTCTCTGCAACTTTTGGGAAAAAAAGCTCAGAATGAACTTTTGTAGACTATGTAAGAACATGCCTAGATGTCACAGGTGTCTGACATTCAGCAGCATATAGCTGAGAAATGCAAGGAAATTCACCAAATGAAAATTTCAACTGCAACAGAGATAAAATGGGGCAAGGTGTATAGGCAAGTCATTAATGTAATAGTAATTAGAGGCTAAAACTCAAGCAGATTGTACCTTTAAAAAAAGAAAAAAGAAAAAAAACCATCCCCCCATGCCCCAAAGTTAAGAACAGCAGAGTCAAGAAATGTGCCAGAAATACATATTGGTATGTAAAGATAAATATTGGAAACTTGAATAATGTTGCTGAAATGGCCTTTTTAGGTGAGCCTCAATTAATTCAGTATACTTTGCCTGTAGAAGCATTGTCTGTTAATAAGCTTAAGGGAGGCATGGAGGGATTGGAAGGAGAAGAAATAACTAAAATAAACACACCCTAACCTGTTCATAACAACAGCATCTCCCAAATGCTTTCCTTGCTTTTATAGTCACTTTACAAACCACCGGTAGGTAACAAAAACATTCCTGCAAAGGGTGTGTGTGAACACAAAATCTGTCCTAGGTAGGAATAATCCAGTCAATCACAGAGGTGTAAAGAGCACTTTGAGTTGGGAAAGTGTTGTGAAAATAAGCAGCCAGCACCCTTTTTTGTGATACTTGCTCTTTCATAGCAATCCTTGAGTTGAAGAGTGAAAGAGGCATAATTACCAACCCTGAAAACCTGGCACGGGGTAAGATCTTCCAGGCATCATTAGTAAGAGCATCAGCCAAAAGTCTCCTCTTCCCCACTTACCCACTGCCCTCAGAGGACAGTTCTGTCATGTGTTGTGCATCCAGAGATGTGCACAAGAGCCTGATCTGCACTTTCGCCCCAGAGCCTGAAATGTCTGAGGTACTGCCATCCCGTTTAGATACTTGCCAGCATTTTAAAAGTTGCCACTGAAATACTCTTTAATCCTGGAGGTGAAGTTTTGTTCATCAAAATTTGCAAAGCCTGCCTTACAACTTATTAGCTGCTTTGAATCTTATCTCAAAGTGAGGCCCAAGGTGTGGTACAAAAAGCAGAGAAGGGAATGCCTTTCCTGCTTGAAGGTCTTAACCCTTCAGCATATGTAAGGCTTGTAACAGAAAGGGTAGATGCAGGCCCCTGACATGTGGAAGGCATTTAAGTGCTTGCACAAAGGATGGGAGGGGAGGGGAGAAGAGGAGTCAAACATCAAATGGAAAACAGATCCCTGGAAAAGCTGCTGTCAGCTGCCAAAGCATGGGGCTACAGAAATTGTTGACTGGGCATTGGTGTCCAGCCTCTGGAGAAGTCTGACTACTGGAAGCTCAGCTAGAGGGTAGTATCTCTGATCAGCTGCATCAGGAAATACTTGAGTGCCTTGGCTGCTATCTTCTTTCCTTGTATTTTAATCTTCATTAGTTTAGATGGCTACTCAGATACCCAAAATCTGTGTCCAAATCTTGGGGCAGAAAATTTCAGGGGCAGCAGGCTACATTCTTTGCAACAGGAACAGAGTAAAACCAAATACTTCTAACAAACGTCATCACTGTCTTCTGATTGCTGTCCCATTCACATTGCAACTTGCTTCCAAATTCAGCTGCAGCTGTTATCAGGTAGGTTTTCTGCTTATCACACAGTTGTAACTAGCACTTCATGGCAACAGTTCATCCTCCTCTTTGGGATTCAGATAGCTCCATGTCATCTTCCAGCAAATGAATCAGAGTTCTGCATTTTTGCAGTGTATTTCTTACTCATCATTTTGTATAAGTTTGATGACTCCTTCTTCCTCTTAGGTCTGCATGTAGCAGAGCACCCCCACATCCAGTTGTAACAGTGCTGCAGTTCTGTGCCCCACCTGGGCAAAGTGGCCATGGACTAGATGGATATGCTAAAAAAACACCAATAACAACAGTTTGCATATCTAGACTTTCTACAGCAGAAAAACTATTATTGTTGGTTAAGTTATAAGGTTGTGTTCAATTAGGTTACCAAAAATTCGAAGCCTGATGGAAATGCTGTCTTCTGACAATTGAAATTTGCATTGCTACCTTTTTATTATCATTTTTTTAATTAGCAGATAAGAAGGACAGGCAAAGTGGGAGGATTTAGATTCATGCCCAAGTTCCCCTCTTAGCTAACAGGATAGCAATAATAGTATGTTTTGCACAACATATATCTGAGGTTCTAATAAAGCTAAAATACCTTATTCCCTGAATTAGTGAAAGAAATAAACAGGCAAGCACTAACTGCAAGTAATTTTGTTCCATTTAATTCTCTTCCAAAAATGAATCACAAAGTTCATGAGCTTATCTTACTACCATGAGTCTTGTCAACTCTCCTTTTAACTAATTCCAGCCCTGTAGCTTTGAAGCTTGCTAGGGTTGTGGGGCATGGAGCTGAACAAATTTCCCAGGAAATCTTGTGCATGTGTGTGGGAGGGGGCAGCGTGCCATGATTGTGGTCTCACTGTAGCTTTTTGCAACCATTTCCAATGTCACAGTGACCTGCAGTTATTTGAAAAGGAAGTTTCCAGCTGCAAGTATCTTTAATTTGCAAGTCTTACCTACTCAGTGAAAGAAGCCTGCTGGGACTGGTATGCATCCCTATTAAAGTCATGTGAATGCTGCTTTATGTTTTTAATTACGCCGTTTACATGACACTTCTGATCTCATGATGATTACATAGGAACTCTGGTTAGGTTTGCCTTTCACAGCTACAGAGTGCTACTGAAACAATTTTTATATTTAAGCACTGGGATGTGCCGAGTGGAACTAGAGATGAGTCAGCAGTTAGCTGGGGTTATTTGAATAGCACAACGAGCCCTGTCTGCCGCTAGGAGACCGTCCACAAAGGTCAGACCAAGTGCTTAGGATTTAGACACCACCACCCTGGTGACAGGAATTCTCTCCAGACCTTGGCGGTTTTTAGAACAAGCACCGTTCTATTTGACATTTGGAGGTTGCTGTATTAAACACCGGCTACTTCGTATGTAAATGAAGAATGCTCGACACCACTGGTACTATCCACAGTGAGGCGTGTCTGCCACACTGACAGATGCTGCTCTCTCCCCAGACAGGGGAGTTAGGCGCTAAAATTAGTAACTATTAAAACAAGGGTATTGAGTAAGGATCCGCTGAATCTAATCAATAAGAAATACTGAAGAGGAGGTAAGGAGTCACCACTGCCCTTTCTACAGGAGTTGTGGCTGTAATTCACTTGTAGGGACAGCACAGCTCACGAATCGACTGCCTCAGTATGGAGAGAGCTGAGTTGCTCAAGGATAATCAGGTGCTGAGCCACAGCAGCTTCCAAAGCACGGCGTTCAAACAGAGCAAAGACAGTGAGAACCTTTACAAGTTATTACCTACACTGGCAGGAGTTAGTGTAGGGGGTGTTAAGCCAGATACAGGATGTGTGAGACAGTTCCCTGGCGAGGCACTACTTCTCACAAACAGTCCTGGAGAGGAAACGGTTTATAAGCTGAAACTCATTCAGGGTTCAGCTCTGTTGCCTCTGCAACCACAGGAAACAAGCATCCCAGCCCCACTTGTGAGTCATAGCTTTTGGGAACTTCACCTTGAAGAGCAGGCAAGAGTCCTCTCAAGGTAGAATGGATCTCTTTTACTCCTTCTCCTGGGATCACTGCCTAAGCTCCTTCATTTGCCAAAAAAAAAAAAAAAGAAAAAGAAAAAAGAAGACACAATAAGAAACACAGCTGCTTGTGATGGTTCCACCCTCCCTTACTCAATTGTTCAGTGGTTTAACATTCAGCCTGAATGTTGCAGACCTACTTTTAATTCTCTCTTCTAGCTGAGAGGATTCAAGGCCACATTGTTCCCGCCCTCCACTCAAGTGACCTAGCTACAAACCAGCTGAATTAATAATAAAAATAAAAGGAGAAAGACATCCCACGACAAACGCCTTCATGTTCTGCTGACCCACTTCAGTGAGAACACTTGAAAATTCTGTGGCTCTTACTGAGAATGATTTTGCCAGGACTAAGAACTGCAATTAGTCTATAGAACCAGTGTTACTGGTTCCAGACACACACAGACTTTAAGGCACCCTCTGCATCAGAGCTGAGCAGGGGTTTAAAATTTCTTTGCAAGAGAAATCCCAGGCCTCTGAATTACACACCAAAAATCCATTTTTATCATTGTCTCTGACATGTTTTTATGAGAACATTAAATGCCATTAAACTCGAGAGTAAAACCAAGATTCTGCCGAAGGCAAGGCTAAGAACAACAGTATTAGTGAACTACAATTCATCATCACAAGGCCAAATGGCATATAGGTGTTGCTATACAGCAACACAGCCCTGGCCCGTAAGCAGGCACTGGGGTTTAACAATTGGCATTTATTGCTGTAGGTAAATACCAGCTGCCTCACTCTGAGCCCCAGCAGTTTAGTTTGTATCACAGGTTTTAGTCTTTCGTATATAAATACAGTTATTCAAACATATACATTTGAATTTGGGAGTAGTTTTTTTCAAAGCTAGTCTTAACAAAAGCAGCAGAGTGCTCACTGGGATACTGAGGAGCGAAATGCAGGAGCAGTCTCTGGTTTGAGTTACAAGGAAGGCCATAAGTCCTTTTGAAACCCAATCTTTGCCAAACATACACCACATGTGTGTTTGTACATGTAGGCCTGTAACAACGGCTTGCAGAGGCCTCGTTTTTTCTATAATGAATGAATTTGATTAAAGGGCCAAAAATTCAGCACAGGCAAGATCTGCAATGTGAAAGATCCTGGCAGCATTAGCTCTTGCTGTGGCAGGAGCAGGACTTCTGTGGGAACGGAGCGTATTTTCCCCTATGCACGATGCACCAAATGAGCTCTTCGGGACTAAAAAAAAACCTAAAAAAACCCCAAACAAACCAAAAACCCAAACCAAAACCAACAAAAATTTGGGTTGGGAGCCGCTCGCCCGTCACAGCTGCGTTCGTGCCGGGAGCTGTGCTGCCACCTCCTGGTGGCTCCGCGGATGGCCCCAGCCGGTGGCCGCAGGACTTCTCCCCCTTTAGAAACATGGAAATTGGTACTAATTTCACTGGTAGTTTACAAAAATTCTTGTTCGAATTTTTAATCTCTGCCCTCTGCAAAAGTAAGTACTTTATTTAAAAAAAAAAAAAAAGGCAGCAACCGAGGGAAAACATTTGTGAAGCATTTGGATTTCTTCTGGTTCCGTGCAGCACATTTCCCCCCTCCCTGCTTTTCCATGCTCTTCGTACAGGCCCACAGTCAGCAGGATCAGGGCATCCCTGTGCGCACAGCTCCCACGCCTTAGCAAAGCTCACCGGGACTGAGGTAGAGCAGGAGCTTCAGAGCTTTAATCACCGTCCTCTAGTGACATTTCTTAAAAGTTCAGTTTGCAATAGCAGCCTACCAAGAAACAGCAAAATGCTCTCAGCCAAATGACTATTCTTAATTTTGTAACATAAATTCTGAAGGGATTAACAATGTAATTCCTAGAAGTGTCAGAAGCAGCCCTGATCATCCTTCCTCTCAATACAAAAAAAACCCCAGGACCACAAATGCTTGTGGTCTGATTATGGCAAAATTGCTTCAGAACACTGTAGCAAATCTGCCATGCCTTCTATACCACAAAAACTATAGAGGATACAACTATGAGAAATGGAACAAAAAGGAATGCCTCAGTCTCACACATCCAAAGCACCACTCTCAGCAGGAGGTCTTAAAAATATAGTGTATATTGTTTCATTTAAAAAACAAGAACAACATTTTCAGACAGAAAACAAAAAGGACAGAGACAGCACACCTTCCTTCTTCATCCAGCCCCATTCTTACTGTGCTTTGGAAAAAAGATAGAAAGGTAAAAGAAAGAAAGAAATGGTTGCAATGAAATGTCAATAATTTAATATTGGTGGCCCCACAGATATGGTAAGAAGCATCACTCAAGCAACTCTACCCATATATGACATCTTGTTTTAAAGAAAATACTAGGATTCACACTGTAAGTTTTTTAAAAGTGGTATTAATATAGTACTCAAAATCCAGAAATGGAGGCACTGAGGTGGTAAAATACATGCTCAACTACATCCATAAGATTTGAAATATTTAATGTGCAAGTCTTGGACAGAAATCATTAATTTACAATACACTAAAATTTGAAGGATGGGAATTTCTTCTTCATTATGTATGCTCACAGTAGCAGGTGAAATATTCAGTTGCTGAAGTACAAACATCAGTATGCTTAAGTGACTTATGCATCATTTTTAAGGCAAAAATAGGTAACAACACGACTGTGTACAGTTGCAAATGTATTTACAGATATCATTACAGAAACACTATATTTCTAGCATGAAAATTTTAATTATGCACTTAGTAGAACAGTGATTTATTTGAAAAATTATAATTAAAAATTTAAAATTAATCTAGCTAGGATGAGTAGCACTGACATTTTTACCTGGGCCTCCACACACTCTGATCTTCGTCCCTCAACCTCTATCACTGTAAGCTGTCCTCTCTCCCCCTGCCACTTTCCAGTCTTATTACAAAGGTGCAGGTGTGCCTGAGCAGCCTTAGGATCCACAGAGGAAGCAGCTGCAGTGCTAAAAATGTATGCAAAAGGTCCCAACAAGAAAAAATGAAAAAAAACAGATCCTGAGAAATAAAGTTAGTGAGAAGAAAAAAAAAAATTAAAGGCGCTATCTGCAGGTATCCAGGGAGTTGCTCAGTCATCCTTGTCTTTTGCTCCGTGTTTCAGGATGCGCGTGAACTCGATGTAGTTGAAATTGCCCTTTTTGTCAATGGGGGCCTCTCTGTACAGCTCATCCACCTCTTCATCCGTGAACCTGTCCCCCATCGTGGTCAGCAGCTCCCGCAGGTAGTCTTCTTGGATGAACCCTGGAATGAGACGTGCAGAGAGAAACGCAACAGGGAGGCCGAGCCTCTTAGCCGGGGCTCCAAAAACAGCAGCACAGACATACCATTAACAACAGACAGGCAATTAACCAGTGCAGCACGTAATATATTACACTTGCATTTGCACAGAAAGCCCCAAAAATCTTCCTCAACTGAATTCTAAAGAAATTCCTTGAGTGCAGAGGGAAAGGAAGTTCAATGCATTTCATACAGATTTTTGAAGACAGGGCCTGACCTGCTGTGGTATAATAACACTTATTTCCATCTACTAATCTTCAACGGCTCGAAGTGGAAAAACAAGTTCCTGTCACTGCTAGTCTTCATTATACAAGCAGTTCTCTTAAATGAACTATATTTTTCTTGACTTAATTAGATATATTTGCACATCCTCTATAAACTAGTTTCCCCTCGGGACTAAATAACCACTCTGGCTCTTCAGTGCTGCACAACACTGTTGCTGAAGGCAGTTTATGTGGATACAGTGAACTCCTGGCAAGAGTCCAGGAAAGGAGTTTATAACAGAAGAGACTTTCAGGCAGGACTGAGCAAGTTAGCTCAGGAGGCAGGAAGAATGTTTGTGGTAGAGAGGTAAAGGTGGAGAACCAGCAAAAAAAGAGTAGGATGCATTATTTATTTTATGCTAAAAGAGCAGAACACTTTTGAGGAAGTTAACAAAGACATAAAAAGGAGCAGTTTCTAAGTATCTTCTGCTAATTCTATTTCAAGAGATGGGCAGAACCACCAGCTGCCAAATAATTCCAGGAAAATTTAGAGATGAAAAAAGGAACATGCATAAAAAAGGGTAGACAGTAGAATGCAGAAACTGCCAAATGCTGAAATAAGACCAGCCATGCCTTTAGCAGCACAATAGTTGCTTCATTTGAGAAAGAAATTGATTATAGAAGTATAGTTGGAGAAATATCAATTACAGAACACACAAGGTAGAAGTAGGTTCCAAAAAGAAGATAAGTAAACTCTGTGGAACAGCTGGAAATCATGTGTAGACACCCACAACAACTGATGTAGATTCAATTAGAATGTGATAAAAAAAAATTCTGCTTTGGAAAGAGAGTTGAATAACTTAAGCAAACAGAGTTCATTAGCGAGACAAAACCAAACAGGGGAACAGGGGACCAAAAAGCAGTCAATGAGCATGACAAATTAGCACGGGGGTGGTGTATGCTGGGGGAAGGGACAACATATGCTAACGAAAACAGCATCGTATCCCAGGGTAGACCAGCCCTTGGCTACTGACTCCAAATGAAGAAGGCTAGCAGCAATCTTCTACTTCAAAAATAGGGAGAATGCTCAGTTAGCCAGGTGCATCCTAATCAGGTCAAACCTTGGAGTTCTCTCTTTGCAGATGGGCATGAAGAAGAGGAAAAAGGCAGCCAAACAGATTAGACTCTATTTCTGCTGTCCTACAGAGACCAAGCAGTGATGAGAGATGACACAAGGATTAGTATTCAAAGAATGCAAGGCCTTTGGTGCCGCAAGTTTAGCCTCAAGGACTTAATTGCTCCTGTCTGAATAGCTAGGTGTTTAAACACTGAACTGGGCTGCCAGACTAGGGATACGCTACAAGTTTTATCAGCAACCAATTGTAAAGCAAACAGTGCTCCTCTCCCTCCCACACAGCTTCAGTGTGGATGGGGAGTAAAAAATAAATGAAGCAAAAGTTAAGATTCAGCCTGTTGCAGGCAGCACAAAGCAGATGACAATGCAGGATCAAAAAGCAGATAAAAAATACTCCAAATGCAGACAGATCCAACTTTTATATCAATTCCATAGTACTACACACAATAGTAATGCTGAAACAACATATCCAACTACGTTGACAATATAGGAAATGTAAGTAAAACCCAACAAGTATGACTATCTTACCCTCATCTATAGGATCTGATTTGTATTACTCCCTTTTGAAAGACCTACACTGACGCAGAGCTAGAAAATCAGGCCCATAACAAACACACATGTGGAGACCACAAAATAAAAATTAAAAGAGTTTGATACAGCTGGAAATGCTCTTGTACATTTTTAAAAGGAAAAAATGGGTCAGAAGCCAAATCAAAGGATAAAATTAGTAAAGCGTTAACATAACATGGGTTCTACAAATACATCACATGCTATTTTGAAGACTTCATTTTGACTATTATGAATCAAAACACAATAAAACAGGGTAACTATCTCGCATGTTTCCTGGTTAAAATTTGAGGGTGGCATAATACACAAAACAGACTGTAGGACAAACTATTATCCTCAAATCATGTAGGATAGACTAAAACATTTACCACACAGAGCTGAAAGATATTAAAATCAATCTTATCAGTATATGGATGCCCCAACTAGTAACTTATTGTTTACATAGACACAGAAGGTTTCTGTTCCTAAGAACTGGTAGCACAACCATTTTCTCTATATTGTAATTCACAGACTCTTGTTTTGGTGCACAGGAAAAAAACCCTGTAGCACAGTGAGTCAGACTACCTGTGGAGAGAAAATAATTAACCTACTAACAAAACTTCCTTCTCTAGGAGATGGTAAAGAGATTTCCCTTGAGAGGGAGGAAGTCGATTAACATTTGAAAAGGCCTTACCAACAGAAAGCCTGTTTACCTACACCTCAGCAGGAAGGGGATGCTCTTTGAAAAGGCAAAAGGTGCTAAAAATACACAGAGTGAAAATAGCTGTTGAAATGGAACAATATCCTTTGAAAGGTTCAGAGCATATATCGACTGGTTAAATTAAAATATTGTGGTGGACAGTTTTGAGGAAAGGTATAGATGCAACGTCATCTCTAGTACAGAGGCTACATCATTTCAGTGTCAGCTAGTAAGACAAGTTTGCAACACATCAAAGCACTGATACTCTAATTCCACAGGACTGCCCTATGGATTCGTCCGCAGTTACTACACACTTCTCAGGAATCCTAGCCTAGGTGAATAAATAAAAGCATAAGCTCTAACCTCAAGATTACAAGCACAACCTTGGAAGACTGATATAGTAAAACTGAGCTCTTGTGGTTTACTCTTTCCCTTCATCTTGCTTCACAAGTCAGTCCAATCTGTCACTTCTGTCTTCTACACCCCACCCGGTTTTTACCTTTAGACCACTAAGGCTGCAGCCCTTCCTGCAATCTGAAAGCAAACTGAGTTGCAGGTGAGGGCACGACATTTGTCCTCAGAGTCATAAAGAACACTCAGCCACATGAGGGTTCAAAAGAGTTTCTGAAGTCTGGACAGCCTGCCTTGAAATATTAAACATCTGAAGAATTCAGATGCATCTCAGACCTACTGCAGAGGGGAGACAAACTCAATTGTACAACAGATTTCCCATCATTACCTTTTCAACACCACAGAAAATCACACATTACTGATTTGAATTCCTCATCTTAGAGCAAATACATCTAGTTTTACACTCTGGGGAACATACACACTGCCCAGTTAAAACACTCTTCTTCAAAGCCTCACAGAAGAACAGTCCTACTAGTCCTCAGTACTGACACAGAACAGCCAGACAGGTTTTATTCTCACCCAGTAATGAGCCAAATTCTCATTACTTAGTAGAGTATGTCATCTAGGATTACCATCTCACACTTAATTTATAAAGGTGCAAAAATCAGCATACAGTTTAGAAACCCAAATAAACAACATAAAACCCCAGGCATACCCGTGCCAAGCAGCTGAGTTGCACCCACGTACCTGTTGCTTCTTCATCAAAGCAAGCAAAAGCATTCCTGATTACATCCTCCGGGTCGGTGCCATTTAACTTCTCACCAAACATCGTGAGGAACATTGTGAAGTTGATGGGGCCCGGAGCCTCATTCATCATGGCATCCAGGTATTCATCCGTTGGATTCTTTCCTGCAAATAAAGGGATTCATACTTGGGTTAGCTTTCAAACTGAAAAAGTAATGTCAGTAGTGTTAATACAAACTGAGACACCTCTCATATCCCAAACTCAGTCATTTGATTTTTACAGCACAGATTTGCTTGGCAAGCACAAACAGCAAAGGGACATTACCAAGGGAGGCGAGCATGTCGTGCAAGTCCTCTTTGTCAATGAAGCCATCCCTGTTCTGGTCGATCATGTTGAAGGCCTCCTTGAATTCCTGGATCTGCGACTGATCAAACATGGCAAATACATTGGAAGTGGCGCGCTGAGGGCGCTTCTTGGTGGTCTTCGTCTTTGCCTTTTTGCTAGACATGTTGATTTTTGGACACTAGGGAGAGAAGGAAATAGGGTAAATGCAATAAGATCAGAGTTAGGACTTTAAAAAGGAAAAAGTACTATGGTTTAATGGTAAAGTGCGCCTCTAACGCACTCCCATTTCCTCTCATCAGAACATATTTCCCTAGTATTTTCAAGAAGGGAAAAAGAGAAGCAGAAAATACGGATAAATGAAAGACTCATCAACAACAAAAAATTCATTATTATAAGACGTAAATTAACTTAAATTTTAGTCTTCAAGGGTCCCTTACCCCGGCGGTGGCTGCGGGGACCCGGTACGCAACAGACGCGGAAGGGAGGAAGCGGCCCCGGCGCCGGCGGATGATCCAGCGCTTCCTGGAGAAACCATCGCGCTCCCGGGCCGCGGGTGCGGACAGGAGCAGGAACAGACAGCGGGAGGGCAGCGAGAAGGCAGCAGGGGGTTTTCCTTACGGATCGCAGCCCTCCCCGGCTTTCCTGGGCGGCGGCCGGCTCGGCACGGCCCCGCGGCCGCTTCCGTGCGCCCCCCGCCTCGGCCGCGTTGGCGCATCCCGGGGGAAGTCGCCGCCGCCGGCGCTGGGGCCCGGGCGCCGCCTGCAGGGCAGGGATGGATATAGCCTGTGGGAACGGAGCTCAGGAGGGCTTTTGCGGGTCACCGAGAACTTCCCGTGGGGTTCTTCTTTTGTACACATAAAAACTCTGCACGCTGAAGGTGGAGCTCCGTTCCGTGCTCCTGGAGCCGGCGCCGGCGCCCGCGGCGTCCCCAGGTTCACATGGTGGTGCCACATCGGGGAGGTGAAGGAAGCCTCCTCATCCTGCGGGAACGTCCTGCCCGAATTAGCAGGTGCGAGGTGTTATCCTTACCTTCAGTCTTCCTCGTGTTTCGCTTGAGGGATCAGAAGAATTCCAGACTGCATCGTAAAGTCTTCTAAGTGAGTGCTCTCGCAGGAGCAAGGCTTAATGCCTCTCGCAGCCATAGATTGTAAGGCCCCTTGGAGGATTTTTTTTTTGCATGTATTTTCTTAATGAAAAAGGATGACACTTATTTTTTTTACTCGTCATTTGATGTAGGATCTGAAATAAATTGAGATACAAGTTGGTTTTACCGTAGGGGGATGGGGTCTGAAATGGCTTGAGAAACAGTTTGGTTTTAGCCCACCTGTACATTTTCGAAACTTTCTGAAGGGAAAATTTGGCTTGTTGAGGCCCCACATAAATAGCTTGGGCTTCAAGAAAACTGTTGTTTAGTGCACAAAAAGGTCCTGAAACGGTCAGATGGGAAAGCTGTCCTTCCAGATTATCATTCCTTGAATCCCCCTCCTACCTGCTGTCAGCTTTGTTGGTGTCCAGGCTGTGTCTTGGAAAACAAGAACTCTTCAGGAGGAGAGGCATTGGCCAGGCATTGGAGTAAGTCGCCCAAGGAGGGTTGTGGTGGAGTCACCATCTCTGGAGGTGTTCAGAGGTGTCTAGGTATGGCACTTGGGGATTATGGTGGTGCTGGGTTGATGGTTGGACTAGATGCTCTTAAAGGTCTCTTCCAACCTTGATCATTCTGTGAAAGGAAAAAATAGAAATACAGGCTTTTGCTGAATTTATTAATTATATTTATAAATGTAAATGAACTACATTTAGGCACTGGACCTACTGAAATGAACATGTAATGTAATATGTAATCTAGATGTTGCAGTCTCAAATTTGAAGGGAGACGTTTTAATTGCCAAGAGGCCCAATTCTCTTTCTTTGCTCTCGTCTCAAATCAGAAGTTATTTCACGAGGACTGAGAATTTGGCCTAATTAGCTTATAATACTTCCCCAGTGAATTGTAATATCACTCTTCTAAAGTTTGCCTCAAAGTGAAATAGAGACTAAGATTAAACTTTGCTAAATTGAAAGTCTATTAATGGAAAAAGTTTTGGGTAAAAAATTCTCTGCTTACTAGACATGGCACATAGTTTCAAGATAATTACATGCAAAGTATGAGTGGGCAGAAAAGCGGTAAAAATATCAAGATATTAAGAGAGTTAATAAAATACTTCATGATAATATTGAACAACTGAACTGTGTGTTGAAATTTAATTATGAAAAGTTATCTGATCTCTTAATTTAAACTTCTTTCATCAGTTACTTTAAATTGAACTACTGCAAACATGCTGGTCTGTCTTGTATTGTTTTTCATGCTATTAAAAGGGTGTTACATGATACCTGTCACTATGGATGTTGTTCTCAGTATTTAACTTCTGCAGATGTGAGGATAGGTACACTGATATTACTTGCCCAGTATGAGATCAGTTCTTAAGGAGAAAATTGCATGTCAGTGTGTGTCTCTCTCTTAAAAGATTTTGTCTCCACTTCGTTGCATCATGGTGGAGTGAGAAGCAGTTCCTACAGGCAGACCATTTTCTGTTCAATGTAAATCTAAGTAATGCTTTTAGAAATTGTTCAAATTTATTTGATTGCAGCATTTATCATAGCAATAAAAGAAATTTAAAGGGAAAAAAAGATTTGTTTTGCCTTTTATAATATTTGGAGGATTTTTTTTTAACTCATTGACATAAATGTTGAAAAGGAAAAAAAAGTAAGGATCTTCTTTGTGAGTGTGGTGCTTCCTGAGAGCTGGGCATCAAACATTCAGAATAGAAATGATCCCTTCTGAAAAGATGGATTAAAAAAAATGCTGAGCTCTTAACTCTTTATTATTTCTTCTTTCTGATTCTTTTGTTCATTACTCCCTTCTCCTTTCTCATTTATGTCAGTCTTGTTTAAGAAAAAAAACTTTTTAAGCAAATTGTATGAATTGTTGATGTCCTTTCTGTCTAAAATACTCAAATACTTCAGTGCCATTGAAATGCTTGTTTTCTTTGAATTGCCAAAAAACCTTCAAAATTACGTTTCATACTTAAGTTTTATGGCTGCTACAGACAGTAAGCAAGTTACAGCAAACCTTTTCCCTCCTTTCATTTAACTCTCTCCATTAACAGTTGAACTCAATGATCTTAGAGATATTTTCCAACTTTAACAATTCTATGATTCTATTTCCCCACCTCTGCTGAGTTACAATGACAGTGCAAATATTTGTGATTAACTTGGTTGCTTAATGAAGCACAATCAGTCTGTGTCATATGATGTTTCTTTATTAATCTAATGAATGTTATGGGAATGGCTGCACTGGCTCCCTGGAAAAGTCTGCCTAGACCAGTGTGCCCCAGCTGCAAAGAGATGTGGATTCTGGATGTGGAAGGCAGGGAGCAAAGTCTTGGCAAAAAAGTCTTGAGACTGGGGATGGGGAATCCCAACAGCTGCTTTTTCCATTCCAGGATGTGTCTACTGGTTTGTTGGATGCCTTCAAGAAATTGTAGATGCTATGAGGTCTTCCCTACCAGGTCTCTCCTAACTGGACAGTGTTATTGTTTTGGATTTTTTTACCCAAACCTTGGAATCATATTTAAAAAAAAAAAATCTCTTTCTTTATATATCCTGTTCTTTTTGGAGGAGAGCATACTGGGTGCTTTTAACTTGTTCTTGAGGGGAGAGCAGCAGCAATGGCCTATGCAGGTATTTAGGGAAGAATAAGAATCAGGGTAGCCTATGATATCTTCCCAGAATGCTCTCTCAATATCTTCTATTTTAAGTTTATGGAAGGATAAGCTACCCTGAGCCAGATGTGGTATTTAGTAACCCACAATGAGCTTCTTTCATGAGCTTGCCTAATATGTAATCCTTGACTTGATGTAAATTTAGCATCCACAATATGCTTTGCTGGTGTTTTCGGAGCCCTTTGCAAGGTTGCTATTTGTTACATGAACAACTGCACCTTACTAATCTTGATCATACCTATTCCAATGTTTATTCTGTGCTCTAGACTTTGTATTGGAAGAAATACTGAGGCTGAATTGGTTTCTTGAAGTTTTCTTGAAGCCCAGGCTATTTATGTGGGACTTTGACAAGCCAAATGGGAATAAGCATTCCCTTCAAAAAATTTCAAAAATGTTCAAGTGGGCTAAAACCAAACTGCTTCTCAAGCAATTTTGGACCCCATCCCCCTAGACTAAACACCTCTTTTGTGTTACTTTTACTTCTAGAAAACTCTTGTGTGTTCCATCAGCTGTAGCAGAGAGTCCCACTTAGGTAATTTTTGTTGTACAGAAGCCATTTCATCTCCTTGGTCATCATAGAAGACTGAGGATGTGCATAAGAAACAAAAGGGTCTGAAAAGAGAGACTAGATGAAAAAGCAGATGTGCGATTTCCACACAAAGAATTAAAATTGTGTGAAAGTTGAGTGGAAGATTTTGCAGTCAGGAGATTTTTTTCTGAGCATATTATCACTGTTCAACAAATGTTAATTACAGAGATTAAGTATTGACAGCAGAGTCAAAATTAAATATATCCATCTAAGTTCTAGGTCTTAACTATCATTTAATAAAAGCATTTTGTTTGTCAGCTGCTTCACTTGGTGTTTTGGCTCATCCCTCTGCCTTTCCATCCCTTCGTCCCTGATTCCAGCTGGCATCTCTTGCCTCTGTCAAGCTATACCAAGTGCAGTCCAGTATCAGTCAGAGTGACAGTCACTCTTTTTGAGATGCTGAGAGTGTCACAAAGTTTTCTGGAATTTTCCAAAAATAACTTGAGTGCTGTGATCCAAGGGGAAAACATTTGAGGAGTCATGAGTTAAAGAAGGGATTCTGAACATGTGTCTTCACTTGGGTCTCTTGGAGGGCCTCACACTGCAGGTTATTCCCTGTTTTCATTCAATGACCTCATGAATAAAAATAGTTACTGCTTTCCCAGGTGGTCCCTGCCACACGGTAGATGCTGAAGTGTGAAAAATAAAAGCTCTCAGAGAATGTAGTGGAGCCTATAGAAGAAAGAGATATTCTGACTCCATACTGAAAATTAAAAATAGCACTGTTTTGACTTCATAGCAACTTCCAGTGTCCATGGCTGCGTGAGGCAAGAACATGAGTTCTCTAGGGCATTGTAAGACAATGATCTAGCAGGTTGAAGGATAAAGCAGAGAAATTTAATGGAACATAAATAAAATGCAGTCAGTCTGTGAAATGTTCTAAACACAAGAAAACAAACCTCAGTATATTTATTTAAAACTGCATCTCAGTCACTGTATGAATGGGCACTGACACGTGTTTGACAGAGTACTGAGGGACTTTACTCAGCAGACACAGTATTCGTTGCATTCTCAGGTCCAAAGTACTTTATACCTAAAGAACACAAATTTAAAACCCCAACTAAACATTGAAAAGTACATCTTTGGCTGCTGGGCTGTTGATTTCTGCTGGGTTTTTGTTCCCTGTTCTCCATGATCAAAGTCTGTACTGCCACTTGGTGCTGTATGTTCTTCCCTTGTTTTTTATTGTAGTTGGTAAGTTGCAACATTTCTTAGCCAAGTCTTTGTGTGGTTTTCAGCTCTTTTTGCACTAGTTTTAATCAGGAGTATTGCCAGACACCATGATTCCATAAAGTGGAGAACTGAAATGCAAAAATAAGTGTTGATGGGTATTCTTAATAAGGAGAGCTGAAGGCCTCCAATCTTTCAAACAAATGTAATTAATTCTGCTAAACCTAAGGATGTACATATATGCCCTCTCCTTGTGTGTTAGAGTTTGTATCTATCTGACAATGTGTATGTACAAATATGGAAGAAAATGAAATGTGCTCAATGCTTGGCTGAAGGTCTAAAATAGTGTTTTAAAACATACCCAGAAAACAAGAAGCAACATATTTAGTCAGTTGTTTGACATGAAAAGTAAGCTGTTATCAGTTTTCTTATCAGCTGATGCCTGTGCAAGTTTGGTTGGCTGATGGAGCAATTTCAAAATCAACATACTTCTCTTGAGGTGGGAATATGTTGCCACTATTAAACCTTTTGCATTAGAGATGGTTAGCTCAAAAATAAGGAAGAACTCAAAAGAGGGAAAAACCCCAGTGTCTGTTAGATGCAAGGCTAAGTCAAGGCTCGAGTAACTCGTGTCTGATGCCAGCTCTATTTTAGCACATACTAAGACAGGTCTTGCAGGCCTCAATTTACACCCACTCACTTGAATATGCTTGGCACAGGCTGGAAATTGTTGTGAAATGCTGTCTTTTAACTCCCAATTATTCATAATTAAAAACTAAACCAAAGCCTAGTTCAGTATTTAGTGAGGTTGTACTCACTGATACCCTAAAATAGTAAAAATGAGGATTAGGGATTAAATAAACCTTACAAAATTGAGCAGTTTATAAGAACACTAAAAAGACTGCTGCTGCCACCATCTGCTCCTTTAGGCACATGTTATAAAGTCAGTCTCGACCTGCCTAATCCTGTAGTATTTGTAACTGACTTTCAAGTTTTATCAAAGTGCAAGGCTGCTTTACTAAGGGACTGAATCACAGCTGCATGGCAGGGGAGTCTGCATGCAGCAAGCAGACAGTTGGGATTTTCCAGGAGGCCAGTTTGATTTCCTGCTCTCCTGTTAAGTGCATGCTGCTGAGAAATATGTAAATATCTTCCCTCAGGTTTATTACATCGATACAAACTGCCTGACCCCTTAAGTCCTGTGATGCAGGGCCTATTATGTATGATCTCTAGGCAATATCACACTTTTGGTCTGAAAACATTCCTCGGCAGTGTTTTACCCATGGGCTGCAGAGAAAAGTAGGAAAAGCAACCATGTGCTGCCACCTTTTTTTCTTTTTTTCCTTTTTTTTTTTTTTTAAGATGGAAAGTTTTCTATCTAGTATATCAAAGGTTTGAGAAAACAGTGATCTCTGTGGAGATGCTGCTCAATGCACAAAAACAAAAAAAAAGAGCTGTGTGGAGGGTTTTTTTCCTCCCAGTATTACTTTTCAATATTTCATGATAATTGTAAGCTGCATTTTGAGAGGCATTTACTGAGTTCTTTTTGCCTCTGTATTGTTCCTAGTTTCTGCAATACTGTTTCTGAGTTACTGTAATCCTACATAATTTTTCCACAGGAGGAGGTTACTGACAGTAAGTTTTTCAAAAATTAAGTAAGAAGCCAAAATAGGAGCATGGGTGCATAAGCAATACCAGTGAAGGATTAACTGCTGATATCTAAAATGTTCTTGACTATACTTCGATTGTTATTCACCAGTTATTCGGACTTACATTGTCTGAATGCCTTTGCATTTGTTGTTGTTTGAAACTCCCCAGGAAAATCCCAAATAATAGAATAATAACACTTCAGACAAGAAAAGGCCACGAGAAACACGTGATGACAAGATTTCAGGTATTTTCCAGCTTTTGGATCAAATGCAGGTGTCAGGACACAAAGGCACACTGTTACTGATGCCCTGTGCCAGGCTGGAGCCGCTGTGCTGCCTTCATTTCTCCAGATAAGACAGTGATCCTAGAAACAAGCGATCTAAAGATAGTCCTTAGGTCAGTGGTGAAACAGATCCTTGCCTCCAGAGCGTAGGGACACCACCTCTGTGACATCCCTTAGCTGCTGAGCTAGTGTAACGAGCTGCCTTCGTGTTGTGAAATGCTTCAGTCATCTGATCACTGTGCCATAAAGATGGGTTATTTGCTTAAATAAGGAGCAGAAACAAGTGTAAAATGTTGCACATTACCTTTATCTCCAGCCAACAGAGTGGGGAAGAAAAGGCAGCAGGCAAATATCCCCTGGCAGCACTTGACACAACCCTGGTCCTCTCTGGAGGTTTCTCAACCTCAGTAGCTCTCTGGCTTCATTTTGACCTCTGCATTTGTAGCCTTAGAACAGAGTAAGTGGGTCATGTAAAATAAATCACTGCTTTTCAGTAATGCTTCACGGGGCATTATAGCTCACTGTAGATATAAGATTATTAAATGTGTGCATGAGCCTATGAAAATAGTCTTCCATCATAAGCTTAATCTGGTGTGGAACTTGGAGACTGTTATATATGAACCCTGAGGGAGAAAAGATTAGGTTCTGAGATTTTGGCTGCAGAATGCTAAGGCTAAGTCATCAGAATTTTAAGCTCTTTCAGTGACCAAAGTTATTTTTATTTTTGGAAGTGAATTATTGATGACACATCCCTACAGCCCTCGGCACGCAACCTCAGCTGTCACATTCCTCCCTGCCTAGCTACAAAACGTATCCGATGCTCTTATATGGTCTCTTGGCTGGGGCTGTTGTCCTTGTAGCCTCTCAGTGGTTAAGGGGTTTGTGCCCACTTGCAGGTTAACTGGTCTCCTACAATAAAAAAAACCCAGGGAAACTGGAATTTGGAAGGTTGTCATTAATACTCAAACATCCTTGGATAGTCTTCCTCAGTAACACATCTTCCTGGGTAGGTATCTTTAAATGAGTACAGTTCTGTCTCACCCTCTACTCAGAGGGAGCATCCAAGACCGACAAGGAAAAAAACAGCTACACCCCACACTGCAGCTGGCTGTTCAGAAAGCGAGAGCAGCAGTACAGAGTATTTTTGAAGTGGACAATTTCCTCTCAAGGAGGATACTAGGTTCACTTCTACGTAGGTCATATTTACAATTTTAAAATCACTACTTCCAGGAAGAAAAATGCAGCTGGCACACCTGCCAATTAGTCAGTGTAACATACAAGCACCTAACATTTACAGAGAAAACAGGATCAGGAAAAGAAGGGTTTAGGGATCCAGTATTCCTAACAGAAGTATACTGATCTCTGAATCTTACACCATTTAGACAGTGAAAGGGAAAAAATAAACAGTATCATACACCTGTCCTTCATGCAGGATGCACACAGTATTGAATTGCACAGAGGTGACAAGATCAGTCTAAAGAAGTGACAGTATAACTTGTTCTTCAGCCTAATGTTACATAGCAACATTTCAACAAGACAGTGTTTCCTAAATCTCCACTCTCTTGTCTTTGTCACATGGGCAGTGCTGGTGAAAACTCCATGCATACTCGTAAACTACTTCCTAGAACCTTGCAGGTGTCACATGGAGAAGTACCTCAGCAGCCATTACTGAAGACCACTAAGATAGTTAAAAACCAAACTTTCAAAAAAAAGGAGCAGCTGTGGCAACCTGAAGTAGTGTTGAACATAATCTGGGTAGGAGAAAACAAAAAACTGAAGCTAAGTTTGTTAGCAGATAAAACACAGAACTGGGAAAGGAATGGTTGAAAACTCCATTTTAATTAAGCCTGTAAGTGGTAAAAACCACCCTGGAATAAAAAATTAAAAAATAGTCCAAGTATGCCAACTGAGTATACTTTGTAAAGTTATTCACAAACCTAAAGCCAGAATATCTTCCAGAGTTGCCATATGGGAACACAAGCAAGATTAAGTAACCAAGCCTTCATGCTATCACACACAAAATGAGACAGACCTACCTTAGAGGATAAGCTGTCAGAGCCTTTACAATCCTTTGTGCTGAATTCCTACTCCTTGGGGTCTTAAGTCATGTGATATAGCTGAGGGCAAGCTTTGTGGATAAGAGGTCATTATTTAATTGATAAATACAGAGGCAAAATAAATTCTACTGCTTTCTAAGTTGCAGTAGCCAAGAGAATGAGGCACACAGAAGAGCATGGTCATACTAAGAACTAACAGAACTATCTTCCTCTTTGCATTTGAGACAACAACATCAGCACAGCCAGTTCTGAATGACTTGACTCTGCTTGGTTAAAAGCCATCTTACCAATATAACTGAGGAAGATGTACAGTATTTTAAAAAGTGAGAGCAACTTCAGCACCTATAGGGTTTTACCAAGTTAATTCTCAGAACAACTTGTCTCACATTCTCACATGCAAATGAATTAGCTGTAGAAAAATAAAGCTTTATGTAAGTTTTCTGGCCGTGTATTGCTGTTAATTAGCACCAACATAGATTCCTTGGCACAAGGCTTCAGCAGAACGGAAAAAAATATGCCTAATTCCCACTTACTGCCAGCATAAAGACTTAGCAAAGAAGAATGCACACTTTGACATGAAAGTACTGCTAGAAAACCCATCAGTATTAAAAGGCAGCAAAAGCTGGGCAGGGTATCTGCTTAAGACTCAGATGTTCTCCGCTGGCCATGAGGCAATTTTAACAGTCTTCCCTAACGATTTAGTTGGTTAACTACTTACACAGTAGTCAGATCCCACTTCAGAAACATGAGATGAAAGACTTCTGCAGCTGCATTTTTAAAGATGCCAGCAGATGCTGCTAGGAGCAGCAGAACCCTGTGATACTGAACAAAACACTGTGAGTTTTCTAGCTTGACTTGCAACTGCAATAAAAACACAATGAACACACCTGCATTTGTAAATGCATAACAGAAATGTCATTCTTCACAAAAGATTTTGAGGTATTTTATCTATATAGCAATCTTTATTTCAAAATGGCATTTATTACAAAAATGTAAAAATCCAGCTAAACCAGAAACACTGAGATTATTTTCCTGGACTATCAACTCCAGGGAATGTTTGTCCTGTAGCCTTTCCCTCACAATATTTTCCCCGCTTCCAGTCTGATTACAGGTGCAAATGTGCCTAAACGGCCTGGAGTAGATAAATATATTGAAAAAGACAAAAGCTTTGGAGCTAAATGCATGCAACAAGTTCTATGAGGAAGAAACTGTTAAAAATAAACATAAGTGTAAAGATAATCTGCAGGTATCCAGGGAGTTGCTCAGTCATCCTTGTCTTTTGCTCCGTGTTTCAGGATGCGCGTGAACTCGATGTAGTTGAAATTGCCCTTTTTGTCGATGGGGGCCTCTCTGTACAGCTCATCCACCTCTTCATCCGTGAACCTGTCCCCCATCGTGGTCAGCAGCTCCCGCAGGTAGTCTTCTTGGATGAACCCTGGAGCATAGTGTAGGAGGACAGAAGAGGAGTTTTTACATTTATCTGCTAATACCTGGGTGATAATTTCTTTCTTTGAGTTCTTTCCCTCAATCAAAGATACCTACAGTCTTTGTCTGCCCAATGAAAACAACACCATTAAAGCCTATTACTAAAACTGTCAATTATAAGGATTCAATCAAATCAGGCATCTTAGTTTGAAAGGTCCCACTACTTCAAGTAAAGACTGTTTATGCCTGTGGTGTTCCACAGAATATAGAAATTCATCAGTATTCACAGGACATCTTTCCCAACGGCAGGGCTACACTCCCAGCAGTACCAAGAACCTTCTAACAACTCAATATTTTAAAAATCACAAAGGGGATCAGTTTGCCTTGAGCATTCCTAATGAAAACCAAAAAAGCCACTAACATTTAACAAGTGCACGAAACACAGGAAAGTTTACATTTCAAAATGATCTTGTATCAGTGGTAAAACTCAAGATTTACCAGACTGGTTGCAAAGAATAAATTTTTGGCATTGTTTACTAAACAAGCAGGCTTGTAAAACTTGTGATTGCTTCTATCAGCACTCCTGTGCATCACACAAGAATTTTCTTGCATTCATTTTCTTCTCCTTTTAGTGCAGCTTAACAGAGGGAAGGTGCATACAAGTTGCTGACAGAAAATAAGTTCTTCATAAAACAGCTTTGAAAACAATCATTCCCCTTATAAAAGTGGCCCCAGAGGTGAATTCTAAGATAGGAATAAATTAAGACCCTGGTTCCCGACCAGCATCTATTATACTTTCTCCTGTCTTGACCAACAGAACTGAACAGCCAGAAATTTGAGATTTTTACAGAGACTGAAAAGGTAAATATAGCAGATGAGGATACAGGCATGATTTTTAGCTTGCAGAAATTAAAATTTTCAGAGTTAAAAACCTGATCACTGCTTCTATGAACACAAGTATTTACTGTTACAAAAGCAAGTAGAAGTAATATGTGTACACTGTTGTTTCACCCACGTACCTGTTGCTTCTTCATCAAAGCAAGCAAAAGCATTCCTGATTACATCCTCCGGGTCAGTGCCATTTAACTTCTCACCAAACATCGTGAGGAACATTGTGAAGTTGATGGGGCCCGGAGCCTCATTCATCATGGCATCCAGGTATTCATCCGTTGGATTCTTTCCTGCAAATAAAGGGATTCATACTTGGGTTAGCTTTCAAACTGAAAAAGTAATGTCAGTAGTGTTTATACAAACTGAGACACCTCTCATATCCCAAATTCAGTATTCTGATTTTTACAGCACAGATTTGCCTGGCAAGCACAAACAGCAAAGGGACGTTACCAAGGGAGGCGAGCATGTCGTGCAAGTCCTCTTTGTCAATGAAGCCATCCCTGTTCTGGTCGATCATGTTGAAGGCCTCCTTGAATTCCTGGATCTGCGACTGATCAAACATGGCAAACACATTGGAAGTGGCACGCTGAGGGCGCTTCTTGGTGGTCTTTGTCTTTGCCCTTTTGCTAGACATGGTGGCTGTTGGTTCTAAGGAGACAGAAACATATCCAAGATTTAGCCTTATTAAATCACATTACAAGTCCTTGAGGGAAGGATGGGTATAGGGACATCAAGTTTCATGTTATCGGCATATACCCCAAAGTACACATTTATTTCAGTATCTCCCGCTCCACTGTCTTTCATTCAGACTTCACTTGTTATTAAAGCATAATGTCTTTGAGGATTCAGGGACCTCATTCAGGGACCTATTGGCACTGTAGGCAAATAGCAGGCTACATTAAAAAGCCCAAATCAAACCACAGCTCTTGAAATGAAACTCACACAGTGCTTGTACTGCTAATTCAATACTCCACCTGCATCTTCCACAAATTAAGACTACATACTCAGGAGTTTGGGAGGCACTGTTGACCTACCACATAGAAGGATATGCACTGCTAAACTGGCACAGTGGTTAAATAGATCAGACAGTATGCTAAACTAACGTTTTGGAGGGGGAAAAATGTATTTTAGGGTCTGAATAGCATTTTGTTAGAATAGGTGCTTTTGAGAGAGAGAGAACACCGACTTTGTTCAGAAACTCTACATTGCTATTCCCTTACACAGTGGAACTACTACACAACACATGCAAATGCCAGCATACTCTTTTAAATTAATTACTGGCATAATAGGTACAAAAATGTGAAGATTGTTTCTTTTAAACTACCAACCCTTAGAAACATTTATATATTTTTATACATTTTCACATATCACAGGTATACCAATGTCATTGTTTCCCCTGAAGCTGCCAAATGAAGAAATAAACATTGCAGATTATATGTTATAACACTAATACACTCAGGGTAGAAATGAGGCTTTTAAGTTAACTGCATCTATTTAGCTAGGAAGATGCATGGTGTGTTCTAACTAAATGTATGACAGTACAAACTCAAAAAGCTGAGTCATTCACTGAAAGGCAACCACAAAGCACTGGATATTGCTTTTGGATCAGAAGTTAGACCCTTTTTAATGCCGTTTCCGAAAGTCTCATAACCTCTGCTTTCATTAGCTAAAACTAAAGTGTAATCCATACTGCTATAATCCTTTATTATGCTCAAACAAAGTGTTATGCAGACCAGATACCTTCCATCCTTGATTATGAATTTTACTGAAAGCACCTGTAGCAAATGTCTCTTGACAGAAGACAAATTTAAGTTTCACCTGTAATTGCAAGAATATCAATATTCTGAAATTTACACTAAGTACTAATTTTATAACTTAGAAACAAATTATCTGGTCAGAAATGCAATGCTAACCAGAGTCATAGCACAGTTTTAACTGTTTCTCAGATAGTTTGCTCAAAGACAGAATGTTTTGTTAGACTCACAAAAAGTAAGACAAAGTCACTAACTGGGATTCACCCTTTAAAAAAAAAAAGGGGAGTAAAATTAAGCAAAGTAACTCCTTTACACAATCAATCCAATATGCAGGCAAAATGCAGTTATTTTTTTGTTTGTTTAACTAAAAGGAAAGACATTTTACCTTGCTTTGTATTAGATACCTGACAGGGTGTACCAAGCATCTGGAGCATAAAAGGAAATTCCATGGTTATGTCCTTCTCAGTCTGTCCACACAGACAGCTACTGACTTCCCCTGTTAATTCCACACTTTTAAATCCTACGTGCATCTACAACGTTCTTCTGACGTAAAAAACAAACCATTATGTCTCGAACTAAAAATAGCCCTGAAATGCAACTGCACATCGCTCAACAACGCAGACGTTCTCCTCCATGAGCAGACTCACTAACCACGAGCTACCCGAGATGTCTGGCCTCCACAACACTGCAACAAATAAATGTGAACTCCTGACATCGAGATATTTATGCAGACAGCTGACAACAAAGGTAGTTTGCTTTCAAGCTGCAGCCAAGGGTTGTGCATAACTTCAGTGGTTTTCTTACCTCTGTAAAAACCCTCAGGCAAACTCCTGTTTAACTCTGGATTGCCGATTAAAAGTTCCACTACTCAAAATAGAGCCAAACAGTATCTTTTAATAACTCTTCCCTGAAATAATGCAGTTTTCAGGATATGGCCCATTCAAAGTAGACAAAAAAAATTTACTTTGCATGTGCTCATGCCAACCAAATTGATTTTTGCCTTTCTGCATTTATATATTCTCTATATTCTTTACATATGTATTTGTAGCTCCGTAGCCTATTACTGTATTCGTAGCTAGCATTTTACAAAATACATTCCCCAGTGGCTCCAAGGCCTGGGGGTCCAAGGTTGTATCTTTGGGAACCGAGGTCAAAACGGCTTCTTGAGACACTTTTTCATAAACAAAGTTCAGTTCCCGTCTAAAGGGGGAGGGGGTTCAGAAAAGGGTAGAACCAGGGGGAAATGACCTCATCACCTATGTCTCTAACTGGGGATTCTTGTCAGTTATGCTAATTTGCTGAACATATAAAATTGTACCCACTTTATGTTACAGTGTGCATCTTGGGTGCTTTTTCATCCAGTGTGCTGTGCACCATAAGGATCCTTGTAAAGGTAACCCCTTTTTATCACCTAACTGTGTCTGGCTTGTAATTTTAGGACCAGTGAAAAGGCATCAGTGCTGCAAAGGCAGTGCTCCCAGCAAGTCACTACCTGCAAGTCTCTCACCTACAACTCAACCCTAAGCAAGAGGAGGTAACAAAGGCAGACTGCCAACACATTCTTTTTACCTCTGTTCAGAAGATTGACCTATCAGAGTACATTTTACTAGAAAAAATGAAAAAAGTGCCAATGCTTGCATTACTATTTTCTAAATTTCTCTGAACCAGGCTTGGGAATTCCTCCAGTCCCAAAGAGCTGTCAGCCTAGCTACAAAGAAACATAGATCTCACAGGACTCCAGTGCCTTTCAGCAGAGGTTTGGTGCAGCTATGCCTGAAACACTACACTCAGCTCCAGCAACCTCTGTTAGAAAGAGGGTGGTACATTTTGGAACGTGTTCAGAGAACCAAAATCATCAATATAGTTAGCCAAAGAGATCAATTTATGATTTAAAAGTTCCAAAAGTGCTTGCACTTTGTGTTATCTCTGTGTAGAACAGTGAATGATGTAATGAGCCAGAGCTAAGCTCATGTGAGTCAAGCACCAGACCCCCTAATTTTAGAGAAAGTAGAATATAACCTGATAAATTCACCAGGTCATTAAACAAACAAACCAAAACAAAAAACAACCCACCACCAAAAAAGCCCCCCAAACCAACCAACCAAGACCCACACCTAAGGCAGTGCTTTTGTAATTGAAATAGAGTTAGTATAGGCTACAAATAGAATTTCAGTAGATAAAAAGTGGGAATATTTCACATTAGATAGTGCAAGTCATGACATGTAGGTTTAGTCCCTGTTGTTTAATACTGTGCTGTACTGAATGGTCTGGGCCTTGTTTTGGAAGCTGTCCAAGAAACTTCAAATGTGAGACCTTACCTGTGAGACACATCATAACATATTTCTGAAAACATAACCTTTCTTTAGGAAGATTTTCACGTATTAAAAAAATAATAAATAGGTAGCAGCAGCACTGTGCTGCTTTGTGCTGCCTGTATTGTCATTTGCTCAGTCAAGCAACAGCAGTGGATATCAAACCACACAGTCATCTTGTGGTCCTTTCCTCTGGGAAAATGATAAATCCTTGGAGAAAAAACCCGAGCAACTAAAAATTTTGAGCCGGGCAATAAGCTGTGAAATTTTACAACCCATTAACAGTGGTGCAAGCTGGACCTGTTCAGAGGCAGTGACCAAAAGTTATGCTTTGGAAAACACTCTCATGTTTCAACATTGTGAATATTGTAATAATTGCAATATCCATCACTCAAAAAAAACCAAATCACCACCCAATAAATCCCCACAAACCATAGCCAAGAAAGTCTCTACATGAGCTAACACAGAACATCAAACTCAAAACTCAACCTCAAAGCTAAATCCCAAGTTCTGTCCATGTAGTCAATTACAGCATCCCATAGAGTCACACATCCATCATAATCTGGATGGCAACAGGAAGAGATAAGAGCAAGGTGCTCTCCAGCGTATCTGTGTCAAGGCTCAATAAAGAGCAGATTACACTATAAAAGCAAACGAGCAAAAACCAAACCCTATCCTGTCCCACCCAGTCTTAAAAGCCACTTTAACACACTCCTCACTAATAAGTTACCCAAAATCCTTGTACAGGAGTCACACTTGCCTCAAAATCCAGCGCCAGTGAGTCAACACAGCCTGTCTGCAAAAGAGAAAAGAAGGCTCACAGGTGACCTTATCACTCTCTACAACCACCTGAAAGGAGGGTGTAGCCAGGTGGGGATCGGCCTCTTTTCCCAAGCAACAAGCAATAGGTTGAGAGGGCAGTCTTAAACTGCGCCAGGTTTAGGTTGGACATTAGGAAGAATTTCTTCACAGAAAGGGTACTACACATTGGAGTGGGCTGTCCAGGGAGGTGGTGGACTCACTGTCCCTGGAGGTGTTTAAGTGAACACCGGACGTGGCACTCAGTGCCATGGTCTAGTTCACATGGTGGTCGGTCACAGGTTGGACTCGATGATCTCAGAGCTCTTTTCCAACTGACTGATTCTGTGATTCTGAGAGCTGGGGGACCACTGCACGCAGTCCCCTGTGCGGCTATGGCTATTCCAAACCGTGCGCAGGAGGGAGTAGACCCAGGACCTCTACCACTACCCCACCCTCTTCCGACCGCAGCAGCTCCCAGCCCTGCCCTTCCCGTGCTCTAACAAAGCGGAGGAAACATCCGCAGAGGTTCGATGTGGCCGGGAGGCAGCCGAGCCCTTCCGACAGGGAGACAAACAGTATCTTTTAACACAATTCCCTGAAATGATGCACAGGCACCTCATCCCCGCGGGCACCATCCCCGTGGCGCCGCGCCCTGCCCGGCTCACAGGACGGGGTCGCGGGGCCCGGAACCGGGGTCTCCCCCAGCCCGCAGGGCGGATCCCCGTCAAGAGCAGCAGCACCGAGCCGAGGCCCGAGGGGAGCTGCGCCCGCGGCGGGCGACGCCGCAAGCGACCCCGGCTCCGCAGGCGACCCCCGGCCCGGCGCTGCCCCTCCACCACCACCCCGCATCCCCAGACCCCGCGGGCACCGGGCGGAGTCCCCCGACTCACCTGACGGCGGGAGTCGGTCCCGGTCGGGGAGCGGCTGGAGCGACACTTCCGGAGAGCGGAGCAGCCACCGCCCCGCCGGGCAGGAAGGAAGCTATGGGCGAGACCATCCGCGCACGAGGGGGAGGTGGCGGCTCGGCTCATCGCTTCTGCGGCCTGGTGCCACGAGCCGTGTCGACAAGAGGACCCGCGGTGGGCCGCGTGCTTCGCATTGTTTCCCTGGGGTCTCTGCCCTCCTTGAAGGAGAGACTCGGAGCCCCGAGCTCAGCCCCTGTGCCCTGTGTGTGCCATCCCCCCTCCCCCGGCGACGCGTTGGTGCAGCGCGGTGTGGTCACCGCATTCCAAGGGCGAGGGGCGGAGGGAGTCGCGCGCCTGCCCTTGTAAGGCAACGGCGGGAGTTTCCTGCTCGCGCCGGTGGGCAGGGCCTCACCCGCTCGCCCCGCCCCCGCCCCGCCCCGCCACGCACTGGCTCCGGGCTCGCCGGTGACTCCGCGTCCCTCACGCCGCCAGAGCCGCCAGAGCGCTGTTCCCGGTCCACTGCTCCGCTTTCCCGAGGGGCTCTGTGCGGTGAGGGCTGCTGGTGTCCAGTTCCCGCTTTCTGGCAGAGGAACAAGTCCCGTTCCCAGGTGCTTGTGACTGTGCGTGGCAGCACGGTGCGGGGGGGAGCCGGTAACACAGAACCACAGAGCCACAGGGTGGGTCAGGTTGGGAGGGACCACAGTGGGACATCTGGTCCGACCTCTCTGCTCAAGAACATGGCACAGGATTGCATCCAGACGGTTCTTGAATATCTCTAGTGAGGGAGACTCCACACCCTGTCTGGGCTGCCGGTTTCAATGTGTGGTCATCCACATAGTAAAGAAGTCCTTTCTCATATTCAGGTGGCACTTCCTGTACATCTTATTCCTTGACACCACCGAGAAGAGCCTGGCTCCATCTTCTTGACACCCTCCCTTCAGATACTTACAGGCATTGATAAGGTCCCCTCTCAGTTACCTCTTCTTGAGGCCGAACAGGCCCAGCTCCCTCAGCCTTTCCTCATAGGAGAGGTGCTCTAGTCCCTTGATCAACTTTGCAGCTCTAAACAGCCCCAACACATGGTATGGCACTGTCCTGCGTGGTCAGCAGGTGCTGGTGTGTCTGGAAGATTCACAGAATCACAGAATATCCCGACTTGGAAGGGACCTACTGGGATCAGGAAAGCCCAACTCCTGGCCCTGCACAGGGCACCCCAAGAGTCACACCATGTGCCTGAGAGCATTATCCAAACACTCCTTGAACTCTGAAACATTTGGTGCTGTGGCCACTTCCCTGGGGAGCCTATTCCAGTGCCCACCCATCCTCTGGAAGAAGAACCTTTTCCTAGTAAGTAATACTGTTTTTAAGCCGAGATGAAGAGTAATATGGGATGAACACAAACATCATCCAAAAAACAGTGACCACAGCTCAAAGATACAAACAGCGTCAAATACAGGTATCACAACCACTGCCTATGTGGCCTAATTTATAACTTTGCATCTAGTTTTACTTCCTTAACTTTTACAGAGCTTGCAACTGTATATAGAGTCATATAGTTTGTGAAAGCAGTAAGAGATTACCCATATATCTGACTTTTTGAGGGAAATGAACTTAACTGAATGTCCAGGAGGTGTGGTCCCCCACAGGCTCCCCTGGCCGGGGCAGGGAGCACAACTCTGGGGGATGTGGCCGCTCAGCACCTACGGAGTCAAAAAAAGCCTCTTGCAGTTTTCCCTGTCCTTGCTACTGCTGGCAGTATTTTTACCTTTAGGGAAATGTGGTGTTTGCTGTCACATCTCCCACCTTTCCCTGGGCACTGGCAGGATGCTGCAGTCTGCCCACTTGGGGTGAGCCTGATGTGTCATAACAGGCAGCTCCTGACCCCAAACACATGAATTTCTGTTGCAGAGTAGCTACAACATGGAAGCTGAGACAGCCTTTCCTCTCATGATCCAGAAATGGGTCATTCCTCATGCTGCATACAAAACTCATGCATGCTCTGAATCTTTTTCCATCTTTATTTCTTATGTTTCTAGAGTCCAGTGCTTCCACAGCTGGAGTCAGTGGCAAAATTGATGTGTAATTTATCCAAGTTAGCCTCGATGTGAGCAGAAATCAGGATATTTATCTATTTAAAGGCATTTTTATCCAACAATTAAATAAATAATACAATGACAATGATTTCCTAATGTTTTCCTTCAAAAATTGGTACAATACGAACTGAATGTTTATTTTTATGACCTATACTAAAATAATATTTTAGCTTATGTGAAATTGGAAAAATGGAAATAACAAGTAAAGGCTAAAATGTCAGTAAGGAATATGTAGGAAGACCTGTCAGAATAATCCTTTGTACTTGGGATCTGTGTCTGGAAGAGTCCTGGATATGAGCAGCTGTCAGATTTAATATTTAACCTAATGAGTAATACTTAATATGTTGACTAACCACAGAGGACTTTGCCCTACACTCTAAATCACCATAGTTGATTAACCTTTCACAATATTTTTTTCTAAATAATTTCTTAGTGGGAAAAAGTGAGCAACCTTTTATTTTGAGAAATAGGGAGAAACTGACTCAAGAGATTTCAGGCATCTTTAAGAAATACAGCAGTAACATTGATCCATGAAGAGCAACCCTGTTTCCAGAAAAAGACAGTTAATCAGTTGTAAAGAAATACATGATTCATTTATAAGATTCTTCTCATTAAACTTCCTTCTACTGTATAAAAATGCCATAAGTCCACTTTACAGATGGTGAAACTGAAGCACAAGTGAGCTAGACCACCATAAATGCTAAAGATGAGGTCTGGGAAGGTAAAGGGATTGTCAATAAGTCAGGTAGTTTTGGAGTTTTACTTACAATGGGATTTGGAAGTTTGCACCGTGAGCTTCCAATATTTGCACACCTAGGTAACTTTAGAATCTACCTTAAAGTGACTTACCTGCTGCTTCCTCAGAGGTCAGAGGTGCTTAAAGAAAGAAATATTGCAAGTCTGCTTTTAAACTTAGTCTTGACTATACCTAGACTTAGACTAATCCTTCTGGGTTGGTGACTCCTTTGTTTGTGTGGATAGTCTCACTGCAGTAAATACAGTATTAATGGAGCAACCAGGCTCCTCTCTTGCCTAGAAGGCATTCTGCCCGGCTCTGTGGTGGCTCGTCTGGGGAAGGATCTGCCTTCCTGGGCTCTCATGGTCTCTGGCATCACTGCATTTTGCATCTTCCATGTCTTTTCATGCTCCGTCATTATAAGGCTTTCCACTGCTGTGTTCTATCCACTGCTTGGGAACTTTATTTCCCACGTACATTGGGAATTTCCCCCCATGGGAATTATTTCCCATGTTATTTCCCACATACATTGAATACAGTTTCCCTCCATGGAAATTATAATTCAGGCTGGCAGGGGCAGCCTAAAGTAAATTATATCAATTTACCAAGAAGAGTCTGCAGCCACCAAAATCCTGGCCGTATGGAAGTAAAGGGCCATGATGTCACACCTCTTCATCAGTGTGTCTCCTCTGTGAGGATGCCTTTTGCGGGGAGAAGGATCCTTTAGTGACCTGCATACTTTAATGAAGTTCATACAAATATGAAGTCATACAAATCCCCAAACAACTCAGTGGGACCTAGGGTATTCAAAGAAACAAAAGCAAAGCACCATACTCGAATAGATAATTTACCTACTCTAACCATAAATCAAATATAGCAATTTGTCCAATGCTTTTCAAATTATTTGTTTTTCCTAGAAGTGAAATGATTTCCAAAGTAGCTAAATAATAACAATAACAAATAATAACAACAATATGAACAACAATAATATAATAACAATAATAGTGACAACTACTCAATGCATTTGCAACAAAGCTCAGGGGACTATATTATTTTATGTTATTCAGTTATGTAAACAATAGGACAGTCAGACTGTTAAATAAAATAAACCAAAGAAGCCAGACTACAGGTACGTTCTGGGAATTATCACTACTGAGTCAGGAAAGAAGGAATAGGCTTTGACTAGTTACCGGCTCCAGTAAGCAACACATGACTTCCACACTGCAGTAAATAATGTGAGTTTACTTAAATAGTGCAACTCCAGCTGATTCCAGCATGTGGAAGGTGGGTGCCACATCATGGGCCTTGTGGTGCCGTTCTTCAGGCATTCCTAGGGTGGGAATATGTCCCTACACCTCACTGACGCATCAAGATGTGCCTGTAAAGAAGCCAGAGGTGCTGTTACTTGCACCCGCACCGGAGCGCGGCAGCCGCCTGCTTACAGGTTCTGGGCAGGCAGAGGATGATTCACTCACCTCGATTTCGGATTCCCACCGTGACCTGGCACGCTTGTGTGGCTGCACAGCGCTCGGAGCCGGGAGCTGGGAGCCGGGAGCCGGGAGCCGGTTCCGTACCGACTGTCACCAGCAAGGGGAGCTCCGCATTTGGGTAGAACCCGAGAGACAGGCCGGCTCCGCTACCGCCACGGGCAGGAGAGCGGGGATGCTGTGAAATGACATGAAATCGATGTGGGGTTAAGACCTGCTGTGGGCTGCGGAAGAAAGGGGAAAGAAAGAAAGAAAGTGCCACGGGCTCTGGGGTGACACTTGGAGCTCCGCAAATCACAGAATAGAATTATTGAATTATAGAATGATTTAGGTTGGAAGGCATCTTTAAAGTTAGTGATCTAGTTCCAACCTTATTGCCGTGGGCAGGGACACCTCCTACTAGACCAGGTTGCTCAAGCCCCTGTCCAGCCTGGCCTTGAACACTTGCAGGGATGGGGCGTCCACAAATTCTCTAACCAACCTGTTCCAGTGCCTCACCACCCCCACAGGAAAGAATTTCTTCCTAATATGTAATATTTTCCTATTATCTGCCCTCTTTGAGTTTGAAGCCATCCCCACTTGTCCTATCACTACATACCCAAGCAAAATGTTCCTCTCCAGCTCTCCTCCCTCTAGGAACTGGAAGGCTGCTATAAGGTGTCCCCAGAGTCTTCTCTTCTCCAGGCTGAACAGCTGCAGCTCTCTCAGCCTGTCTTCAAAGGAGAGATGCTCCAGTCCTCTGATCATTTTTTGAGGACCTCTGGATCTGTCCTAGCATGTCCATGTCTTTCCTGTGCTGAGGGCCATAGAGCAGTGCCAGTAGTAAGCATCTGCCTGCTTCTGCCAAGAGAAATTGCTCGGTGTTTTACAAAGTGAGGGCCTGCCTTGTTATAGCTGCCCCTCTTTACTATGCTTCACTGCTGTTAATTGCTTTTTCCGAGTCACTGGAAACTTAAGAGAAATGTCCCCAAGCTGTGGTTGCTTCAGAAGCTTTCCTGTGAGCTGGGCGTATCACAGCTGTTAAAACTTTATGAAACCTGACATTGCAGTTTCACATGTGATGAAACCCTAAGCAGTCTCTCTGGTTTTGGTACAGGCTGGGAATCACTGTGTTCATTTTATGGAAAGCTCAAATATTATTTTTCTAGGATGGAAAGCATTTTGTTCCAATCACAGTTACAAATGCACTGACAGATATAGCATCATAGAGATCAACAACACCTATGGCAAATACATTTTCCATTTGTATAACAAAATGAATCTCCTTGTTTGCAGCAGAGAAATATTCTGTTTGAGTGTGATGAGCCAGGGCTGACTTACCAGTTGAATGAGGTTTGAAAATCTTCCTCTAGATCTGGGCTGAATTTAGAAGGAAATTTTAAATAAATATGAATTAAATAACATATACAAGTGCTTGGAAAGTATATGAAAACAAGTATTCTAAAGTAGGTCAAGAGCTGGAAAAGAAAAACAGATTTGGAATGAGTTTTCTTCAAACCTGGTAGGCAATGGAGAATTCATAGTTTATGACCTCTTTTGGTAAGAATTGATGAAATGAGCTCGTGGACAGCAGTGAAAAAACAAATTGCAATGGAAAAATGAGTTAATTAACACAGGAAATTAAACCCAGCTTCACAAAGCTGTGATACACCTTCCTTCTCTAGCCATGCTTCCTGGTTCAAGCATGCCTGGATATCCCACAGGAACATGTTAATTTCGATGTTAATGTTTAGAACATGTTTACTCCTTTGTGTAGCAAAGGAAAAGTAATGAGGACTGCAAAAAATCAAGGAAAGGCATAAATGCTTTTAAAATCAAATACTTGGAATTTTTCCTATCTATAAGCCTCTTTCTTTATCTGAACATTATCTAACTGGTCTGTTTGCACCCAGTACTCCACTGACTCCCTTTTGCCAGCTATCCTATCATATATCCTATCCTTTTGGAAGGATATATGATTTTATTCTGTTGATGAGCTGGGAAGACATCTCAAAACCCGTTGTTTAGAGGGAAAGATTTTGTGCTTTTTAAAAGGAAATCTCACTTTAGAAAGAAAAGTATTATGACTCTGGCCATTTTACACATTAAAGCAGCCTTGAGACCAGAAACCAGATGGTAATGTGAAATGGCATGCGTACCTTGACTTATCTGGGGATAAGGGAGAGTGTAATCATTTTCCAAATGCTCCACCCAAAACTGTAGTCTGACTCATAGCTTTGTGATAATAGTGTACAGGAGCTGATTGCAAATGATAGGGGAAATTGAAAAAAACTGGTTTTCAGTCCCTCTAGGTATTCCCGTTTTAAAGACAGGCTCCTTGCATCTCATATTGCAGAATAGCTGCTGACAGACCATGCTGCCCTGTGGCTGCACCCCAGAAAGGCTTCCTTGGGGTATCTGACAGATGTAATAAAATCCTTTTTTCCCTTTTCCTCCCCTTGTAACAATTTCAAGGAAGGAAAAGGACAAGTTCCCACTTTTCCAACTGGATGTTCTGAAGCCCTTGTCCAGCCCTCCTCCCACCAGATCCTGCTTGTCCAGTCCTCCCTGCTTTCTCTGGAGCTGCTGTAGCAGGGAACACAGGACCCTGGCTTCCTTGCTGCAGGTTGGGCTTCCCATGCTCCTGCACCCTCCTGGAAGGTTACCCCCTTGCTAGGACAGAAAGCCCATGAACGGGGCCAGACGCTGCTCACTTGAGCTTTCCCAGCAATCAGGCTTCTTTCTCTCTTCGTGAGCAACCCAGCAGCAAAAGAAAACCCTAATTGCTCCACCAGGAATTTCTGGAGCTGATCAGCAGCTGTTTTTAAGCCTCTAGCCGTCATTATGCAGCTGCACTTGGTCATGAGTCCCTGCTGGCATTAGCAGAGGGAAGGGACAGATTCCCTCTGTTTTCCCTGCCAGCTAGTGTAACAGCCTCTGGAGAACTCTAACGAAAGAATAAGAATTTACAGATGAATAAGCAGGAAATCAGGCCTTCTTCAGGAAACCAATAATACTTTTTTCGGGATTGTACTCAAACATGCTTCCAGCTGCTGGCTGTGGATTCAGCTGTCTGCCCACCATGGATGTCGGAGCAGAACACGCCCTAATTCTTCCCCTCCAAAACCCAGAACATGGGACTTTCTCATTCATGGGAAATGTAAAGTACTGTGGTACGCTTAATAAGGTAACATTATTTTATACAAGCAAAATGAGAGAAATAAGATATCAGCTGAAAAAAATGTCCATAGTGCATTTTATTTTAATGATACTTCAGACTTGCAGAAGTAATGACAAATACCTGTATTAAAAGTTTCAAGGTGTCTCTGGCTGGTTTGATGAAAACTGTTTCTCCATCATATGTAAAAAAGTACAATAAAATACTAGCAAAATCTTTAAGAATGATAAGTGTCTGGTCCCAATATATTGCCATTTCCCCCCAGTGTGGAAATCACAAAGATTTTTCAAAAAATCCCTTTGGAGTCTGGAGCTTTCTGGAAGTTCAGCCTCTGCAAGCTAAGTAACCTAAAAATTTAATTAATAAAACGACAGAATGTGAAAATATGCTCAAACTATTCAATTTGATCTCTCCCAGGTAGCTAACATTAATTTTCATTGGGCTTTGGCCAGAGGAAAAGCGATGTTTAAATAAATATTTTTTTTGCAGCTAAACTTCAAAGAACTGCCAGGAGGTGATAAATGGACTTCAGATGGGCTCCAATTTGGACCATCTCATAGAAAATAAGACCCATCAAGTAAACAAATGCTTCCCTTCTATTTTTGCATGTGGCTATAAATAGTAAACAAAGATATGCCTCATATTTTCTGCTGTGCACATTTAGTCCTTGGGTTGGTATCAGCTTTATAAGACAGTGAATCACATGAACTCCAGGCTCCATATGCTTTTAACTTTATCTAGTAACTCTGAGTGTTGTGGGTCCGTATCACTGTTCTAATTATTCCTACAAAGATTATGCTTTTATCTATAGGAACATTTCTAATTAATCCAAGGTGTGTGTGTCTATAGAGATGATCATTCTAGAGGCTATCTCCTTGGCACTCTTTTTCTCTTCGTGAGGATTAGGAATGTATCCGCTGGGGTTAGCAGTGTCATGGGCAGCACCTCTTGTGATAAAGAGATTGTTTTGCCATTATGATAGCAGGATTTTAGGATCATGTACCCTTTGTGCCTATGCATAAGGAGTGCAGCCCTTCTGTATATAGTTCTCTGAATAACTCATCTAGCCTAGTTTAACACACAGAGGATGGATGCTGGAGGAGCCATGACTGCAAACAGTTCAGAAGCAGAAAATACCTGGGCAAAAGAGACTTTCTTCTCCACTGTCAGCTTGCTACCAGTAACAGTGAGATCAGCTACTAAGGGCACATGTTTACAAAGATTTTTATAATACATTTTTCAGAACAATTCAGTGACTCATGGAAAGATAAAACCCAAGATGCCGGTATCACTGCGTCTTCTTGAACTGGATCAGCTAATGTTAATCACGGGATTATTTCTGTTTCAGGACACTAGAACCAAAGACATTCTGTGACAAAAGTGTGGAATTATTAATGCCAGATGCCAAGCAGGTTTCAAATGGCTGCTGACTTTATAACGTGAGCAGGAGAAACCCAGGCAAAGCTTGTGAGCACTAGCTTTCCAGTTATTGCAGAGAATTAGGTGGCAATGTCTTCTTGGCCAGCAAAGTCAATACTGGCACTTCGTAAGGGTGGTACCTGCTCTACTGAGCAAACTTTGAGAGAAACCATTTTCAAAATAAGACAAAGGCATGCAGCAGCAAAGTGATCGTGACTCAAAAATTTTAAGTACCAATTAGTTTGCAAGCAGGCTTTGGAAACAGATCTCTATTCATTGTGCTACAGGGAAAGTAGGAGCCAGTTACAAAAGGAAATACAATGGCAATTATGCAGGATTTTAATGTTTGTAACTTGACTTAGATGACTGTAGTCTGAAACATGTTTCCAGTACTATATTCTCTGATCAGTCTTGCACATATTTGGTTCTTATGCTGTATCTCCTTGTTGCTCTACCTCTATGGGCAGACTGAAAAGCCAGGGATCACAGTGTAAAAAAAATCGAGGGAGAGTATAACTCCTCCTGTGCTCAGACTAGTGCCAGTGCCAGACCATTCCTTGAGACTATTCAGATTTGTCAGCCCTCCATCTGCCTGCCCAAGTTGGCACAATGGTGAATGAACCTTTAGTTTCCCGTGGACTCCAAGTCCACCATTATTAAAAGGTAGCTGTTAATAAAGTGTATGTGCAGCTCACCCAGTGAGTGCAGTTCCCAAACACCCTGAGTACTATATCTGGAACAGTAATGCCCTAATACGTAGTCTTTCTTCATTGAAGTATTTTGGGATTCTCAAGATTTGTCTTTCCCAGGCAATCACTTTTCCTAAATAAAATTATTTGAATTCCCAAATCAATTTGTTATTACAAGCTTGTTTTAAGAACTTGTGCTGAGAAGGGATTGAAACTAGAGAGCTTTGTGAATTGTACAGCTGGTTTCAGCTCATTACTTTAAAATTATTTTTAGCAAAATAATATTATGCTTGCATCTGACACCTAGACAGAAAAGCTAAAAACAAATAAAGCATTACCATGTTTGCTAGAGATTGTGAATATCAATATTGCTTTCAGCAGTTTTCACTGATCTATGCAAATAAACATGTGGTTGATTAGCTAGTCTGAGCTTGCATTCAGAATACTGAACTATGATCTGTTAGTTATACACATAATTCAGAGAAGCAGTGCTCTGAAAATTAATGTTCTTCAGCAGTTTTAGTGAACAGATTCAAATTTAAAATGCCTGTTTTTGCAACAGCTCCGCGTGTTCACAGTTTGCAATATCTGCACAGCTCAGTGCTTTCAGTGATGAATAAGGCAAATACAGATTGCCTGTCTCTAACATTGACAAGTGTTGTCAGTGGCTTTTCCTTGCCACTGTCCAGTGTGAAGAAGGTCATCTTCTTTCATGTGGGTCATTAAACTTCTGAAACCACTTCAGCTTCTATGGATTCATATGGAGCTCTTTCAGAACCTTTGGAAAGATGGTTTCCTTCTGAGGCCTACATCTTTTATCTGGACATGCAGCTGAAGACCTAACTATCTTTCTGGACATCATATTATTGATCATATCAAATGTTTGTAACCCTGTGAGCCCTCATGACAATCCAGCAGTGATGTAGCACTAACCCTTCCATGTAGCACTAACCCTTCCATCCAGATGTCAAGGTTTGCCTTCTTAGGAAAAACCTCCTCTTTGGTGACAGCACACAGCTGACTGTGGAGAAACCTGTTCTCTTCAGCAGCTTACACCAGCTGTGTTCCTTTAAATTCTGCCAGCCCATTGACTTGAGCTCTGTCCAGATTTTCCAGGGTAAGGTAAAGTTTGAAAAGCAAGACATAGGGACATAGGAGAGGAGATGGAAAATTGAGCAAGTAGGTTGCAATGTCAAAATACCCTTTAAATCATCTTTAGAGCCTGTCACTGTCAAAAATCAGCCTTTATGAATTGAAGGGAAGCTTTGCAACCACAGTTAGACATTGGAAACTTGTGCAATGGAGCAAATAGTTTTGCTTTGTGCCATTGAGAAACTGTTGGTTCCAGGGCTGAGTCTGATCCTAACAGTTCTGAAACAGTAAAGAGAATAGTAAAATACAGCTTAAACTGCACTGCTTAAACTGCAGAGATTTTTAAAACAAATCTGTCATCAGATCTCCAAATGGTCTGTTGTTATTGTTTCACAACTTTCAGAGTACTGACAGCCTGTGGGCATTGAGGTATCTGAAGGAGTTCAAACACCAGATCATAGAGTCACAAATATGTCACAATTTTTTAAAAAGACAAATGAAAAATCAAAGTAGGATTCTGGAGGAGAACCTTCAAATTTGTGAGGATGTATGGATGATACTCCTGTCTCTCAGATGGTAAACTAGGCAAGGACTAGCACGGGTTGCTCAGGGAGGTTGTGCACTCTCCATTGCTGAAACTTTCCAAGACCCAACTCAACAAAGCTGTGAACAGCCTCGCAGCTGACCCTGCTTTCGACTGGAAGGTCAACAAGAGACCACATCCCTTCCAACCTGAATTATTTTGTGATTTTTGTGATTCTCATTGTAGATCCAAATTGCCTTTTAGATGTGCTGTACTGTCTATTGATAGTAATTACTAGAAATTGTTAGCTGGACTGGCAGTATGAAAATGGAGATGTAAAACAGTATGCAAATTTCTACAAATGGAAGGCTATTTAGACAGAAATAATGCCAAATAGAGTGATGACAGTAAAATGATAGGAGACTTGTTCTCTGTCACCAGCAATCCTATCTATAGCCAGTTTCTGAAGTCTTTCACTTATGCAGATGCTTAATTGCTTAATCATTTTCCTAGAGGGATCTTCTGCTTAAGATCAGTAATGACTTTCTTGGCAACTGGAAATTGTTCCAAGTGAATAAATGCAACCCAATAAAATTAATAGCTGCTCTTTTATTTTACTTCAGACATGCTAACCAGAGTAGCTTAAAAGGCTGGTCTTATACAGCTGCACACAATGCAGACTCATTGGAGAGAAGTGTGACTATAAATCACAATTGAAGTACAGCTAGATTTAGAAATTCTGCTGGTGTTGCATTGTTTTAAATAGTAATTCCCCGTGGTGTAAGGAAAATTTAGAAATTGGTGCTTCGTACAGTCAAACGATCCTTTGAAGAGCAGAACACTCCTGGAAAAGAGAAGAAAAAGAGAAAAAAAAATGGAAGAACACAGAATAACAAGACCAAAAGTTATATAAAAGAGAAGAAAGATGAACCAAAACCTTCTGATTCTTATGCCATGAGTACCATGCAGCTGTGGTGGTTACAGACTGGGAAAATTTCCCAGATTCCTATGGTTTATAAAGGGAGCAGTACCAAAATACCAAGATGGCCAGCAAAATGGGGGTGTTTTGCCACAAATATTGGGTGAAGGTTTTCCTTGGAAACCAGAAAAGAACAGGAAGTTAATCACATTCTCAAGGTTCATTTCTTTTAATGTGGAGAATGTTTTTGTCTCAACCTATCTGTGATGCTTGACAATTACTCATCTATGAGAGCCTCCAGCAGGGTTTTTCCAGTTCATGTTGACTTAGTACTTCAGAAAAGCCAGTGACTGCAAGAACAGGACCCACAAGCATGGAGAAAAGCAATTTTTCCTTTTGTAAACCATTATATTGCAGATGGGTTTCTGTTAAGATTCCACATTAAATTCTTTGTCTGCTAGACTGCTCTTTGATGACTTTGAAGAAAGAACTATTTATTTAAAATTAATTTAATTTTTACTTGCAGTCTTCCTGCCTTTTTCTCAATATGGTAAGAAAATAATTCTTTATGGGGCAAAATCAAGAAAATTTTTCTTTAAATATGCATAACATGGCTAAAAACCCCAACAGCTCTTCTTTCAAATGGAAAGGGATCCAATTTAAAACATGTAAGGAAATACAATTCAATTGGGATGGCCATGACAGGTACTACACAGAAAAGTTTTGACACAAGAAAATAAGACTTGATGAAAGATCCAGAGTTATAAGTAAAAGTTAAATAAACTAATGTTTAAAATATAAAACAACTGGGAGATATGAGATACAATATCTTAATTCCTTTGAAAGCACGTCAGCACGTGGAAGATTTTTGACAAATTACTTCAGACAGGAAGCTTGAATCTTGTATCTCTCCAGCTCCCACAGCTCTGCTATGATTTATGCAAAGCAACAGTAATCATCACCAGAGTCAGGGGAAAAAAGAGAGCAAGAGAATGTTTTCCACTATTGATTTGCATATTCTGAATAAATTTCTGGTACGTATGCCTGTCAGATTTACAAGCACATATAAAATCTTTGTGCAGTTTACACAGAGATCAAGTAGTGACAAAGTGTGGAAGAGATTCAAAGCAGCTGTCGTGAAACACTACAAAGATTTTTAAAAGAAGGATTTTTAGTTCAGCTGGGCAATGATTTGTTTTCAACATCCATTTCAAATGACCAAATCAAGTGCTAAATGAAAAATACTGTAGATGAGAAGCTGAGTATGTAGAACAGGCCAGGCTGTATACTCAGCAGTGCTACAGCCTCAGCTTCCCACACCAAAGTGGTCCCTATATCACTTGTTTCTGCCATATTATGTCATATCTCAGCCTTTTAAGTTGTTATGTAAGGTCTCAGAAACTGAGCTCCTGGGATAGAATCATAGAATGGCTTGGGCTGGAAGGAACATTAGAGATATCTCATTCCAGCCCTCTTGCCATGGGTGGGGACACCTTCCACTAGACCAAGTTACTCAAAGTCCCATCCAGCCTGGCCTTGAACATTCCCAGGGATGGGGCAGCCACAACTTCTCTGGGCAACCTGTTCTAGTGCCTCACCACCCTCACAGTGAAGCATTTCTTCCTAATTCCAAATTTAAACCTGCCGTCTCTCACTTCAAAACCATTCCCCCTTGTCCTGTCAGTAGAAGCCCTGGTAAAAAGTTCTCCAGCTCACTTGTAGACCCCCTTTAGGTACTGGAAGGTGCTCTAAGGTGTCCCCAGAGCCTTCTCTTCTCCAGGCTGAACAACCTCAGCTCTCTCAGCCTGTCTTCATAGGAGAGGTGCTCCAGCCCTCTGATCATCTTGTGGCCTTGCTCTGGACTTGCTCTATCAGGTCCATGTCCTTCTTGTGTTTGGGGCCTCAGAGCTGGATGCAGCATTTCAGGTGGGGTCTCACCAGAGTAGAGAATATTAACTTTATATATGTGTTTGTAAGACCATATAAGACATTTCAAATATCATGGTTATTTTTTCCATGTATTTTTTCTCAAATACTGATGAGCAACATCAGCATGCAGTGTGTCTTTTTGAACTGAAAGTTTGTAGATGAAAAGCAAGCCATAGGAGAGTTTTTAAGAATATTGCACAGGAGTGAGGGAGCAGGTGATCAGTGTGCCTCCACATCAAAGTGATGTGGTCATGCTCTTTACTGTGAGAAGTGGTAGAAATACAAACACAAATAAGAGAAATAATCAGGCACAGAAACAGAATTAAGGCTGCATAAACACAGCTTTGACTTAATAGTGCCCTATGTGCTGCATAAGTAAATGTTTTCATTAGGAGGCTGGGCTTTCTCATTATGCACATTATCCCTCATTTTATAATATCATCTGGGTTTTAACAGAGCCTTGATGACCTCAAGCTCTTGTGCTGAAAAAATAATTAATGTTATGCCCACACAGACATTGTCTAGAGATGTATCTGGAGGAGATTTAAACTAACTCATTCATTTGGACTAACTGTATAGTGCCAAGATCAGGGCTGGCTGAAAGACTCACCTCAAACTGATTAACTCAGTAAATAGCAGGTGGAAAAGTCCTGTGCTGAGAATCTGTTCTGCCAGAGCTACACCATCACTGATGCTGAATTTAGTTAATTAAATCTCTCATGGATAAATCTGTCTGTTATAGCTGTTATCAGGGGAAAAAAGATGTTCTGCTTTCTAAGCCAGCTGGTTGAGTAGGCAGAGGAGGATATTTTAATAGCTGACAGTCACCCGCTGCTTGCCCCTTCCCTGCCCTGTCAGTTGTTCTTGTTATCTCTTTCTGGTTCCACCACCTGCAGTCACAGAGATTTCTCACTCTGACATTGAACCTACAGTTGCTTTTCCTTGGGAGCCCCAACAGCCAGTGGGGTTTTGGGCACACCTGGTTCCCATTTGGTGTATGTGTTCCTCTTAACATCGCTGCAGATTGCCTAGTGGAAGTACTGAAAAGAGGTGTAAATCACTCACCCAGAAGTCATTGCTTTTCACTGGGGAAATACACAGGCACAGGATTTTGAAGGAGCACTTCTAAAATTTATTGTGGCTAAACGACTTGGAGGAGATGGATTTGCTGGTTTAGGATTTGCATTTTGCTGCTGCTGTTTAACTTTACACTGAATTATGAGGATTGCTTTGGGTATAAAGATGCTGGGTTCTGAATAGCAGTCATTAGAAATGAGGTAGCGGTCCTCTACTCCTTTCCAGTCACTGAGGGGAGAAGGCTGCTGCCACTTTGTTGGTGTGTCCAGCTGAGAGGGTGTTCAGAGGATGAGGCAGGGATGTGCTAACAAGACTTTGACACTTTCTGCTAGAAAGCCAGGAACAAGCTATAGCAAGAAAAAGACAGATAGGGAACTGGAAACATTCAACAGCTTATAAAATAACCAATTTTCAGACAGTCAGTAAAGGCTGAGCTCTCATCTGTAGGACTACTAGCCTGTAGGACTAGTGTTACACTGAATTCTAGAATTTTACTATAAACAGCTATTTAATTTTTTTTTTTTAATAAAGGGCTTTGTTAAGCCACTGCAACTTCTCCTATAAGTCACTCAGGCTATAAGATCATAAACTAGTTAAGCAACAAATGTAAGATGAAACATCCCCTGGAAAGGATATTGCAAACCTGTCCACTTTGATTTCTTGCATGTTTTCCTGAACCATCCAATACTGACCACCATCAGTCAGAAAACTGAACTGATCTTGCCCTGCAAGATTATCAATACATTCTCCAGTCTTTGAAACATCTTACTTTAGTTCATGCCAATCCCTTTTATTGAGTCTCCACACTTGAAGTTGCTCAGAAATTAAAAAACTTGTCCTACAGCATGGATGGAGGGACCAGAGTATTGGCTTGTCACATAAAAATCAGGATTAATCCATTCCAGAGTTAGACATACTGCTGCCTTTGTAGAGTATAACTGCACTGGAGCCAGAAGTCACCAGCTATAGCAGATATTTTAAGTTACTGAAAAAAACTATTCAAATAATTTGATTAACTCTCTGATTATTTATAAAATGTCCTGGTGGGTTTGACAATTGTCTCATAATCATTTGGTGCTGCAGCTTAGGCTGTTGATGTTTGAGCTACTTCACTTAAATCACACCTGGGAAATAATCACCAAAATTATCTCTGACTTGCGCATTCACCCATCAGATCTTTCTAATCTCAGTTCCTTCTGTTCTTCAGTGTATCTCCGTCTCTTCTTGAAATACTAAACAGTCTAGTTTTTCCCTCTTTGTCTTCACCAGGTCTTTTTGCATTCACCCTCAACTTCTGGAAGACTTTTTTACTCATAACTGATGTTTGAAATTTGAGGGTCTGTCCTGCAGGGAGTGTTGAGTAAAGCAATCTACAAATTTCTGATGCAAATTTTCCTCAAAACTTTGTTCAGCGTAATTGTTATATTAGACATAATTTCCAAGTGTGATGGCTAAAGAGCTAAAAACATTTTTGTTTCTTCTAGTAAGACTTTGCTACTATCCTTTCTTTTAAAATAAACATTTATTTGATTCAAAAGTATTTCATCAATCAATATGAGGACAAAGAAAATGAAAGATGTTCTTGTGTACTGGGCCGTAAATTTGTGTTAGCTGTGCCTGAATGATTGTGGAAATTATTATTGTAATACCTGAGGCAATTGCTTTGTATTATTGCAATAGTAGCTTGCACTTCAGTAAGATGATATCTACAGTTTGTTTTCTTTGTAATGAAATAGTTCAGTTACACAGGGTATGGATAACAGGAAAGAGGGTGACAATCACTGCAAAGTCACTGTTTTTAGTGCTCCATGGGAGCTCTCTGTGGATGCTGAAAAGCTTTCAGCAGAGAAATTTTCCAGCTTTCTGCAGTATTTTGTGAGACTGTAACATTTCGTGGGAGCTCTGTCTCTCCCATGCAAACTATTAAAAACAACGATATGGGTTGTGTAAGCTAACTTTTCTATCTTGCACCTGTGGATTGTTATGATACTGACTAGAGAAATATTTTGAAGTGGGTGTTGTGAGAATTGACCAATCACCCTAAGAGGCTGATGACCAGAGGTCCAATGACCTTACACCATGCAAGAATACTAAGGTATAAAACGAGCTGTATGTAATTAAATAAAGGCTTCTTCTCCTTGCTTCCTGGACCGAATCAGTGTTCATTCTCTCTCTGTCCCCGCTACAACAGTGACTGCTCCCCACAGGCTCTATTAGGACTTGACGGCCAGTGTCATCCCACTGTTCCAGTCCCAGACATTGGGCACCTCTGTTTGGCCAATATCCTGCCTAAACTAACTCATATCTTGAAACACATTACCTGCTTCTAAAAGCTGCACACCTAAATGGCAAGAGCTCAGATATTATACCTCGGACAAGTTTTCTAGTTTTGGGTTATCTGCAGTTCGTACGACTCTGGTCCTTCAGCAATCGTGTGTCAAGGTGTTTTGGCCGATCTTTCCAAGGTACAAAACTAAACAGAATTATGGTATTAGAAACTATTCATCACTTTTTGAATACAGGTATTGAAAAATCTGTGGTATTTAGGAAAGAATGATAAAGTATGGGACAGCACTTAACAACCATCTGTTTCAGTATGTAAATTAAAATGACAGGAGATACTATGGATTGAAAAAACATGTAAGTGTAAAAAGCACTTACTTAAAGAAATGATAAGAATTTTCTCTTGGAATAGCTCCAGGAATCTGCTATATGCTCTCGGGGTAAAGTTTTATTATGAACAGAAGCCTTTATAATGTTACAAAGGAAAATAAATGCTGTCAGCAACATTTTTATGTGACATTTCCAGTTCCAGAGAGATGCTGCAGAACAAATGTTGCTAATAATGGTAAGGCAAATATTTCCATATGATGAAAAATTGATCTAGGCACCAACAGTCAATAGCTTGAGAGGCTTTTAGAAAAATTTCTATCCATACCAAGGAGACACAGTGGTCTTGTATTTGGTTCTTCAGGTGTGAGGCCAGACACTCAAACTGTTGTAGGTTGAATCCAGACCCGTCTGTTAAAACGTTGACTCTTTGTTAAATATATGAGCTGAGAGTGATGCAGAGAGTAACAGAAACCTGGAGATTAATACCTTCTTTAGGGCGAAGGCAAGGAATACAGACCTCCCTTCTCTTCAGTGGGTTATGAAGATGGCTAGTTGGGGTATAATGGAGAATAGCACATCTTCCTAAGGTGATTTTTTTTCTGGAGAAAAGTCAGTTCAGAAAACTGGACCCAAGCTGAAAGCAAACTCCAGAAGACAACACACATGCTCAAAGCCTCTGTTCTCCAAAAATTGTTTTGCTAGATTTATTAAGGATTCTACTCAAGTGAAAGAGATGGACTGGGATGCTGTGGAATTTGACTTATACCCCCAACCACAGGATGCTGTAGCTCTCAAAACTTCAGTGGACAGTCTGGAAAGCATTTTTTTTTCTGTCATGTCAGGTTCTAAATTAATATTCCAGCTTTCCCATTCAGAAAAACACAGTGGTCTCCAGCACTATGTAGTTCTAATTTGGAGAAGACAGAACTAATATTTCCTAAGGGTGTTTCTCTCAAGACTAATGCGACTAAGTGCATGTGGATACAGAGTGCTGCAGGGATTCTGAGGCTTGCAGAGCTCCAAGTGATTTAAAATATGTACTTTGATATTCAAATAGGAGTTAAGTGATTTGAAATTAGATGTGGATATTATCTCATAATAAAGCTAGATCTGAAAGTGAGTAAATTTAAGGGGCAAAATAATACAAAAGATTTTGCTGTTACACTATATCTCCATTTTACTTACAGAATGAACAAAGGCAGCACAGAATTTGAAAACTGTATTGAACTTCATAGTGCCATTATACCTGGAAAAACACTTTTACCATGTCAGTGCAAATGACCCATGGTGAAGGAATGGATCAGGAGTCTGTAATGGAATCCAGGGAGTCTGTCCACTGAGGCCCCATCTAGTCTATCTAAAAATATACATTATAGCCCAGAACCCAGCACCGCCACTGGCACAGTATTCTGGGGGAAGAAAAGTTTATATTAAGGTTCCCATTTTTAATTCTGCCTGTTGCAGATTTGGCCTGAGCCACAGTACAGTTTCTGTGAATGCAAAGATTTTTGCTGGCCATAGTTTCTGTCCTCATGAGCAAAAAACAAAAGCCCATACATTTGGTGTAGCTGAGCAGCTCCTGGTGTGGGAGATGAAGAGGCTTCTGAACATACAGCATGGTGGAGCATGAGGCAGGAGGCAGCGGCTCCCCAGAGAACAAGTAGCTAGCGGGGACAACCAAGGGGTTTCAGGTAGAATCAAGGCAGTGAGGTGAAGAAGATACTGATGAACTATTTGGAGGATCTGGGAAGTTCTCAGAAAGTTGTGTTGCATGGCAAGAGTGAAAAAGAGTCTATAGCAGAACTGAGAGGGTTAATATTTCTTTCAGTGCAAATGCACAAAATAAAATGCACTAATCACTTTTATTGAAAGCTAAATTTACAGTGCAGAGGAAAGTTGTATTTACAATGAAGTCACACTGCATTCCACCTATTAGATCTTGGATGACAGAACTTGTTCTGATGTAATATTCAGCCACACTGATTACTCATTTTTGTGTCAGAATGCTCTGACCAAAATGAAAGAAGACAAGCCCATTTAATTATTCCTAGAGATGATGCTGTTTAATTTAGAAACAGAAAGTTGGATTTCAGAGCTGCATTGTTTATATCTACTTAAATGCCTCATGAGGTCATGTTCTTAATTTAGTATTTTATCTTAAAGAAAATGATAAAGAAGTAACACTGTCAACAGAACAAAGAAAATACATTTCTATTGAAATGTAACTCATTGTATGATTTTACAGAATCTTGGTAGATCGTCTGTCCTTAAGCTGAAATATCTATACTACATGTACTGTGGCTTGGCATTAAAAAAAAGGAACCAATAAAGTGTTCATATTCTTGTACCATAGCAAAGGTCAATACAGGGATTGGTCTTTCCTACTTTCTAGTTCATGACACAATTTTTTTTTTCTCTTCTCCTAAATCTTATTTAACTAAGGAAATAAAAAATCCTAGAAATAATTTTGAACTGGAATGCTGATTTTATGCAGAATTTAATGAGGATATTTTAAAGGGAGATCTCCATATCTCCTTTAGTTTGGAGCTGCCGTCATCATGTCTTTGCACAGAGATAGTACAGGGTATCGGTATCTGTCTCTGTCTCTCTCCCTCTTCCATGCTATATTTATAGCATCCCCCTGGCCATAAAAGGTCTGGACTGGGGCTCTGACATTCCACTGACTGCAGGCATTATTTTTGTTCTGGACCTTGAAGTCTAGTCCTTACCCCTCGTCCTAACTACCTCTTTCTTTGCTGGCTTCATTGTTGCTGTATTTTTGTGCTATTCATCCACTTGAGAGCTATTCCATTTGCTGCCATTCATTTGGATCCTGGTAAGTGGGTTTTTTATGCCGGAAGGCTTTATGTGTTCAATTACTTTTAATCTGAATCTGTAATGCCAAGTTGATAGTAGCTCCCTTTATTCTTCTTAGCTCAGCAGTTGAGGGATTTATGGACAGGAATTGAAGACATCTGAAGGTTCAGCTGTGAAACAAAAGAAGGTAGTGCAGGGGCTCTTTTATTTTCACTCATCTATCTTTGCATATTGTTACAGTACTCTCAAATGAAGCATGGGTTACTGAGATACAGGGGGAGTTTGTCATGTAATATCCTGTGGGCTTAGAGAATGTTTAAATAACATAAATATTATCTTGTTGCACATGATGTTATCTTTTCTCTGCTTACAAGGGTTTCTTTTTTTTCAATCTGTTTCACTATTTTCATTGATTGATGGAGTAGACCTTTAAAGAATTACATAGACTGATAAACAGCACAAGAGGTAATGCCAACAAAATCTCTTCCCTTAATGTGTAGCTATGAACTATGGGCAAGTACAGAACTGTCTGTCTGCTCAGTAGTCATTTTAAATACTCAGTTCAACAGCTGCTAAAATATAGCTCCAAAAACTTCAAATTCATCTAACTATGGCCACTAATATTTTTAGGCTAAGCTCAGAAGTTATGAAGTGCCACACAGATCTTGAGAGGGAGTGTTACCCTCACACTGAAGGGGGCTGGTTAGTGGATGCAGACTAAGTGGGTGCAGGAAGGATGGGTAAAACTTGAGAGATGGGAGTCAGTCTGATAATCAGTCACTGCTCCAAAGAGGACCAAAATCCTTAGAAATTTCTGCATTACTTGTCATCTCTGATAGCATCACATTACTGTATCTGATCAGACTAATGTAACTAACTTATCCTGGCCTGTGAGCAATCTGTGATGTTTCAGAGGAAATATAAAATATAACTCATAGTGTGATAAAATACCTATGAAAGGTGTTTCCTTTTACGTGATGTGAGTCAGTGTTGGTCTTTGATTTGAACCAGGAGAGCTGACTGTGCTCAGTGCCTGCCTTGCTATCCTTACTCCTGTCATAGACTTTTACTCCTGAGGACAGTGAGATCCAGACCTTTCATGTTTGGAAGAAAAATGTTTCCTTTGTACATTTTAAGTTGTTATTTTGGTCTGATAAAATCTAAATGAAATGCCTCATTTAACTTCTTAATGCAACATGCAACACATGCAGCGCTTTATACTTTTGGATCACCTTCCGTACTTGGAAGCCTGGAAGGCTGTGGGAATGCCTGAGCTGAATGGCTGTTAGCATTGTGGCTGTTGTATGAATGATGAAGCCAGCCAACACTTCAAATAAAGCTGGTGAAGACAAACTGTAGTACTCTGCAGAAGGAAAACAGGATGTTTTCATGTTCCTTCCCTTTCAGGGTGCAAGACAATATTCTTCTGTATGCCTTAACCTTCCTAGGCAGTGATCACAACACTTATAAATCCTAAACTTATCTCTGCAGTGCTTGGAGAGGATGGCAATGAAGAAAAATGAAGAAAAAAATCTTCTGAAACTAGGGAAATTAAGAGGAACTACATATTACTGGTAGCTAACAAAGTGAAATAAGTAACAACACAAAATACTGACAGGTATTAGAAACAAGGATGCTAGACAGAATAATTGCAGTCTTTTAGATTGACATGAAAAAACAGCCAGCATGAGGAATAAGGGAGTTAAAAAGGAACATCAGTTTTTCCCATAGAGAGCAATGGGCTAACACTCTTTCCCATTTCTCTTTCTTCCTCAGATAAAAATAAAGTAAATGCATGATCTGGTCTCCTTGAAGTCATAGTTTCACTGTGGTCAGGATATCAGCAATTTCTTTTACATAAAGAGTTTCTGAATTAGTTTCTTCCTTGTTGACTTCCTGTGACTAAATGATCTATTCAGTTATCCTACAAATAGCATCTCCCTTGTGAGAGCCCTGAAATATAAGAAAGTTTTCCTCTTCGTTTTTGGGTTTGGGTTTGGCTTTTTGTTGTTTTGGGGTTTTTTTTCATAATTTGCTTTGGTTAGGGTGAATACCTCAGCAGTTGTCAAAGAGAATAGCTTGAAATTTGTTGACTTGCTATCAGAACCAAATACTAGAGAAAAAGCCAAGGACTGAAATCTAGGAAGCATAAAGACCAGGGAAAAAATCACAGAATCACAGAATATTCTGTGTTGCAGGGGACCCACAAGGATCATCAAAGACCAATTCCTGGCCCTGCACAGGACAACCCAAATCGCATGTCTAGACTTTCATGAAGTCATGATTGCTCTCCAGTTCTCTAAGTGTATTTTATGTCCAAACATTAAATTGTTTTTCATTAATAAGAGGAAAACAAGAAGCAGAACAATTTTCCTACTGTTGTGATTGATATTTTAAAAAAATCCCAAAACAATAACAAACACCTCTCACCATTGTTTTTGGATCTTCTTTAAATCCTTCTTAATATTTCCTCATTGTAGCTAATTTCTGTTACTAATCAGGTACCTTTACAGGACAGTCCTAGTAGCCATGTAAGCCTAAAAGAAAGAGAAAGGAAGGTTATCATATGGGTTACTTGAGGCAAGCTTGCATGTCAAAGTAGAAAAGGTCAGTTATAACAACAGCAAAATAAAACAAAAGCAAAATTATGATTGAATTGCTGACTTTAAAACAAACAAACAAACAAACAAGGGAAATTCTTTCTGCACTCTCATCCCTTTTTGAGAGGGGAACTATCTCTCACCTGATCAAATTTTGTACTACTAGTGACTACAAGACAATCTACTGATGACGTGCAAACTAAAACTTAAATGGGCCTATCATCTGGAGGAAGGATCTTGGCAACCTTGAACATGATATTCTAGGTTTAAAAAAAAGGATTTGGATTGAGGAGCATGATATTATTTTACCCATTGCATACAGACTGGATCCCTAATTAAACTGTAAAAGTATAAAGAGCAATATTTCCTGTTAAATTGAACCCTGGTATCACATACAAAACAATCACTGTAATGCAAATTTAGAGAAAAACTGACATCCTTCTCAATCTTAGTGGTTTAATGCACTGTTGTAATAATAAAAAATGGAACATCATTAAATTCAATTTGAAAATTGGATTACAAAAATAATTCAAATGTTCTTATATTTTTGTTTCAGCTTTTATAGCCTTGTTGGAATTGCTCATGCCTTCTAAAATAATTTATTACTTTATTATCTCTATTGTAATTGAACAAAATTATTTGCACTATCTCTGAAGAAGCCAGGCACAAAGTTTCATTAGTTTGCAGTAATAAGTGAGCACATAAAACTTGAACAGTTTGCAGTAGCAGGGAGGCCAACTACGAATGCACAGACACAACAATGCAAAGGTTTCTGGTCATGATGGGTGACATTTGAGCATCTTGAAACCTGAATATGAACCTGTCTGAAAGTCTAAATCACATGAGAAAAAGAGAACCCTAAACTCATTGCAGTTTATCTTTCAAATTCAGTGTTAGTTTGTGTGAAGTTGTGTATTATCTGTATGCTAACTCAGGAGTTTCCTTGACAATAGTCCTTATGTTTGACCTTTTCTTTTTCAGACATCATCCTGTTTATTTACACTCAGAAAAGTGCAGTGAAACTCAAAATTCGAAGGCACCCATGATGTCTTTACCTTTCTACCAAAGACACCACGAGCACTATGACCGTGCGTACCGCCACAAAGCGCTGTCGTCCACTGTGAGCCAGTACCAAAAGGAGACAAAGAGCAAATCTGCCGTCTATGCTCAAGGATCTGCAGCTTACGCCAGGGGCTCCGCGGCCTATCGCCACTCGTCTGCAGCAGGCTTCAGCCTGGACTCCTCAGCAGCTTACAGCCATGGCCTCGAGTCGGCAGCCTACAGCTATGGATCCACAGCCTATGACCACTCTGCCGTGCAAAGTAAGAGATCTGCTGCCTACAGCCTTGACTCTGAGTCCCTCAGCACCAGCTCAGCTGCCTACAGCCATGGATCTGAATCCATCAACAAGCTGGCTGCAGCCTACAGGCTGGGATCTGAAGCCTACAGTTTTGGGTAAGAATATCTCCGTCTTCAGAACAGCATTCTGGTACAAAAATGTCCAACCACTTCCCATTGAAAACAATGGCAAAACTCTCCTCCTTGTCCACATAAAGTTTCTCTATAACTTGGCATTAATCTATTTTCCTGGTCTGGTGTTTTCCCTCAGCTTTGGCAGTGGGAATGACTGTGGTCAGCTTAGTTTGTTGGACTAATCCGTGTATGAAGGTTGGACTGTCATAAAAACAGCACTGGCAATGCTGATATGGCTGAATGGTGACATACTCACGCTCCAAACTGGTTAGGCATGAGCCTCTCCTTCCAAGTTGTTTAGCCATATTAATACAGCTTAATTTAATATGAAGAGTTGAGGTAGCTTTTGGATTGAGGCTGTCTCTTATCTGGCCAGGTTGGAGCTGTAGGAAAATCTCAAAGCTCTTCATGCAAGTTTGAGCTGGTGTGTCCATATATAATTAATTCTTCTTTGGCCTAATAGTTTCACTTTTGCACTGAGTGATGCAAGAAACTGAAATTTTCACACTGTGTGTTGGTTGAGGCATACTATTTCCAAAGTAGAAATAACCTGAAGTGTCCATCTTGCATGAGGAGAACAGCTATGCTTACCTGCCATGTTTTTTTTTTAAATTTAAGATAATAAATATTGCTCAAACAATTACATTAGCAGAATATTTTTTATATAATAGCCTCATATTATTTGTATGCATGTATCTCAGAGATCTGCAGAAATGAGGGAAGTATTAAAGTAAGATTAGAGCAGCTGTTAGCAATAGAAGAAATGATCAACAAATTATAGCCCTAAACCTCTGCTTGCTGTTATATTAATGTAAAATTAAGAGTATCATTAGCAGAACTGATCAAAATTTGTCCACCAGAAAATTTAAATTTTGAAAACTTAATATCCTCCCAGGATTGTGGATAATGGTGAAATCTTGGCCAAAACTAATGAGGGAAAGACTACATATACCACAGTAAACAATACCTTGTGATTTCAGCCTTCACTTCGCTTTCAGGAGGTTCAGGGTCCAATCTCTATTATTTGCCAGGGTTTGTTCAGGAATTTGAACCTCAGGCTGTTACAGCCCAGGTGAATGACTTTACTTAACTCCTCACTACAAGATAGACATTGAGTTGCTGGCATGTGTCCAAAGAAGGGCAACAAAGCTGGTGAAGGTTCTGGAGCACAAGTCTTGTGGGGAGCAGCTGAGGGAGCTGCAGTTTTTTAGCCTGGAGAAAAGGACACTCAGGGGAGTCCTTATCACTCTCTACAACTGCCTGAAAGGAGTGTAGCCAGGTGAGATTCAGTCTCTTCTCCCAGGTAACAAGACAGGATGAGAGGAAATGGCCTCAAGTTGCACTAGGGGAGGTTTAGATTGGAAATTAGGAAACATTTCTTCACTGAAAGGGTGGTCAGGTATTGGAATAGGCTGACCAGGGACATAGTGGAATTACTGTCCTTGGAAGTGTTAAAAAAATGTGTGGATGTGGCACTGAGGGACATGTTTTAAGGGTAGGCTTGGCAGTGCTGGGTTACTGGTTGAACCTGATGATCTCAGAGATCTTAATGATTCTATGATTCTGTTGTTGATTGTCTTAGGCTGGGTCATATCCAGGCTTTGCTGTTGAAACAGTTTTAGTTGTGCAGATAATTAACCATGGAGTGAAGCAGTGAAAATCTCATTTATAATCTGCTGTTAAGGGAAGAAGACTGGAGGTGTTGGGACTGAGGGTTATGCTTCCAAAGGGAGCTGGGTAGAGGAAGATATCCCAAATTTCTGCAGCAATGCAGCTGTGCCTGCACTCTGTTGCTGACCCTAAGCCAAAGACTCCTTCTTCTTAGAGAAAAGGTTCCCATAAAAAAAAGGAGCTTCAAGTTGCGAAAAATGATTGTTTAAACAAACCCTTTTCTGAGTCCCAGTCACAAGCACTTCAGTTGTCATACGAGTTTCTTCTGAAACCTGTATATTCTCATTAAGAACTCTAATAAGAGCAGTGTAATATTTAAGGAAATTAAATTGCTTAGTTGAGAGAGAACTTAAGCATATATAATACTCTATACAAGTACAAGACTTGCCAATAGATTGATCAGAGATAAGAATGTTGCAGCTGCAGCTTCTTTGTTTCTGTGATCTCGTCATTGTGTTGGAGGTTTGAGAAATTCAGTGCTGCTACCTAAGACGACGACTCTGGAGATTAGACGGATGTGATTCCAATCTCTCTTACACAAAACTTAATTAACACAGGAGACTATATTTCTGAATGAAAATCTCAATATTTAACTTGGGTTTGTGGTTAATATAGCCTCTATGTTGGTACTTATATCTTTTTTGCAGCCCATATTTCTACGATTTGCAAGAGGTAAAGTGGAAAAAATAATGCAATTCTACAGTTAAATGTAGTTCAAATTTGAAGGAATTCTTGACAAATTTGTGCTGTTTTTCCCAGATAACCCAAAACACTTCAAGGGGTAATGTGGAGACAAAAAGTGTTACTCAAATAAATTAGGAAAATCAAAGACTTTCTGTTTTCATCCATATGAAAAGAATGGTGTAGGTAAAAAAATAAAAAATAAGTCTTCAAACTCTTCCAATTTTCTAGTAGAAAAGGCCTTGAGTTGAAATGCTGTATCCAAATTACCTCAACAGTAGTGTTTGCCTGAAACCAGAAAGGACACACAAATCCAAATCCAGACAAAATTTTTCAGCTGAGAATTGATGATTGCATATCAGTGAATGTTATGATCAAATATAGATTTATGCATAATGGATATAGTTTTGCAGATAAATACCATTAACACCAACAGGAAAACTCAAATACTAAGTTTTTATTCAGGTCATTTCTTATTTTTATCTAAAGTAGCTTTTGTTAAACTTATTGTTCTTGCAAAATTTAAGTCTCATCCTTTTCTGTAGTCACAGTTCAGAAAAGTGTTCATGAAGCATTGGTGTTGACATGCAGTTAGTGCTATGTGAGGAATTTATCATGGGGAGAGCAGTGGAGAAGGACTAGGAACTAGGTAACCTGCAAGACCTTGACCCCAACCCGGTTCTCTGACATTGAAGCCTCGCTTTAGAAAACATTCCCAGAGTGTGGACATGGGCAGTTTGAAGGAGCCACAGCTTGATTTTTCAGGAGGATGAAAAACTTTCCATGTGCAAGTGACCTGTTCCCCCACATTTCAAGTCTTCTTCACACCACAACAGCTTGAAGAAGTACAAGGAGAGAAATGAAAACTGGCAAAATCAAGAGCAAGCATGGAAGCTTGCAGCTTTGCCAGTTGCAGTTGGCCAAAGGTGCAGACCTCTGGGCTCCCAAAAGAAAGGGCATCTCACCATGTAGAGGTTGCCTCTTCACACCCAGCCCTCCCCACCCGCTCATGGGGCTGTCTCTAGCCAAGCACTTCTTCTCTGGCCTCAGCAGAGGCAGGAAAAGTGACCTGTGCTGCTTCCCCTGAGTCTCTGTACAGGTGAGGGATGTATATCTCCCACAAGCCAATGTTGTAGGCATCCATCCTCTTCCCCATCCAATCCTTGCGGGCTGCCAGCATGGGCAAGTTGGCTCCTGTGGGAAAACCTTCTTCCACAGCAGTGCTTCATCCTCCGTATGCTTCTGAGAAGCTTTGAGTCAGATTTGCCAAAGCTGCTTATAGTACAGCAGGCTTGTCAAACCAGACTGCTGGATTAAACTCATTTAACTCTTTTTTGTGGAAGCTCAGTTTGCCTTTGCTCAAACTTTCATTGCTCTTTCACGTGTTATTTTCCTGTCTAGCAGTATCAGAAGATCCCATTGTGTCACAGACAGATTATCTGCCACCAAAAGGGCCAGACACCTGCTTAGAGGGAAAACAGAAGTTACTGGTGTGGCTCAGGCCTTTGCATGTATTTTGCAGGTCAAGCAAAACAGCGAAGAAGATGTGTAATTCAGGTGTACCAAGCAAAGAGAGGAGAGATGCCTTTCTAACTTGCAATTAATTAGGCTGCCAGTGAGAGCCAATGCTCTTCTGAGCAACACTGTAACCAGGACCGGGACGAGGCTGAGTAAATAATACATTTCCAGAAACATGAGAAGACCATGATCTTGGCACTACTCCTCCTTTGGTTTATTATAGGTGAGGGTTAAGAAGCTGGCTTCCAGATGTCATACCCGAGCGTGGAAATTGTTTTAATGAGACCTGCTATGTGGAAACAATTCCCCTTCAAATAAAATTGTTGTGGAAGCTGTGTTAGGGAATATTGCCAACAATATTGCCTGGGCTTGTGACAAACCTGTCAGCAACTCAAAATGAATATAGTCACAAGAGAGCACTTCTCATTTTTAAAGGCTGAATTTAAACAGTTCTGTTCTGAAAATATTTTTTTTTTCCTTTCCTGTAACTGTGTTTGGCAATTCACTATCTCCTATTTACAGTAAGTTAAAATACTGCATGTTAGGAAAGAAGCAGCTGCTAAAAAGAGAGCCTGGACAATGCCTTGTGGCTAATGGATCTTCTCCAGTGAGTACAGCTGGTGCAACCATTGTGTACACCATCATCTCTTTCTGCTTAGGACAAGATACATGATTTTGTAGAGGTGTAAAAGAGCTTACATGTGCCTTTTCATGCAGGAGTGAAATAACTGAGGAATAGGGTGTTGTGGTCTGCTCCCAGAACTCATTTCTACCTACACTGGGTGCAGACTCTCTTTGTGCAGTGTGGGAAACCTGTCCCTTCAGGCACAGAAACAAGGGCAGTGCCAACATATTCTCTGTCTGAGAATAAGACATCAAAACTGAACAAAACATCTGTTTGGGAGTTTCAGATGCCCTGGACAGTGTTTTCTTTAGTTCCTCTGTTGGGCTAGAGGGGAAAGTTAATAGCATCTGGTTTTTAAATCTCTGCAGGGCAATGCCTGTGCCTTTTACAACTCAGTGACTCTACTGAGAAACTAGAAAAATGCTGGCCTTGATATTTTAACACACTGAAAACCAACCTAAAGTGAGGACAGTAGGCTTGGGTCACCAACCTTGATAAGCCAGTACAGATAGTATCTGACCTGGAAAAAAATATACATATGCTAGCTGGGCATATCAAATGAGGCTGAAAGATGTTAAAAGGTCATGGTACTGTTCCTCCCTATGAAACTAGAGAGCACTGATACCCTGCTGCTTCTCCTCTGGGGAGATTCTGTTCCACATATCAGGTAAAAGGTTGGAACGTTTTAAAATAAAGGGCAAGATTTTAGAATCTTGTTCAAGAAACAGAGTCCTCCTTTGAGCCACCTAAATAATGGTTTTAGGCAGGATTTGGTTTTTGTGTTGCATAGGAAGAAATAGTAAGAACACAGGAAAACAGGGAAATAAACCTCATGACAGAATAGTGTTTAGCCTATTTTCTCAGGGCTCCACTTGAATATGTGTTTCTACTCGCCTCCATGTAGCTCTGCCAGAACAGAAGCAAATGATAAGATCTGGAAAGGAGAAATAATTTCTGCTACTTCAAATTTATTCAACTCATCTCTTGGTTTATGCAATACAATTCTAAAGAACATTTTGGAGTGACTTTGGATATCTCTCTGAAAACACCAGCTGGGTGCTCTGATAGGGTCATGAAGGTGAGATATTCAACTTCAAACACTTGGAGTGTTTGAGTAAAAAAACAGCCATCAAACAAACAGAACCTATAGCAATTCATTCTTACCTTTTCAAATAATTTTAGAGAGATATAAGTGAAAGATAGGAAATCCCCACTACCATAGAGGAAAGACATCAACAAAATGCCTAGCAAGGAGTGATGGAAACTGCTATATATGCTGACTATTAATTCCCTACATGAGTGTGTAATCTGGACCTTAAATGAAAACTAAACTGACAGCAAGGCCAAACTCTCCTGTAGGACTAATGTGTTGGTCTGGATTTAACAGTGCTGTAAATGCCTGAGCTGAAATTTTCACCACATTTGAACTACTTTTATGAAAATAGAAACTTTTTGACATTTTAACTTAAGTTCAGTTGGTACTGTGATCCTTCTTGATCTAGAAACAGCCAGGAATCAAGTGGCCTCCTAACAAGTTCAGCCTAAAGCTCTGAGGAAATCTAGTGGCAGTCAGAGTCAAAATTCCAGGTTTGACCCATTTTAAAATAGGACAGGAATAAAAGTCACCTGCTAAGTAAAGATCTGCAGCTCCTTACAGACTCTAGTTCAATTAAGAAAAATAATGAAAATAGTTTGCCTGTGATGTTTCTCATCACTTATTTGATGAGTTCTCCCAGTGCATTTGTGGTTTGCTGTAGTGATTGCACTACATCTACTTGGCTACTTGGAAACAGAGACTGTACAGAAGTAAGGGAATAAAGGTGATATTTATTTGAAAGGCCTTCAAAGGTACACCCTGGGGAGCCCAGAGGCTACTTCCAAAATGGACCCCAAGATGGACGACAAGTCATGAGTTCTTCACACTTTTATAGGTTTGGGCTATTTGCATATCAGCATAAATTCGCCAATTAAAACTTTAGCTTCTGATGCAAGTTCTCTAAGCTCAGCCCCCCTTCTCCAAGATGTTGGTTTACACATTTCTGGGCCCAAGACGGCCTAGGTGTCCTTGGACAGCAAACCTAGAGACTTTGTTATGTCTATCTTAGCGTGAGAGAGCAGCAGCAGCAGGCTGTAAGACACTTCAGAGTTTTACAGTAGGAAATACAGAATATAAGAGCTAAATCTCAAGGCATCATTTGTCCAACCCAGGAGTGAGGCCTTTGCACACCCCGTTTCAGTCTGTCTCTTCCTTTTTATTGTACTCTGTCTGGACTGTTCCCCAGTGTTCTGTGCTTGGATTTCTGTCCCTAAAGCTGGATCCACCTCTCTTGTACTCCATTCCTGGCTGCCCTGGGCAGTGGCTGGTGTCACAACCTGGAGCCCATAGTGTCTCTCTCCTGTAGATGTGCTCTGCACCTTGGCTGACCCAGTGGTGCCTGGCATGGAAAACCCTTGGCCCCAGTCCTGTGGTGTGTGCCACAGGCCCTCACTCACTGTGCCTTCTTTTGCATGGAAACCAAGTTACAGGGAGAGGAAGAAGGAAGGAGAAGCAGTGCACGGTCGCTTTCACCCCCTGTACTGAGCATCTCGTGGCAGCAGTGCTGTAAGCTTGGTGATGGTGGCACCTGGGGAGCACAGAGGAATTACATTAAGAAAGATAGCAAGAGAGCTAGAGAATGGGAGACTGATTTAACAGGATCTGGGTAGGGAGAGAACTCATTCTGGGCGAAGGGATGGACACAGAGCAATGAAGGAAGGAAAGATGGGAGAATGAAAGTGGACCTGTGTCATCTCACACACAGTCTCAGTGGATAGATTACTAGCACATATTTTGGAAACTAAGCACTCTTTGTGTGTTGGTGGTGGTACTTTTGCAGGGATACAGACTAAAGAAAACATTAGCCCAAGGATATAATATTATATTACATTATGCATGTGTAACATTCCCAGGGGCCCAGTGTTAGCACAGGGTTTGATATATGTGTACAGCGTGCTGTGTAGAGACACCAGTGTAAGCTATCCAGGGTGTGGGAAGCAGGTTATCCCTGACAGAGGCACATGTCAGGGCTAACGAGCCTTGCTGAGAAACCATAATTCTGCTCCTGTATCTGCACATGTAAGCAGGGAGCTCATACAGTGTAGACAAAACCCCAGACCAGAAGCAGACTCAGCTGTGATTTTCTGTGGTGCTGTTGCAAGACAGGTGAATAGACACTTTGGGGATTTATAAAAGGCTGACAAATATTTAGCATATTCCATAGATATGGCAATTAGAGATGTGTTGCTTTGGCAAAGGAGGACCAGGTGTTTAGAGCTTTGTTTACACAATTTGTAACTATTTTAAAAATTACCCTAAAATGATTGCCTCAAATATGCTTCATGCTCTTCAGAATCTCTCCCAGGCTGATGAGGATGGGGAGAAGCTCTTCCTCCTTTCCAGTCATCCTCCATTTATCTGTGCTATGTTAAATGGTGCTACTTCACTCAGCTCTTCTCTTCCAATGGATTGGAGTGGTAAGGGAGAGCAGTGGGAATGACAACACTGGTTTCTGAGCAATGCACTGCCCTACAATTTCTGTAGAGAGACTTAAATGCATAATTACTTTGAATATGTTTGCACACCACCATTTTGTTTCAGGACCAAACAATTTCAGGACTGTAAATTTTGGAAAAGTAGAGGTTATGAGTTCAGATACAATCTTTAGAATTACCCAGTGGTGTCAGTGACTTCAGGATCTATCAAAACTGGATATTATGAACGCCCCAAGTCCCAAACCAAAAGCTATCAAAAGTACATTGCTACCAGGTATATTGTTTACTGTATCTATTTAGATTTAATATCAAGGGGCATCAGTGGTATGTTTGTAATTATGAGATTGTCAAAAGTACACTTAGTTATGTGTTTAATAACTCTGAAACTATGGCTATTAAAAATTATAAATTCTTGATTACAAAACACGACAGCAAAAAAATGTTAGTACTTTAATTGTATTTTGGAATGCTTCTTTACAACTTTTTTCCTGAATTTAACAATATAATTTTTATTTCAGAATGAAAAATTCCAATTTAATGATAGAAGATCAATCCTATAAGATGAGTCCCAAAGCAAAGAGAGCAAAACAGAGTTTGATATCAGAGGACAAAGAGAACGAAGCCATAGACTACTCAGTGCCCATATTCACAGGACGGTATGTTCACTTTCATTTTGTTTGGTATCTTATTTCTGACGTTTTATTAACAAATTATGAGATAAGAAATCCATTAATCTGTCTTTACACTCATGGATCTTATGGTGATAGTTTGCACTTCACATGAGTAATAAAAAGACAAAGAGAAGTCATCTGACTGGCAGAAAATGGGACATTGATCATCCAGAGCCAGGACAAATGAACCTGCATGTCTGGACTTTGTTTTGAACACACTGTCAGGGCCACTTTCTATGAAACAAAAATATAATTATAACCCTGATTCTTGGGAATCTGACAAGCATGTTGTCCACATTATTTAGCTTATTCTTTTGGTTTGAAGGCTTATTCTGTAATCAAATGTCTCCTACCAAGCATTAAACATAGAAACAATGAAACAAAGTGCTAATGTCTTGTCCTGGCACAGGGAAAAGCTGGAATAAAACCAAATGCTTTCTCAAATCCATTACAATGATTCATACCGATCTCACGTGTTGGTGGTATTTATTGCATGGTTACTACTGATGTAATACATCTTATTGCAGCAGTGTTCTCAGTAAAGCTGAATGTGAACTTTATGTGGAAGCCAGAACCAACATCAGCAAAGAGGCCCGCCTGCCTTTTTTGGGGTGTGGAATAGTGATTTTAGTAGGAGTCTCCAGCAGTTCCAGCATAGCCACTTGTTCAGATTAATTCATACTGGGGTGTAGTGTGGAAAACTGGTTCCTGGTTAGAAGCCAGGAGAAAATTTTCTTGCCCACCTGCAGCTGAACAGAAACCACCCTTCAACTTGTCTTTTCCCTGCAGCACAGCATTTTTCAAGGGACACTTCCAAGTTGCTTCTGGGAGCCAGTGCTTTTCTGTCTACTGCTCAATCAACACCCAGTGGCACTTCTGCTTTATAACCAAACTTGTGGTTTCATGTGAACTGAGTTCCAGCTTGTTAGTGGAGGATGTTATTGCTCTGGCCTTTTGAGCATTTGTGATGCTTTTATGATGAGACCAGTAGTTTTGGTTTTTATTAACTCCCTCCCACTATCTTTGTGTAACTTTTTCTCACCCCTTGTGCATTCCTGTGTTGGATTCACTGCTCTTTGATCCAACTAACATTAAGGAACACACTGTTGCCTTTTTAAAAAATTGTTTTGGAGTTTCATCTGTATTTTCTGTGATAGAAACACATAAAAAATGCGACAGTCTCACACAAAACTTAAGATAACATATTTTCAAGGCTTCTCACTACTTTTGCATCTCAGCCGGTGTTTATACTTATGTAGCAGATTTGCAGCTCACCATCATCTGTCTCCCATGCCCTCAAGCACAAATAACCTCCCTTTTTATTGTATCTTGAGTCTACACAAGTAAAATTTATAGTGTTGGGTAAAAGTTGAAAAACACAACTGTTGATTAGTACTTAGCTTTTTTACAGGCCTCTGCGATCTTAGCACATCATGTTAACATCTTAATAAATCTTAAGAAATAATTTCATTTTATTTTATTTTTTAATGCAAACAATAATATCTAACTCAATGTGATGGTGTGCAGCTTCATTTATTTGTGCCTGTGCAATATTATGGGATCCTACATTAAAAGATACTGTCAGACTCTTATATCATTGTTATTCTTCTATTTTTTTTTTGTTGGTATCAATCTTACTTTTTGCATATGGCAATTCAGAAAGTTGTGTGTGCTTTTCTGCCATTTAAATGATCCAAAAAGTTTTATTTTTGTTTTGGGATTTTTAAAAAAAATTTTTTTAAATTAGTTTAAAAGAGCATATGATGATTGTTAGAGTACTCAACTCAACATGGCATGAGATGGTACCTGGTTTAGGCTTTTTTCTGTTGGCATCATGCTCATGACCACATGCCAAGACTGCGGAAGTTGCATGCCACATTCCTGTCAGATATTTATTTTTGTTTGAAAGATAACAGCTGAGGCCCATTGAACCACGTGCATGCTGTATGTCATTCCCAAATTCCCCTGTGAAATTGATGTGTTGTTTCCCATGGGCAGATAGCTGTTAAAAGGAATAGTTATTTATAAAGGTTATCTCTCTGTGGGTTGGTTGGAACTGTGTGACCTTCAGCAATGTGTCACCATTTCCATTATTTAGTTCTGCTTCAGAACCTTCAGGTTCTGCTGTAGAAAAACTACTTTGCTCAGATTATTCACTTTGCAACTGATCCTCTTAAACACCTGGGCTAATCCTTGCAAGAGAAAATTATGGACAGCCAGACAGTATTCTAGACAATAAAACACCCAGAGCTTGATGAAATGCCATAAGTGCGGAAGTTACTGAATGTGGCTCATGGAACTAACTGCAATCACTAATAAGCCTATGTCAAAGGACTGTAGATGGCAGATACCCTTAAAATGATATTTTGTGTGTGCCATTCGGGGTTGGATCTGGTAGGATCTGTTTGAAAAGGGTTTTCTACTGAAACCCGTGAGACTTGACTGTAAAATCAACTCTTAAATGGTGCTGTTTGCTGGTTTAGGGCATTTGTCATTTCAGGGAACATGTTTCTCTTTGATCTGGGAAGATTATAACAGGGAGAAATTATTAGAAAATCTAAATATTTAATACTGTTGATCAAAAGCATCTGGGGATTACAACTGCAGATGACTAGGATGAGTTCTGTATTAGTCAGAGGATATTCATCAGCTCCCAAAAGATGCTTAATGCCTTGAGAAACCAGTCCATACTGTGAAGTTGCTGATATCTTAACTACTGTAATTAAGGAGGATATAGTATTAGTTTGCCTTTGAAGAAAAATGTCATGGATTCATTTAAAATGAATATAGATAGCTATATTCATATCCATATTCATTAAACTGATTTTTCAGAATTGTTTTTAAAAATCTCTTCAGTATATCTGCAGCTTCAGGTGGTATTTATGGGGGCAGCTGATGTGCCTAAGTGGAAGGAATCTATCATTCCACTGATTTTTTAAGGATCCTCCACTTGAAGCAGACTGAAACACAGGAAGCTGAGTTTGAGGGTGATCAAAGCTCTATGTTCTTAAGGAAGATTTTTAGTATTTTCAGCAGTTTTTAAATGTAATTAAGTTTAAAGCACATTCCACTGTTTGACTGTCTTGCATCTCACTGAATTGACTTCATAGATAAGGAGCTGGACAGTTAATTCTGAGCTTAAATCCAAATTTTTTGAGTATTGAGATCTGCTATCAAATGCATAATACTGGCAATCTTAAAGAAAACAGGAAAAACATCATTCTTCCTAATATTTTTGCTTTGTAGTAGTAGTAGTAGTAGTAGTAGTAGTAGTAGTAGTAGTAGTAGTAAGTGTTTTATGATAAAAGAGAGCCTGTGCTTGAGTGCACTCTAGAAACAGAGGTGATGTTTCTGTAGTGCTTGCAAGGTGGCACTTAATGAGAACTTAAGCAGAATTTTATTTCAGTGTGTTATCTAATGTTCCCTTAAAGTTACTAAATTCAGCAGGAGGATATTAATGCTTCTTCTTAAGTCAAGGAACTCTCATTGTGTATGCACTACTACAGCAGCTGTAATGTCCTGACAGTGCTAAAACAGTATGGTTTTAATGGTACATCCACATGTGCATGTGGAAACAGGATTGTACCCCTTGAGAGTTCTTTGTGTCTCACCTCTGTACAAAGCCTTAAGAGGAGGCTTCAAGAAAATCTTTATTATCTTCCTGAAAGCACTATAGGATTGAATTTTCTGTGAAAGGAGAGAACTTTTTGTTATTGACAGTTATATGGGGGGGTTTATAAATCCCGAATGAGGACATTGTTCTACAGCTACAATTATCTCCTGCCCCTTTGGCAGTGTTGTTATGAACACTGCAGCTGTACGTTAATAACTGAATATCTGTGGTTATGTCTTACACTCATCTTCATAGTGATGGAGATGAAAAACCACAGAAAGATAATGCTTAAACTGAAAATGTGTATGGCATATTTAGAGGGAGAGGCACTGAAAATGGCCATGATTTTCAACAGTGAGATAGTCTTTCTGCAGAACCCCTTCCATGTTTCTGCCTTGAATACATGTGAGACTGTAGTAGCAGAAGAGTGTTGGCCACTGTAGTGGCTAATTAGGTAGCAAGTACAAATGGAACATGTTCTCAGCATTTTCCAATGGGATTCTGCTTTTTAAAAATTCTTTCAGAGAAGTGAATATCAGTGGTATCACAGACACCGAAGAAGAGAGAATTAAAGAAAGTGCTGCATATGTTGCCAAGAGGAACCTTTTTGCCACAGGTGAAGGAGTTAGTGTCAGCAAGGTGGCTAAAACAACTTCTGAAGAGGAGCATCATGAAAAAAAATCAAGGAAAGTAGCGATCCGGGAGTCTGCTGAACGTGTGGCCATGAAGAAAACGGTAAAAGAGTAGAAATGAACATTTATGCTGGAAAATAAAATGAGTCTTTTTTTTGTTTGGTGTTTTTAAAGTGCCTAGCACACCAGGGCCCTGATTTACTCCACAGGAAATTGCAATGGTGGTAGTAATTAACCAAAGTATTTTCAATGGAAATCTTTTGTATTACAAAAGTCTTGTTATCTAGATATCAAATGGATAAGGAAAGAGGTACTGTGCCTGAGGCAGACACCAGGAATGTTTCTGTTGTGATGAGAGAAAAGGACAGAGCAAGGGACCAGGGAAGGTTCTTTGGTCATGCCCACACTTATTTAAATGGCGCAGTGTCCTTCACCTGGAGATTGAGGCAGCTGCTGGGCAGAGAGTAAAGGTGCCTATATCTATATCTATATCTATATCTATATCTATATCTATATCTATGTCTATATCTATATCTATATCTGTATCTGTATCTGTATCTGTGTATCTATATCTTGCTTGTAAGTAGGTGAATGGGTAATTTCTGGACTTTTATGGCCTGAGAACAAGCTTGTAACAAAGTGTTCACCCTGGAGTTTTAATCATTGAGTGTAAATTAGGGCAGAATTAGGGTAAATTCAGTGTAAATTAGGGAGTAATATCTGGAACTGGATCTCTAATTGTGTGCATTATTGTCCAACTTCTTGAAAAATAATACTCAGAGCATAGTTACAAATGTGTTGTGATCAGACTGGCAGGACATGTAAGTGTAAATATATTACTTTATTTCTATTACTATGCTACTTGTATTGCTATACTATACTATTACCATATTTTATTATTTATTGTTTTGAGCAGATGAATTGGTAATATGCTTATAAAATATCCTTTTGACATAAGGTTGGAAAAGGTGCAAACACTTGCAAGGACAAAGTAAAAAATTCAACATCATCTCAAAAACTGGGAAACAGTGAGGGTGAAATTTGATAACAACCAATGGAAATTACTACACACAGAAGGAAAAGATCAAGTAAATGAGGAATGCCTGGCTAGGTAGAAGTACCTCAGGATCTGAGAGTTATAAAAGGTCACAAATTTAACGTCAGTCAATTTAATGTCAGTCATATAAAAAAAAAAATACCAGTCTAAACTATTATCAGTAACACATAAGGGGCAGTTATTTAATTGTGTTGGAGTCTGTTGGACCTATGATAATGAGCAGTCGCTGTTTGATGAATGTTGAGGACAAATAGAGCCTGTCCAGGATTGAGAAACCATTGTAAACTGGTATTGCCCAGTCTATAAAAGTCCTCTTTTAATAATCTGAATACAAGGACCTGTAATTCTCCCTGTATGTGAAAATTAGGGCAGAAAATAAATAGTTTAGTTTGCAGAAAGTACGATTCATACCATATTAGGAGTTTTTTGCAGCTCTGTCGATAGTCAAGCAGTTGAACCAATTACCTTGGGAGGATGAAAGATCCCATCAGAAGGAAAGGTTTGAGAATAGTTCTGTCAGAGATGATCTAGGCATAGACAGTCTTGCATTACAGCAAAGTACAGAAGGCATCTGAGTTTCAGGCCTATTTCACCTTTCACTCTGTATTTAAAATAATAAATAAGTAATTAAACGTGGAAAATTATTTTACGTAGAATAGTTTTGAGGGGAAAAGCCCTGTAAAATCAAATCTAGTTATTTTGGAAGGAGAATTTCTGGAAAATGAAAACTTTGTTTTCTGTGTCCGGGTGAGATAAATGCATTAAGTATGTCTGTTTGGATTTTAAAATAAAAATTTCAGGGGTTTTTGCCTTTTTTTTGGGGGGGGAGGGTATTAATAATTTGCACTTCTAACTGCTGTTATAATCAAATTTATAATAAAATGTTTCTTTTCCAGCTAGAAGAGACTCAGGCATTCCATAAAAAGTTGAATCAAGATAAACTCTTACATCCTCCTGAGTTTATAATCGAGCCTCGTTCCCATACTATCTGGGAAAAGGAAAATGTTACATTTAATTGTTCTGTGGCTGGCTGGCCAGCACCCCGTGTTACATGGTGAGTTTGTACCCCTGGCACTGAAAGTCACCACTTACCAGAATCTGAAGTCATCTCAGTGAATGTAGTCATTTTTCTGAAAAGATGTAAGTTAAATTAAAAAAAAATCAGGCACTGATGACAGGCCTGTCAAACACCTTTCAAGTCACATTGTACAGAAAGAGAGCAAAATATTAAAATGAAGTAATAATAATAACAACAAAAATAATTATATATATTCTTATTGTAGTAAAGTAATTAATATAATAATATTTAAAGTATTTGTGTAACAGCACTAGGAATACATAGATTTTTTTTTTATTTGGTAGAGACATCGAATACTTTCCTTCTGTCAATGATTAAGGAAAAATAGTAGTTTAATTTATCATACTGTCTTTAATAATATTTTCCAAATAGTTGTGTTTAGTCTACAAATGACACTAATGTCCCTGAAGCATTAAAGCAGGCTTTGGTCAAGAGAAAACTTCTTGGCAGCTGAGCAGTTATAGTGCTGAATCTCCATGAAATTGAAATCCCCTGGCGATGCTGTGAAATCTCCATAATGATGATGTGTTCATAGCAGAGACATCGTCAGTGTTTGAAGTCAATGACTTCAGGTAGATCTGGAGCCATCCAAATAAGATGAAAGCTTTGGAGTCTATTGGAAAATTTTACAGAATCACAGAACATGCCGAGTTGGAAGGGAAACATCTACTATATCATAATGTTATATAATAATTGTATATTCCAATTTGCTAGTTGAATTTCTTAAGGGACTCTGCATTTATTTAGGTCTTAAAAACCTTAATCTCAGGGCTTGTCAAAAATTGCTACTAAGAGGTATGTTAATAGGGCAGAGCTGAGTCCACAAAGTCACTGATCTCTCTCATTGGACTCTGACAATCAGGCTCTGCATGGATGCAGTTTTCCCATCCTGTAAGGGTTGCAAGTGCCCTGTGTTCACATTCCTCCTGGAGGGGATTCCAGACAAAAATTTCGGTTCTGGTCTCAGCTGGATATAAGCAATGGTCAGCTACGCTCATGGCTGTAATCCAGCTCTGTAACCTGAATCCTACACAAGAATTCAAGAGCTGGGTCATTTTCACTTTGGTTGAGATTCACCTTATCCGCAAAACCTGACATGGTTAAACTGAGCCTTCAGCTGTCTGCTTTTGCTCTCACTGTGAACCAGCCTTTCATCTAAGTGCTAAATGTGGATGGTGGAAATTAATACATCATTTTACTTTACATCTGAGTTCCAAAGGGATTTCAGTTTGTTACAGGCTACTAATGGAAAAAAAAAAAGAGTTCACATCCATTTCCAGCAGGTGTCTTTGCTCTAAGATATAGAAGAGTGCTGACCTGGATCTGTCATCTTTCATTCAGCCTTTCTAACAAAATGTCAGTAGAGTATTGCAAACAGTCATCCTTTGTATAAGCAGTGAAGACCTTTTCATGCTGTGCCTGAAAAACTGTAAAGCTTTATGAGCTTTCTCTAAAGAAAACCTTACTGCCTGGTGCAGCTGTTCTGACTCCCTTGGAAAAAAAAAAAAAAAGCATATGGAAAACCCAGGACATTTGAAACCAGTAGCAGAAAGCATAAACTATCAGTGCCTAATGACAGTGGGAGGTTGCAGTCCCACATTAGCTAATGACTTGGCTGCTCTGGAATCTGCATTTCCAGAAATAACAAGTGGTCCTCCTAACATGAGCCCTATTCTTTCTATAGATTAATATAATTAAGCAAAAATTGAATCAATTATTTTTTACTAACCTGATAATGAAGACAAAAGAAGTGAAAGTCTTCTTGCTGCTAGCATGACTCAGTTAAAGCTTGTTTCTGCACAGCACTCCATGCTGCCAAACAACTTCGCTGCTGTAGGATCCAAGGGTTGCCAAGCCCTTTGGAGAAAATTTAAAGATACTATGGAGTTAAGTCCTGTTTACAGGATTTCATATTCCCTGGAAAATACTAAGAACTGATGGCATTATTTGATTTTCTAAAATATTTGGCACACTGGATGTAATATAAAGATGCCCTGATGTTCCCAGGCAGATCGGTCTGGGGGGCACCAGCTCACAGATGAGGTGAAGAGTGGTGGTGAATGTATTACTCTTGCTGGACTCATGTATTATTCTTTGCCTAAGCCAGGATGATAGACTAAAGAGGTCAGGCATCTCTGCAAATAGAGAATAGAGAGTATTGCCCTTCACTGAGCCCCTTTTCACAGACATTTTGCTGAGAGGAAGATCAGGATGAATCAGGGTTTATCATCATCAGTGTTTATGGTCCTTACTTAAACACTTGGAAAACTCCCAGTGTATTACTATGCCCAAATATTTGTAGTCAGGGAAATATTCATTATTGTACAATGCCGAGGGTGCTGAAAGACAGTTTTCAGATTTATTGTGGATATAGCTTCATTTTGAGATATATTCAACTAATAATATTCTTGGTGAAAATAAAATCATTAATTACTGATTTGTTTGGTGAAGTGGGGTAAGCCACTGGCACCAGACCAGTTCCTTTTCCTGACTGAAAATCAGGTTTAAAATATAAAAAGGTTTAAGATATAAAATCTGAAATGAAGAAGCAAACCTCTTTTTCTAGTTATCTGTTGTGAGGAGAAAGATTTATTTAAGCTACACCAGAGTAAAAGGTGAAGATACTTTTATCTATCATCCTTTATCATTCCACTTCTTTTATATATATATACACCTTATGGAGAACAGGGAAAGCTATGCTAAAGTAGGACACTCTCTTAGAAAATATTTTTTCTTTATGGACCTCAAATCAATGCCAAGTGTACTGAATACAATTCAGAGTGCAATTTCTTTATTAGACTTCTATTCCCAGTTTTTTCCGTATTTCCAATGCCTGCTTAAGACAGGATTCACTCAAACATTTACTTGATAACACCATGTATTGCCCAGAATGAGTGACATTTTATGCAACAATTGGAGAGGAAGAATTTATTGTGCACCACTGTTCTTCCACTATGTGAATTTCAAGCTGTCTATATAAATTCTGAAATTAGCAGTACCAGCTCGCCACTGAGCATTCATGTTGGTTCATTCATTCCTTCAAATGATGTACTGGGAATTTTGAACAGTAAACCTTTCCTATCTGTGCCAGAAAACACTCATAGTGTATGCCAGTCTAACTCTATTAAGTTGCAAGTAAATTAATAAGTTAAATTTCTACCTAACATTTTTTGTGTATATGAAGGTTTTAAAAGTAGATCAAATAGGCAAACCAAACAAAATGTTTATGATAGCTAATAAGTAAGGAGGCTACAAAACTTTTATTTGCAATTTACGAAACTCTGAGATGTTGCTCACGTGACTCCTCCTTTCCTTTACAAGTAGCAACATGAAGTTCATGGTAATAGGACCTGATTTTCATCCCACTCAACATTATTTTCTTCCTTTAATTTGAGAATAAAATCTGCCTGGGGCAGGTCAAAGAGAAAGAGAGAAAGGTTACACTTTCAAAGATATTTAATGTCTTCCCAGGGAGTTAGAATACAGTTTATCTAGGAGAAACATGCAGAAGCTGATGTTCTACTTCAAATATCAAGCACTTGACCTTTTAAAATATAGAATGACTTCTCTTTGTGACATACTGCTTCTTTGCTTTTCCATAGGTACAAAAATAATGTGCCCATTGATGTACAGGCTCACCCTGGCAAGTATATCATTCATAGTCGATATGGGCTGCACTCCCTGGAGATTACCGAGTAAGGAAATATTAAATAATTTAACAAAAAGCATAAATTGTAATGTTGCAATAGAATGAGACCTGCAAAATGTGAACATACCTCTTGGGGATGTAAGAGATATCAAGTCAGGTGATATCAGAGACATCAGCTGTAGTGAATGCTGTCTACTAAATGTTGAAGCAGTTCTGGTTTACCTCAGTAGAGGATATGCAATTTACCTGAGTTATTTATCTGGATTATTTATCTGGATATTCTATTTATGGCTGAGTCAGAAATGTGGGACATTTATGATTACTTTTTCCATCTGTCTGGTGATGAGTACAGTTAAACATGTCAAAACATGTGAGTTAACAGTTTTTCAGGTATAGCAAAACTCACAATTCTTACTGAAATGAAGAACAGAGCTGAGATGTCCTAATTTATACACAAAAAAAAGATCTTTAACAGTACTCATCTTCCAAGTGGGAAATTTTTGCACTCACTTTGCATTAAAAACATTGAAAACATGAGACCTAATCAAAAACAACCTGGATTTGACGATTTATACACTGCCAGGTGCCCTTTGAAAATATTTTATGAAATCTACCATTTCTACAAGTTCCATGTTAGGCATCTCTTCATAGAATAGTAAATTAGAGATGAATATTATCGGGTAGCTTTTCCTACTTATGCTATGTATCCAATTTCAGATCTGTAAGTGATATTTGAAAAAAGACATTTATTTTAAACTCTGGGGCTTAACACTGACAAAAACTTAATGGCTACAATCAGTTCAGTGTCCAGTGTGTCTGTCTTCCAGGCTTTTACTTTATAGATTTTACCCAGATTTTTGAGGGTCTCCTTAATCTGAAACACTGGAGAGGCTATGCCAAGGAGTAAATGGGTGCTCTGCCTAATCATTTCTATAATTTCAGGTGTGAATTTGATGACACTGCCCAGTATCATGCCTCTGCTATGAATGTTAAAGGAGAAGTTTCAGTTTATGCTTCCCTCGTGGTAAAGAGTAGGTTGCAAAACATTTCATTCATGCCTTTTTTTTGTTAAGACGCATATTATCAGTTTTGGTTTTGTGGCTCACAGAGCCTTTACCTCTTGGTGATAGTGATTGGTTTTGTCTTTTTCTGTGTAGGGTACAAAGGAGAAATTGACGCAAGTCTTTTGCATTCTAGAAATCTTTCCCTCTCTCCATGTAAGTTACAATATGTTTGTTTGACACTTCCATTTATAGTTGTGACATCATGACAGGTGACTAAGTAGAATATTTAGTAACATTATTTTAAAAAGAAGCAGGTCTGATTTACAAGGGTGTGGAGCTCTACAATTTCAGATGTTGTTAGCCTCACTAGTGGAGGGAAATGGCATTGCCTTCTAGGTCTGTTGGCTTATATAAGAAACATCTTGTTAATATTGCACTTAGCTATGAAACAGAATCTGTCAGAGAGAGAGACACTTCCTCTTTTGCAGTGTGTAAAACATGGCTTGGGGAAGCATGTGCCTACACAGAGTAGGTGAGTTAATGTCACCTATGTCTGCTGCTTATGTGGTTTCATAAGCTGTGAAAATGCACAGAAAATGCATAGAAAATATTAAATATCCAGAACCCAGTTAGACTATTTGGGTTATAACAAGATAAAAATTGTAGTTCATTTTACCTGAAAACCTCACATTTTAACAGTATGGCATCCATGCTTCCATGATGATAAGACAATCCACCTACATGTGCCATGTGGGTGAAGGTGGCCCAGGAATCCCATCAAAGGTTTGACAGATGAGACTTCTAGACTTTTCTTCTGTTGTCGTAGCACAAATAGGATCAGAGATATTCTACAAAGGCATACTAGCTGGCATTTATATACCAAAGCTCTGAAATTATAGAAACAAGATTATGTACAACATTGATAATGCAAGGCCATACATTTCCAATAAAACTTGGGATCTATCACTTGGATATGAGAAAGAAATATCACGATTTGCATATATTCATTGATCACAGGAAGAGGGAGAGCTATCAGTGTAGGCTGGTTGAGTAAAAGGAAAGTGTGACCTTAGGTTTTATCAGCTGAGCTGTTTTCAAAACAAACATGGAAGCCCCTCTGCCATGTATGTGAGGTACAAATGAAAGGCACTTCGGATATTCTATCTGGAAAACTGCACGACTTGGGACGCACAGTGTTAGAAAAGATAAATTCAGGAACAGGTACAGACACAGGCTATCTGAATACCTGGGGGACTGGAGACCTCATGTTATATTAACAGTAGCCCCCACAAAGGCTTACTAGCTTACAAAAACAAAGGCTGAGTGAACACATGACTGCTCTGAGATAGAGCAAGGAGTTAAAATGGGGAAAGAGAAGAACCATATAAACTAAAGATCAACTTGACCTGAACAAATAATTAATCACAAATAGAAATCTTTTGAAGTTATAAATCAAACCTTATGATAAAACACCAGATTTGAAATTTTGAAAATTCTGAAATTAAATTCTGCAAAAGCCTCTCCCTGCTAAAATGAAATAGATGTAAGAACTAGAGTTGTATGAATAAAGAAATAGTTGATTCTCTGTGATAGAAAGTGCTTGGATTATCCAACACTGCAATTACCTCTAAAGATGATGACTTAATATACGTGTTGTTCCTATTTATACCCTGAACTTTGCCTGGGACTGTATTCATAATCACTGAGTACTTTTTCTTCCTACTCTTGTCATAGAAGGAAAGAAAACCATATTTTTTTTTCTCTTATACAGTTGCCGTTACCCCTCATGGCTACGCTTCCAGGTTTGAAATCAGCTTTGTCGACAAGTTTGATGTAGCCTTTGGGAGAGAAGGCGAGACAATGAGTCTGGGCTGCACAGTTGTCATCAATCCTGATATCAAGCGCTTCAAACCAGACATTGAGTGGTACAGAAATGGTGAGAATGTTTGACAAGAAGAAATATAAACTTCATTCATGTAAATCTTTACTTATTTCAGCTTATGTCAACGTTATGATTTGGTCATCACTTTCTCAGGTTCTGTAATGGTAATATTTTCTGGTTTTCCACTAGGATTGTTTCAAAATTTAGAATTTTGATGTGAAACCACAGAAAACTGACAAAGCATTGTGAAGATGTCTTCTAGGGATTTTTTATTTCTTAAAAAAAATTAAATTAGAAGCCTTTTTATCAGATCCAGCATCTATGTGGCCCATTTATAGAGCTCATATAGCTTTTACTTTTTATTTATACACCAAGATATTTTTTAAGTAGTTGCACAGTGTTGTGTAACAGCTGATAAAAAAGTTTCGCTTTCTGAAGTAATGCTTTGAAATCAAAGAAAAGTTGTCATAAGAGCAGAATTAGATGTTATTTATGACTGTTTTCAAAGATGGAAATTGATTTCAAAGATGGAAATAGATTTCCAATCTATTCCAATATATTCTCCATACTGAGAATCTATTCCTCAGAAGATCCAACTGGTTCTCATGGTGAAACTCTCTGATTCCTAGGTGTTCTTATTACACCATCCAAATGGGTCCAGATGCAATGGAGCGGGGAGCGAGCTTCTTTAACACTGACTCATGCAAACAAGGAAGATGAAGGTCTCTACACCCTGAGAGTGGCTATGGGAGAGTACTATGAAGAGTACAGCGGTTATGTCTTTGTTCGAGGTAGGATACTGTCTTGTACACAAAGCTCACTACAGAGCTGAGGAAAACATGTTGGCAAAATCAGTCTCAGATATTAGAGATGCTTTTCCCTCCCCCCAATAAAAATAGAATAATAATTTTCTGTTAATAGATTCTAGCAATATAAATTCCCGTAGTTATCTCTGGAAAAAAAACAATGCACGTGTCAGGCTTTGGTGTCAGTTGCCAGAAGACTTCTAAACTCACCATTCTGAGGCAGAAATTCAGGGTGTTATGTTCAGAGTACTGAACATCAGTCATACGGAGGAAAAATGCACATAATAAGTTACAAATGCTTTTTTGTAACCATCCCACTGCTAGCTAACCTGCACTATTTTTATCAAGATTCTGTGCCCCACTTGAGGGATTCTCTCTAAAGCACACTGTGGGAAAAAATACAGTGGAAGAAAGATCTGCACCTGGAGAAGCATAATCTCATGCAGCAGTATAGGCTGGTGTCTATCTGGAGAGCTGCTTTTCGGGAAGGATCCTGGTGGAGACCAAGGTGAACATGTGCCCTTGTCACAAAGACAGTGGCATCCTGGGCTGCATTAGGAAAAGCATTGCCAGCAGGCTGAGGAGGTGATCCTTGCCATCTACTCAGCATTGGTGGGGCTTTTCTGGAATGCTAGGTCCAGTTCTGGGATCCCCCATACAAAAGAGACATGGGCTCACTGGAGTGAGGCCACTGAAGGGACGTGAAGGTGATTTAGAGCTTGGAGCATCTTTCATACGAGAAAAGGCTGAGAAAGCTGGGACTGTTTAGCCTGGAAAAGAGGAGGACAAATTCCTCATGGGAGGAATTTATCCATGTGTACCTGATGGAGGGGAGTAAAGAAGACACTGGAACAGGTTATCCAGACAGGCTGTGGAGTCTCAATCCTTGGAAATACCCAAACCCTGATTTGACATGGCTCTGGGCAACCAGCTCTGGCTGACTCTGCTTTGAGCCAGGGGCTAAACTAGGCAATATCTGGAGCTGTCTGCCAATCTCAACCACTCTGTGATTCTCTGAAGTAACGCAGTAAAGAGTAGAATTAAAATGTAATTTTTGTGAATGTTGCTTGCTTGTACCATCAAAAACTTCACTGAATATCCATTGAGAATTATTTTTTTAAAAGGAGCCAGGGCTATCATGTTGTGTGCTGATTCTATATCTGTCCCAGCTGCTAAAAGCAGCTGAAGTGTGTAACGCTAATTCAAAAGGCTCTGGAAATTCTTGGCTCTGAGACCATGCCCAGAATGGCTCCTTGTTGCCAAGTCCAGCAGAGCTGTGTGAGATAACAACCTGCCCAGAAAATACAACTGAAGCAGATGTTTTCATCACTTGAAAGAAGAACCTATTGGAATGAGCTTCTGTGACAAGAAATAGACTTGTCTTTCTTTATTTGTTTTACATTGTGCTGCCATATAAATAAATAATCACTTTCAGTCCTATTAGAGCTTCTGGCAACACAGGTGTGACCTGACTGAACCCCCCACCCCTTTCAGCAGAGTGTCTTCCTAGCCAATGGGTGTGTTTACCAAATTCTAATTACATTAATTATATTCTACATTCCTATTTAAACGGTCCCCACAATCTTGGTTGGCTACTGTATTCCTCATCGCTCCTCCTAAACTGTAGCCAGATTTGCTTTAAATGGCAGCTCTGGTGTTTTAGCTGGAGCAGTTGTCTTTTTGTGTCACACGCAGAAATCACTGTATATCAATGGAAGGGAGGCTCATAATGTTACACGTTCAGATGGGCTTTGAGAGCATGTGTGACTCTTCTGCCATGGCTACAGGTCATCGTTTGTCAGCAGGCCATCAGGGATGAAATCCTAGCCTCCTAGAGGCTGATCAGCAGTGCTGGTTCTCACAGCTGTTTCTCAGGGTGTCTTAGAAAGAAACTGTTGTCTCATGTTCTGTCAAGTGGTAAATATGGACAATTAAAACCTTTAATAAAGAGAGCACTGAAGACATATTGTTGTTATTACTATTAATGCTCTTAGTATTTTGTGATATTAACTGGACAGTTTACTCTGTATGTTACCATTTTTAAAAATGCATCAAGTTACCAGTAATTAGAACCTGGACTCAGCAACTTTGGTGCAGCTTCAGAAGCTCTGTGTGATGCTACTCTGCCTATAAAAGAAGACTCTCTAAAGTGTGGCTGGGATTTTTTTTTAGGAAGACTACTGTTTTACTTAATGAAGCATATTAAATACTCTAATAAGGCATTTTTTTCCTGAAAGTCAAAATCATGAAAAATAGGGATTACTATATAGCGTAAAACAAAAACCTGTAATGCCCTGAAACATTAAACATTTTTGAGAACTCTGGGGTTTGTATGGAATATCTGAATAGTATTTATTAGCCAAATATTTTTATTCAGGTATATACATCTTAGTTAGCTCTTCTTTTGAAGTAGCTCACAATTGTACAAATCAATGTTATTCAGCAGAGAAACAACATCTCTTATTTGAAAGTCTTTCACAGAATCTTCCTGCAAAGGTTATTTTTCTCTACATGAAAATTACACCATCTCACAAATCAGACTCTGTGTAAGCAGTAAAATTCCCCAGTGCCCAGCACTATGCTCTAATTTTTAAAGCTTTAGATGAGACACGTCCAGAAGCTGATGCTAGAGTCAAGGCCCTTTGACACCAGCAGTTCCAAATTTGTGGTAAGCACTTGAAAGGAACAATATGTTCATCCTTATGAAGGTTATACTGCACAGTGATAATGTATGTGTAATATAATTAGACTTCAAAAGGTTTTGATACCTTTGCAGTTCACAGCCAACCAAAATCAAACAATGAAGGACTATGAGCAGAGATAAGATATTTAATTCAGTATTGTTATATCCAGTGGATGAATACTTTTGATTCAACTATTGCCTGGCTGCCAAGTTTTTAGTTCAACAGTGTCTCTTGCAGCTCCCTAACCAGAATGCATGGTACTAATTCTATTTAAAATGTCTAGGTGAATTACATTTACAGTATGCTGTAAAATATTAAACATTTGTAAATGTTGCAAAGAAAAGCCAAAAGTGTAGAAAAACACTGGCAATATTAAAGCAAATACTTTTTTTGGAGCCAGTAGGAGCACAATTTCATCCTTAAAGATTAATAATTGTGGAAGAACTGTAGTTCACATTTGCAGTTGCCACATTTGCAAACCCATTTCTCCATCCTCACAGATGCTGATGCTGAAATCCCTGGAGCCCCTGGTGCACCACTGGATGTGCAGTGCTTAGATGCCAACAAAGATTATGTCGTTGTCTCCTGGAAGCAACCTGCTGTCGATGGAGGAAACCCCATCCTTGGATATTTCATTGACAGGTCAGTGAGTGTGCTGGACTGGAGAATTCGTGCTGCTGCTCATTCTAACTCAAAAAACTAAAAGCACATTGAAAAACATGAGATAAAATAGTCATTTGTTATTTTCATTCTTGTTGCTGGCCAAAAGAAAATTGATTTTTTTTGTTTTGGATTGACTGGCCCTGATCTAACTTTCATGGAAATAATCACATCTTGTTTCATTTAATAGCATGGAAAGGATTCTGCGAGATCTGCACAGCTCAGCCCTCACTGCTTCCTCTGAGGCTTGAGAGGCCTCAGGATTTTGTAGTGTTTGGTAGTTCCGTATCAGGCAGCTGTGGCTCCTTCAGTACCAGTGCTCTCTTGCCTCTCTCCTAATAGTTACTATGTACCAGAAAGTAAAATGTTATCTCAAAGGGACTTGGATTTCTTTCCCATATGCTGTTGTTATTCCAGCTCTTAGATTTACAAGCTTAATGGAATTAATTTTTAAAATATAAAACCTCTACGTGTTACACACAGTGGCAGGATCCTGGAAGCCTGTGATTTAAGAAATTTTCAGTATTTTGAGACTTACATTGATCTTCAGTGCTCGTAATATTTGTTTGAATTTCAGTAATAGAGTAATATGAGGTTCCTCTGGGCTTATTCAAATGCATATAAAAAACATCCAAACATTGATATATGTATATACAGATAAATCTTACATATCTATATATATGAAATATACCATTATATTATGCCTTTGGATATACATAAAGTATTTATCTGCAAAAGGAGGGTATCGCTTTGTGAAATAAATCTAACACTCAAATATAACTTTATTGTTTTGATAACTTTTGAGTGTCAGTCACTGCTGTAACTATGCTCTGCTAGGTCTAAGCTATGGCTCTTTAACATTCATTGATCCTAAACAAAAGACAGGACTGGACTCTGAACAATAATAACTCATTTTAAGATGAGGCTGTTGAGGGATGTTAGCACTGAGAGTAACTGCAAGAGAAATGGCATTTTGCTTTTCCTTGTTCACCTCCTTTATTCTGCATTTGCTCCCAGATTCAAAGCTGTGTGAATGGAAAGCTAATGTACCAAAGGGATTTAGGGACCCAAATATTCACCCTGGGTAGCCCCTAACTGCCTTGTGGCCTGAGGCAGCAGGACTGGTCTGTGCTAATGATAGAGGCAAAGCTTGGGCATCCCTCACCCCAAGCAGACACAAGAACCACAAAACCACCCTGAGTGGGATGGTAACAATTCTCATGAGAAATTCTTGCATGTACCAAAAAATCTGGGTAGGACATTCTCTTTGGCAGGCATCTCACCCACAATAAAAAGTCTTTTCCAAGCTGCAAGGTCACATTCCTGTTGACCATGTTGCTGGATACTGGGAAGCCATCACCACAGGCTTCTCCTGGCTCCCTGAGTTGAAGTGGCTACTTGTCATATCTTCCTCCTGCCAGAAACCAGCCTCCTGATATTGTGTGAGGCTTCACACTTGTGGGACCAGTACCACCATGCTGGGTCCTGTCATTGCAGGGACTGCAGCCAGCACACCCCAGGCTCCCTTGGCAGCCCCAGTGGTCTGGTCTCTAGAGGAGGGTCTGACTAAGTGCCTGACTTTAATCCTATTCACAGCCGTCTTTGTGCTGGCCTGGTGCCAGAAATCACTGTGGGGGTCTCTGCACCCCATGAAGCCCAGCGTCTTGTGGGATGTACAGTGCAGCACTGTGCAGGAAAGATGAAGTAGTGTCCTTCTGGCAACTGCAAGAGATGCATATTTCCTGTCCCTTCAAGTATGCTAAAGCTGACACTCCCCAAGCATACTTTGGAGGGTTTAAACAGTGAAGTGAGTCTGCTCTTATCCCTTTTTCAGTTCAGGAAAGAAGGGGTGCAGCTGTGAGGGATTTAGTGCATGCCCAGCTGGTACTTCAGCCTGACGCCTTGGTGCAGCTGCTTTGATGTCACCAGTATGTAATTCTGCTGAGGAAACTGGTACGGACCAGCCAATGAACACGAACAGATGGTGAAGCTGTGAAGGCGTGTGGGTGCCCTGAGTTCATGTTTTTCCCTTCCCAGCACTGCTCTTGCTGTTTTTATTTTTCAGGTGTGAGGTTGGCACCTCCCACTGGACCCAGTGCAATGAGAATCCAGTGAAATTTGCTCGTTTCCCTGTCACTGGTCTGATTGAAGGCCGTTCCTACATTTTCCGAGTCCGAGCGGTGAACAAAGCTGGTGTCAGCCTGCCATCCCGGGTGTCAGAGCCTGTGGCTGCTCTGGATCCTGCAGACAGAGCTAGGCTTAGAAGTAAGATGTGCTTTTTACATGTTGCATGTGAGGTTTAAGAAGTCACAACTCATTTAAAAAAAAAAAAAAAAAGTATGATTATCAACTCACAAGCCTTCGAAATCCCACTAGAGGGAGCAATGCAAAGCCAAAATATTCTTTGGAGACAGCTTTGCCAAGAAGAAATCATCTCAGTGCTCTTTGCACTAAGTGTTCTATCTGCTGAAATGGCTTTGGCTGACTGCGGTGCTATGCTCCAAACTTGAAGGAAGGGGGGAAAAAGGCACAGTAGAATTTAATTGCCTAGAGAGACTTGCTTTTGTTCAGCCAACAAAATAGCTGAACAGATCCTGTGAATAGTCTCCCTCTGAGCCACAAGCAAGGGTGGCTGATTCTGTGCTCATGTGACAATCCAAGTCTTGCAATAACATCAGAACAACACCAGGACAGCCCAACAGATCCCAAGCTCTCTGCTTTAAGGCTGGCATTTTACAAGTCAAGGAGATTTCTCCTGTGGCCTCACAATGTCTCAGCCATTTTGCTTCCAAACCCACCTCTCTACCCATATGGCATACTCATATGCCTAAAATCAATTTCTATGTCTATTCAAAATCTATTTCTACATGTTTCTGAAGTTTTACTATTTAAAATGGTCCAGTGTGAAGGGGTATTATACACAAAGCTACAGTGCTCCCACGGTTCCAGCTTGTATGAGCTACTGTGTATAATGCTGCAGCCAGAGGATCTAGGTTCCCATTCAAGATAAAACAAAAGGCCAGAGGAAGGAGATTTGGCATTGCCAAGAAACATTGCACTCAGTCAGACATGTGAAACCCTAAGTCTGCAGAGGGGGGAGGGCTCTTCTTCTCAATGGGCAGCATGGAACCTGTTACAGGAGGTGAAGTCTGGGTTTGGTGGCCTGTTCCTATTGTATCTCCTCCTCTCATCCCTCCTAATCTTTTCTCCCCACCTGCTCCCTCTCTCCTTTCGTCTCCCAAATGTATCAGCCAATGTAAGGTGAACAATGTGGAGGCAGAGAACAGCGTTTGCAAAAATTTTCTCTGAAAGTGCACAGACCTGGTTAAAAGCTGAATGCATAACTGCAATAGTGTGATAACATACTGGTTGCTCAGAGAGCCACCCAAATTTATCAAGTGGACATGTTGAGTCAGGCTGAGTCGTTACTGTTTGAGACTGTGACCCTGGTTTAAAAGCTGGTAATGTGAGGGGAAGTGGTTAAAAAGAGACAAGATGCTGCTTGCAGGAATTTGGCTGTTCCTTTAATAACTGAGCTGTTAAAACGAAGCAATAGAGGATGGAAAATAAAGCTGAAACTAATTCTCTGAAAATGATGAGCTGAGTGAACCAAATACCTCTGCTTGTCACCTAGGAGACTTCAGTGACATTTCAGGAAGGAATAGACGTTTCAGTGGATTAATTTTTCTAGCTATGTTAAATGCTAAGCTGCTCTCAATATTCAAGCTGGTAACCCTACAACTAGCTTGGGTAACTAGCTTGCTACATGAACAACAGTCACAGCATTAACCAAAAACGGAGCTCATCGGGATCTTACAAACATTAGTTTTGAACCACAAAAGAGTCAGTTTTCTTTGTTTGAAAATTTCCTGGTCTCCTGCTTCCCTGTTATCTCTGACATTTGTTTCAGGTCACCCTTCTGCTCCTTGGACTGGACAGATTATTGTGACTGAGGAAGAACCTGCAGGTAAACACAGCCCTTTTGCCTACAAAAGTCTGATGTGAAGCTGGCTGAGTAATTAGCCAGCTGAGTGAGTTCAGTGGACTTTGGCACTCACCCAAAGTTTGTTGTTCTGAGAGTCACTTGACCTCGAATAACTCAACAACTTGGTTGTTGAGGTGAGGTTTCATTATTCAGGACCTAACAAAATAATGCTTAGAATTAAAAGAAGGAAATTTAAACCCAATATGTAGAAGTCTTTTAACTCTACATTTAAAAAAAATATCAGGTGCTGAGGTATATTGATACTCTTATTTTTTAATTGTTATGCTAATTCTGATACAAAAACAAAATAATTAAATCTGAGTTCCCTTTCCTATTCTTCTTCCCTGTCCTTCAGAGGGTGTTGTTCCTGGTCCCCCCACAGACCTCCAAGTTATTGAGGCCACCAAGAACTATGTTGTGCTTAGCTGGAAACCTCCTGGACAGCGGGGCCATGAGGGTATCATGTACTTTGTGGAAAAGGTAAAATTGGACAATATCAGAATCACGCTGTGGCAATATTTTACGTTTGTTTTGTCATCCCTTCTGGAGCTCTGGTTAACTTTCATTTCTGTCTGAGACTTTCCAGTTAGGGCAAGGATTAGAAGTTTGTCAAGAGAATGGTCTAACTGTAGGTTAAGATAAACTAGGCATAAAAGAAAGATGGGAAATAGGAAAGTAGGTGAAGAATGTGTCACACCCAGTAAAACTCTTCTTGAATTGTGTCATTGACCTACCTAGAGTAGACAGAACAAAACTCTCTCTACAATGTGAAAGCACAGAGCAAAGTCACATGCTTATATATATATCTCATATATATA